>JAQJVL010000578.1:0-541232 GCA_035578905.1 Stictocephala bisonia | reverse complement strand
AAATTAAAACGTACATCAATAACAACAATTAAAATAACTTAAATCATAAAAAATTATAAATCGGTTAATAACTTTAATTGAAATTAAGTTAACTAAGAAATATATACTTCTTACTGTCGCTAAAGAAACATATTTCTGTGATTTCCCGTATCGTTAAAATTGATATAATTTTTATTTAAATTGGTTTAAAATTAAAATGACGAATTGGGAGTGACTCGTCAGTTTTATAAAACTCATGGACGGTTTTTCTAACGACACATTTGTCGAAATCGTCTAGTTCTGTCGCTGTTGTTTTTCTCTTGTATTTTTTGGGAGTTGTGAACGAACACTCTCCTTCCGCTGAAGTGTCCAATAAACACTTTTCACGCCGAATTTCCTTTATAAGAGTTTTTGAAATGCTACATGCAACTGCAGTTCGTTCTAACGATTTTTTTACGGGGATTCGTTGTTCATCTCTTAATTTGGCCCCATTCGCCATGAACTCACTTTCTCTCCAAATAATTTCCTAGCCTGACTTCTAGTAGTTTTTCCTTGGGTTACTTTAGGAATAAAGCGAGCCATAGTTGAGGTAGGAACCACTAAAGGAATAAAATATTTAGGATTTACATTCACTAATTTTACAACCTTAAGAGTCTACAGAGGCTGTCGGCCATGTTGGTTTAAATCTCATTAGAACGATGTTTTTTTTCGAACCGGACAAATGATCACGTGTGTCAAAATTTAACAGTTATTTTTAAACGGTCTTTTCCAAACAAATTGCATTTGATCAAGAGTGAAATTATTCATTGAACTGCTTTGTGGATTCATAATTAGTTTAATAGAATAAATATAAAAATTATTTAGTTTGAAGTTTTTATTTTCACCTATTTTTCAAAACTAGGCGTATGTATTCATAATATTAAAAGCAAACCCAATACGCAGTATGATAGCATTTTAAATGACACTTCTTACACAACGTTTGGTAAATAAATAATGATAAAAATATGGATTCAAAATAACGTTGTTTTTATGAGAATTAAACCAGTATGGCTCTGCAGACTCTTAACACACTTAAGGGACACAAAAGAAAAACACAAACTGACTTATTACACTACAGTAGTTAGATAAAAACAAACATATAACCAACTAAATAATTGTTTATCGTACACTTGAGTAAACATTCCTAACACGCTAAACCACAAGCAAATATATCGCAAGCAGTCTGGAAACGTACTGAATGTGCATCCGTAGGTAACAATTAACGTAACTTATTTTAGAAGCAAGCGTGGGAAAGTCTGACAGTAGCGAATGTTTCCAGGACTGCAGGCATATTGGGCCCTCCACCCGTCTCTTCCCTATCACCGCTCGGCGGGCTCGAGGCCGGACCTTCGCCGCGCGGTCTATATCTGTATTACCAATCTGTATACCTAGCTATCTGCCTAGTACTTACTCAGGTCGTCCGTCAACCTGTAAAACATTCTCTTTTAACTCACAAGTCTGAATAACTCTTTGCTATTATTTTTTTTATTACAATTTGTATTTACCAACAATAGTTAAAAATCAGATGATTCTCCTTACTTTAAATGATGTATTGAAATTATAATAATAGAGAAATAAATTAGCATTTCATGCAAGGGCTTAAACCCTGCCTATGAAAAATAAAAGCTTAAAAAAATTAAAGATAAAACAATAGAAAAAGCTGATTATTTTTTAATGAAATTAATGAATATACGGATCAGTTAATGCAGAGACAGAGGTTAATAGACCATCCACCTTGGGGTAGTTCCAGTTCAGTCTCCCGTACTTCGCTGTTGTCCGACCAACGACCCTTGCTGTAGGCCAACCTGTCACCCTCTCAGCTGGCAGCATAGATAGCGTGTTCACTTAGCCAAATCTTTGTCGCTTTTCTTCTTCCCCCATATTAGATTTCTTTTATTTTTACAGTAAACATTGTTATATGAATAAGTCTTAAATGATAAGAAATAATTTGTATTAATCTTCAGAATCTCTTCAAAATATATTTTTTTCTTTTTAGCCTTGGTTGGGAAAAGTTTATTCTATTTACCATCTTATATTTGTGATGTAATTGAAAACCATTATAATTGAAACTTAATTTATAATTTTTACCAATTATTTATAATATTCTAGTAAAACTATTATGTTTCTTTGATAATAAATTTTAGTTTCTTTAATACTAAATTTTAAAGTTACATATTGGACAGTTACAATGACAGGTATTCAGTCGCCTTTGTGAATCTCTCTGGTCTGAGGAAGGTAAACATGGTGAAATCAGTCACCATAATATTTGTACATTTTGTACTATGTTGAAATAAATTTGTGTTGAATGATATTTACTTGTTTTGTAATATGCTAATTATGAAGCTTTTTGAATATACATGTCTCACCGTGATTTCCACGTACATCTAGCCATACTGTCTTTTTACGTATTTCAACTTTATCTAATGTACCCCGATACAACTTCCATTCCTCCTCAAACTGGCGAGAACCAAAGGAGTCCTCAGTCCTTCCATCTGTCAGATCACCTTGAAAAAAAAGTAAAAATGTACACCACTAATGTATGTTAACAAGAGAAGCTCATATAGTACTGTATGACATAACATCTGGCTTAGTAAATACTGATTTATTTAAAACTTAACAAAAATATTGTCAATTATCTCAATTTATTTAAGATATTTGTATATCTTAATAAAATCATGTTCCTAAAGATTGGAGTTTTAAAATTAAAAATCTTTTTGTCATATTTTTCCTCAAAAAGTTACAAATAAAAACTTAAAACTCCATTACTATTCCACAACATTTTTAAAATTTTATAAATAGTAACAGTTAATAAAATTTTCAAACTATTCTACTCTGTCACTGAAAAGGACAGTATTAATTACATATTAGGCTACCACTAAAATAATATTTCCCAAAGCTTGGGATGGATTAAATTAAACTTGAAGACTAAAACTAAAGAGAGACATAGCTAAATGAATTATTCAAATATTGAAGAGGGGAAAACAGGGAATAGGTTTTTAATATCATATTATTGTGTGAAGGTGATAAACATAGCATAAATTATAAAACGATTTGTATGAAAACTATCAACAAATTAAAAAAAAAACACAATTTTGCACCAATTCATTAAAAAATTGTTTAATAATGGAACAGTTCTTGCTGAAAGTTATGTCTGATGAGCTGAACATGAAAGACATGCACAAACAATGTTGGTTAAGTGCTACCCATCAATAGAGACAGATAAGGTTTGAAGAGTACAATGATGTACTGCTCTTTTTGTATTGTTTGATCATAATCACCCTTTATACTGGTAAAATTTTAAGCTCTGGTTTTGTTATATACTCTGCATAAATACTGCCACTTGTATTTTAAGATATAAATGTTTGAACAGGTGTGGGAAAGTACTCATTAGCAAGGTTAATTCAATTTTGATTTACTTAGCTTAATTTACTTTGCTATAACCCGACCAATAACAAAAAGAAGTGTGTCGTGGATGTTTCTCTATGTATCTGCCACATGCAGCATATGGGAAACAATGTCAGATAATAAGATATATAATAGCTCATACAATAACTTCAAGGTCTTGAATTACTTGTAAATGCATCTACTCATCTTGAACTCTGAATGTACGTTATCCCAAGATGTGATATTTGGTGTTACTAAAAATAATGTTAGCTTGTTTTATATACTACCATTATTAATTACATCAACTTATTATTTTATTTATTTAAATTATAACTACACTTTACACTTTGATCTTAGCCAAAAGGTCGAGAAGCGATAACTATACTTGCAAAGTATATTTTCATTTCAGGTAGGCTACATATCCGCTTCGTGAAGAGAACCTTTCATGTTAAAGGCAATAAACTATTATTGGAAAGAACAACACATAATGAATAAAATTTTTGAATTAAATCAAACGGAAAAAAATGTAGTTTATATGATCACAAATAATGTAGTCTTATCGAATGAAAATATATTTAAACTTTAAACAGATGTCAACCAAAGCATAAATTTCCATTCAGGTACAATAGTCAAGCTCAAACACATTTTTTTTTATTATCACAAAAACCAATGTTAATTTTCCAAAGTTTTATCACCATTACAAACAATATTGTCTTCCTAAAAAAACTTTTCATAATTATTTTTCTGCCAATAACGTTACTTTATAAAATAAGTATTATTATTTTACAAACTGGTTGTCATAAGGTTTATTTTTAATTTATACACTTGACGAAATAAAATATCAACACAAAAATGACAGTAAAAACATTAATAATTTTGTGTGAGTTAAAGCCACTTAAAAATCACTGTACTTCTGTTAATATTCTCTTTCTCTCCACAGCTAAAAAGTCAATAAAAATTAATTAACATTGAGTATTTATGGATTGCTGGCCTATAATTCAATTAATTATCAACATTTAAGTAACTAGGTAGTAAATCACATCATTTTTTATATTCATGGAAGAAATTAAAAAGATTGTTTATTTTCTATAAATAAGAAGGCATAGCCCTACAATAAAAATAACTAGAACGTGTAAAACGTACCTAAAAATACTTGCCCTCCTCCTCCATCTTACAAATTGTAAATTATATGGAACTGAAAGGGTAACGTAATAAATATTTGGAGTCAAATTTACATTATTTATAAGAACTACTTTCACCTGATGCGAGTACAACCGCTGGCCTAATAGCATCTACAGTTAATTTACAAAACTCTTCTAGATCAGTCACTCTCTCTGAATCACGGAAAATACTTATATGCAGGTCAGATATCTGAAAAAAGCAACAATACAAATATTAAAAGCCTTACTTGAACTAAAAATGTATTTGTATTAGATTAAAAAACAACAACTAAGTCTATCATAAACATTTATGTAAACAAATATTTTTTACCCTATATATCCAGTCAACTTAACATATATGTTTTTGGATTAATCTAAACTTGATATTAATAAAAATTTACATCGAAGAACAGATGAATTGTGTGACACTGACTTAAGACCTATTGTTAACTAAGGAACATGAAAGAGTAAACATTCATGATCAAAATTGAACCATATTGGCTACTTCCGGTTTTTATAAAAAACTTAATTTTTTATCTGTTTTGTTGTCTATATAATCATAAAGTACTGAAGTTTATTTTTAAAAGTAATTCTTTGTTATGTCCATAAACATGTACATTACACTATGTAACAATAAGAACAAATACAAAGGATTAGATTACATTTGGTTTGAAGAAAATGGAACGGTTTAAAATTTTTAAAGCTAATCAGTGGTGAATAGCCCATTAGTCCTCAATAGGCTCAGAGGCAGCAGTATGCTATTTTTAATACTGTTAATCAAATACATTACACTCGAATATGGCAATTATCAAGACAGACAGTAAACACGCAAGGGAATGAATACAGCAGTCAACTAAGGCGTTTAACAATTGCACTATTGTACAAACTGTACATTGCCCTGATAATTAATCTGCCACGAAGTTAGTCATGTAAAGACAGTCAGTGTTCGGTCAGCTGTGACACAATCAAGATCTCTAGTGATCATTCCAATCTCCCTTGGATAAAAACCAATTAATATATTTATACGCTGTCAAGGATCCATTGATATTTCTCTGGCATACGCCCAGAAATGTTGTATTCTTCATATTGAAATATTTTTGTCTTTCTTGACTCTAATCGGTATATTTTTTAAAAATCATAAAGAAACTCTTCCCATTTCAAATACAATTTAAATCATGTCAATATCGTAATTAGATAAATTATAATAAGGGTGATTTTGGAATTTAGCCGCAAAGTAGAAGAGCAGTAGACAGTAAAAACAGCTAAATTTAGCGGTTTTCCTTTTGTTTGTAAACAAACATATCATGACAACTCCTCTATTTCCAGTGGTACATAAATAAGGCAGTCCCACTTTGTGACTACCAAACTGTACTCACTTGTTCATTTGTGCTTCTCTTAGATTTTAAATTTTAACAGTAAACAGAGAGTTGTCATCTAAGAGTTTTTGTTTGTAAGAGTGAGAATTCATTTCGGCAATCCTGGTATCTGGCAATCAGTGGATATAGCTTAAAATTTGTACAAGAATATTGTACAAATTTTCTTGTTAGGTTTTATATGTTGTTTGTCCCGACAACATGTAAACTGGCTGAGAGAGTAGGTTCGTCAAGACGTATGTTGGATGGGAGGGTGAGCTCAAGAAGACGTACATTGGGGTGGGAGGGTCAATCTTACCACATGTGTATAGTAGGTGGGTGAGTCAGTACCACCATAAGTGTATGGGTGGGTGGGACAATTCACTCTCACCAATTAACTAAATTACAAAAACTACGAGATATTTACAGATTTAGTTTACAAGATTGGCACAATTTAACACTTGAAATAAAAAACACTATTATTAACAATAATTAATGTAACTTATCACAGTGTAGTTAGTGTTTACACAATATCTGTCACTGTTCGTGAACCTTCACTATAACATAGTCCCTTGTCTGTCACTTCCACTGTGAAGACCAAAAACCCGCACTGCCATTGAGGCCGACTCTGGAGACTGACACTGACTAATTGGTTGGCTAAGAAGTATATATATGTTGGCCTCTATATAGGGTACTAGTTGGTGGAAGCCTAGAAAGTTCTGGAATCCCCGAGAAATATTTAGGTCCTTCTGGGCTCCATTTTGGGGGAGTTCTGCTCCACCTACAGGCAAATTAACTGCCACTCAGTGCCTTCAGGAATTAATCGGAATAGCCCACAGACAAGATGTCTACCTGTGCGGGAGGAGCCACAATTAGGCTGGTTAACCTGGTTTTATTAATTAGTTTTAGTTAGCTTAACCTAATAAAACCCAACCAAACAGAATCTAACAAAACAACCTTACTGAAACCAGCACATTTCCAGCTCTAAAATGCTTAAAATTTTCCAATTGCAATGCCCTTTCCATATTTGTGGTCAGGACAAAATTCTTCTTTTATAATTTGAGTACCCACAACGCTATATTTAGCCTATACCAACAACGCTAGATTTAGGAACGAAAAATTGTTTTGTCTTTTCTCATTTTCATACTTTTGTGTCTTTTCCCTCCACATTTTTTTTAGGTAGGGCCTACTTTTCAAAATCAGCCCATTTTATTTTGTGTTTGAGAAAAAACTTGAAAATGGATAGTGTGCTCTTTCCAATAATTACCCCATGCTTTCATTATCATAACTGATATGACCTCTACAAGCCGTTCTCCCCGAAAGTAGTTTTTCCGTGATAGCCTTTTCAAGAAATAATTGTCAGAGACCAAAATAATTTTTGAATTCCTACACAGCATAAAAAGTTATCAAAATAAAAAATCATAGAAAAATTACACTACTTAATGAAGATACAATAAAAAATAAGATTTTAAAAGTTTTGGGTTTCCTTAGTTCAACATGAGGGTAGCTATGCACTTTTTCCTTTAAATCTTAATAAAATGAAAATTTGCTAATTAAAAGTGTTTTAGATTATCAGGGCAGCTGGCGGAGCTAGATAACAGAAAACTTGTTTTACCAGAAAAGCAAAATATTAGTATTTATATAGGAAAAGAAGGTTAAACAAAATTATTGTTTTATTTAAAGTTTTTGTTTTGTTGTACATGAATACATTTTTATTTTAAGGTAAAATTAATGTTTTGACCCAACAACACACTTTTCACACTCACACTATGAACCTAACCTAACATAGCTAAACCACAATAAATTTACTATAAAAAAAGAATTTAAGACACACTTTAAATTCAGCTGCATAGCCTCTGTAACTCTACGTCATCTCTCTGGTAAAATATATGCAAATTTGTCTTTTACAGTTATTGGTTGCTTGAATTAAATTGATGTGCATATCACCATCATTGTCATAGGCCAATGGTTTTCAAATTTATGTTAAGCATACTTAGGTTGCATCCGTTATATGTCCCCAAATACAGTTACATTAGATTAGGGAAGGTAGGTGGGTAGATAAGTAAGGTTACATGACTAGTTTCGTAGTTTCTATTTGGAGTACATGTAACGGAATCTGACAACATATTTATTTACTGTAAAGGTAGATAAAATGGATTACATAAAGCCGGGCTTACAACAAATTTTGACGAATATCTAGGAATTGTCAACATTTGTTGACAACATATTGGCTCTTTTTGTCAGTTGGCTTCTGCATTCTGAGATGTCAACTCGAGGTACTTGTATTGGTAAAACTTGCAAAATATCATTTCAAGCATAGTACTGTAAAATAACTTTACAGGTTTTTATTTTTTATTCTGGGTCCAAATAGTTCCATAGAACTGGTTGATCACGATACAGCTCGATCAAACTTATAATACTATCCCTCAGCCAATCAAAATCACTTACAAGGTTGTCCATATTGATTTGCACTTCAACTACACAAAGATTTACTACAAGGAACAGCCGATATAAAGTAGGCCTCCTGAGGCCACTGATACTATTGACATTAGCCAACCAAGTGGAAGGGGAAGTGCAACTTATAGTACAGTGGAAGAGGAAGTGCTGCCAATAATGTTGCGGGTCGCTTAAGATGCATCAACATTTTGTCAACAAATGTTGACAACAATCGTTGATCTTTACCGACTAGGCCTACTGATGGGTAATGTTTCCAACACTTTTATGGTATTGACAACAAATATTGACAAACACTTTAGTCCGATTTTTGTAAATGTTGTCAATATTTGCTGGCTCGGTGTGAACGCAACTTAACTTGTGAAAACGAGGATACCTAGGTGAATCCTCCCATTTCTGAAAGTTGTTGTGTTTCATTAGCTAAAAACTGAATCTAGAAAGTGCATAGTTACAACAATGCCAATGTATAAGAAGCGTCTAAAATAATAGCCGTAACGTTATGGTACTAACCAAAATTACTTACTTGTAAAAACCAGATAAGATCATCAAATGAAGTAGATATATTCATTTTCGTAGCTTTCAATTCTTTATTATTCCCCCCGTAAAATTGACTAGTTCCATCACAATGTACGTCAATAAATTTACTAACATACCCTATACTAATACTTAGTATTATAACAATTATAACAAGTAAAACTTTAGTTAACGAAAATTTCATTTTAACACATAATTTACAAAATTGTTAATCCGTCGTCTGCATGCTTATGATATACTGATATAGCATGCAGCCTGCATCCTACGAAAGATTGACAGCGTGTAGTCCGTTTTAACCAATGTTGCCAACGGATCAAATAAGAGTTATATAGTATAAAGTAGCTTAAAATTATCATGTTCGGGACAAAGTTATCGTACTGTTTATTAACTCCTTAACATGGTAATCAATCCACGTAATAGTGTTTTATGTTCTTTTAAATATAATATATTTTCAGGGACGGTTGTAGACACTTTTCAAGTGTAGGCAAACAACATTACGGCTTACAAACAACTCCTCCCCCTCTTAAAAAACAAAGAGGTAGGAGCCATTCTCTCTGGATACAAAATACTTGTAAATACAAGTCAAATAGAAACACTCTTAAGGACTTAAAGAATAAGGATTGAGACTCAAATATCAACGTTAACATTGAATGTAATATTTCTAGATATAAAAGACCAATAATTACAAATAAATAATCTAAGTTAAACAAATACTGTAAAATTCAATAATATAACACAAGTTACATTGAAATAATTTTTATAGCTTATTTATTCGTAAATTAATGGAAAACTGAAAACGAGGAACAACTAAAATACAGATTAATAACTAAGAAAACATTTTTTTGTAAGAAAACATATACAAAAACTTAAATAAAAAATGATTTATTTTTAGAGGCCTTTATTTTGATATGTGGCATGGGCATAATTTGATGTTAAAAATTTGTACTTAACCCCATTCTCATAGTAAAAATGGGTTTCGTCCGCAGTTTATGAACCAACAGATGTGGCAAAAAATTTACATAAAAAATGTTTGATTTTTAAAGATTTTTAATTTGATGCGTTACATGCCAAACTGTCCTATTTAAAACGTTTCACTTAGGACCACACCTTTCACTTAGGACCGTTTCATCTATGTTTTATTTTTTTCAAATTTTAACGATTTTTACAATTTTGTAGATATGGGAATTCTGATTGTTAATTGAAAGGACAAGTCCATTGGTAGTGTTGACTAAATAATGTACATCCTTTTGATATACAGAAGAGTTACATTATCATCAACTACATTTACATATAGAGCATAATTTGTGATTAAATAGTTTCTGCTACAAATTGGAATAAACAAATTAGAAATTAATAAACGATTTCAGATGACGTATTGTCGAGTGACGAACCGAAGATCGCCTCATAATTCATTACTGTCTGCCAGTGTCTGCTTTGTACAGAAGTGCTTACAATTAAACCAGAACTAACCTAATTCATAATTGTTACAAAGATAATGTTACCATCCATTGTAGATTATATCGCTTTTAATTCATATTTAACTAGTTTACTACATTATAACCTATATGGATATTAAGTAATTTTATTTTATATCCGAAGCCATTTTACATGATGAAACACATTTTTATTAATGTTCATCTTATTATTGAAACACTAATAAATGATTTACATAACGTGTTTTAAACCACGAGTGAACACAACATTAT
Source organism: Stictocephala bisonia (assembly GCA_035578905.1). Lineage (NCBI taxonomy): Eukaryota > Metazoa > Arthropoda > Insecta > Hemiptera > Membracidae > Stictocephala > Stictocephala bisonia. The sequence goes on along the minus strand of JAQJVL010000578.1, from coordinate 530,624 downwards.
GAAAAGGAATGAAATAGTATAAATATTATTTGTATAGTTATGGAACTAAAAGTAACCTCAATCAATGAACATGTTTGGGTCATCAGTATTTTGTTACACCACTCATCTACATACTATAAGGCCGGGTGCACACTACCGACTATCGCAGAAGTGTGTACATACCACAATTCTTGGAATAGTAGGACCGCTAGCGCATCTCAGTCAAGTCTCATTTGAATGCATGGCAATCGTGCTCTTCCGGGCACACTACCAACGCGTTTTGTTGCAATAGTTTTTCGCCCTCTTTCAGTGGTTCTTCTACCCTGCGCATACCACTTGGATCTAGCCGAGTACGACTGCTGCATGCGATTCCGGAGTGGAGTGGAACATTTTTGTACATTTCCCTTGTTGTAAACATGTCAGAATTGGACACTGGGCATTTTATTATTGAAATTTAATCAGCACAATGGATTTTAGAATCTCCTGAACATTCCTACAAACGCCAAAAATATAATAAATTCTATTTATATACATATTTTATACTATATTTAATTTACCATACAGTACTATATAAGTGTCAGATATGTTGTGGTACATATTTATAAATGTGTTAGGTGTATACTTTAATGCTGAACATTAATGATTAATGATTGAATAATTTTTTATTTATGAAACTAATAACCATAGATTTTTACACTATCCAAAAAATGGTGTTTGCTTATTCGAAAAACAAGAGTGGCTATAGAGTATGAGTATTGAGTATAATGTGTAAGTTGTGTGAGCTTAGTTAATAGTTATGAGTAATTCATTCTGGCTTTTATTCGGTTGATGAATAATATATATTTTGCAGACATAAATACATTAAAATTGATCATTATATTTATTAACATTTTCAATAGAAACTTCTCATGATGGTAATGGACAGTCTTTCTCCTGGCGTAATGTCCAATCTTACAAGGGTAATTTTCTTGGTGATGCCATCCATGTAGTAACAAACTGATCAATTTATTGAATGGACGTTCTCACATGAAATTTTACTGAAAAATTTTGGAACATCTTGGAGTTCATAGTGTAATCTGTAAAACTATCCACTCAAAATACTATTACTGTACAGTAATTAAAATGGATAAGCCCAGAACTATCTTCCAGTTTTTATTCGCCTACGGACAATCCGTCTAGACTAATTAATATGCAAGCTATGCACTGAAATGCCTATTCCATATCCATTGTCACTCGAGATATATTTACTGGCAATAACTGAACTGAGGAGTCGGTGGTAGTCGTAACAGTGTGCCACACACACAGTGTGAATAGTATTGACTGGAGTTGTACTAGTTATCCGACTGTTCCAAGAATTTAGTATGTACACACTTCTGCGATAGTCGGTAGTGTGCACCCGGCCCAAGATGTAGTAACTCACTCACTCACTCACTGACACTTAATGTTGAGGCACTTTCCGACGTCCTGTCCCCATAAAATATACTTGAATTGAAGCTCTCGGTCTGAAACCTCCAGGAAAATTCACAAAAGTTTTCTTTATTCACTCATAAACAAGATGGCGGCCTTTTTTACCCCAAAACTGCCCCAATGTCTTTATTATGGGAAAATTGCAAAAAAGTCGACTTAATAACCTAACTTGAGAACAAGCTTGCGTAGAATCTTCAAAACTTCACAGTTCTTCACGGCTAATAAAACGCGCACTTTATATATGAATTTCAGCTTAAAAATGTAAAAATTTGGGTATCGGGGCAAAAAAATTGAAATGTTTGAAAATGTAAAAATTAAAAGAACTGTTCTTATCTACTCAAGTGGGGTATCAATTATAAGCTATTTCTCTCCTGAATCCAAATATAAGATCAGCTTTTGAGAAGGGTAAATATTAAGGGGTATATGCCTCCAAAAGAAAACAAAAACTCCAAAAAATCAATAAAAGAGTAGTACTAAAATAAAACTTCCAAGTTAGGTATCAAACTATAGGTATTTATTACATTTTACCATTACATCTCGGAAGAGACAACGTTTAAGGCCTCTGCAACCCCCCCTCCACCACTTAAAAAATATTCCCCAAAACCCAAAATAGAGTAATGTTTAACTAATACACCCAAGTGGGGTATCAAATTAAAGGCATTCTTCTCTTAAGTACTAATATACCATCAGAATTTAGAAAAGACTACGTTTATGGGCTTCACTGCCCAAAAAACCTGCTTAAGAATCCTGGTGAGGTCGTAGGCCGATCTTCCTCTCGAGGCAACATGCCGAAATCCACCAAGGAACCTGCAGCAGAGCGTCTTGTCGAGGCCGTAGGCCGAGTTCCACCACGAGGCCACAAGCCGAGTTCCACGAAGGGCCTAAAGGTAGTTCCTAGGCGAGACCGCAGGCCGAGAGTGAATAAAGTGACGACGGGGTTGGCACGCGAAGCGTGCAGGAGTGTCCCCTAAAGTATATAAATGCCGTTTTGGGCTAACGTCACGATTATCAGCTGTTTAACATTTAATAAAAACCTTAAAAAATATCTGCTATTTACAGAGCTTCATTAAACTAAATTATCAGTCGTTCTTTAAATTGAATATTTAAATAAATTCTTATTACTCGTTGGAGTAATCATTATCAGCTGTTTGAGATTTACTGCTATTAATTACTGTTTGACATTTCTTCTTTGAGCTCAAATTTCACAGTTAAAAAATTCTCATGTATTCCAATATAATGATTTATTCTATAAGGCATTTAGCGTACAATGTAGGCATCTTCAGACATCAACAACATTCTAATTTTAAAACATTTACAAAATATAATAGTGGACGTAACTACCAGTAACCAAAAACTGAAAATTGTATTTCTTTAGATCCAACCACCTTTGAGTAATAGCGACTTTAAATTTTTATTGAAAAATTGTGTTTTGTTTCGCTAAAACTTAATTTTCTCCATGATGGATTAATATTTTTCAACTTTTGAAAACATTTTTGGAATCTAAATAAACTTTTACACGAGAACACAGAAGGCAAAGTAGTATTAACACGAGTCTAATACGAACAAATTATAGCGAAGTTTATTTTTAAGTTTCTTGCAAAAAAAGTAAATGATAAAAGAGACTGTGGATATTCACACGCCATACCCTGAAGAAAGGTCAACAACAGAATAAACTTGCCTGTTTTCCCCTCTTTAAAATTAAATTTGCCATCTACTGCCGTCTGTCATTACTTATAAAAGGATTTGTATTGGAAAACAGGACATGCTTAAAATTTTACAAAATATAATAATGTAAATATTTTAAACATATGGTAGATTTCAAAAATAATTAAATTTAAAGTGTGTATGTATAAATATGAATATATAGTAATTTTTAGTAAAATTATACTATATAAACGGAGAATTTTGAATGGAAGGAGGTTCATTATTTACAATTAGTGTATTAAATTTGTTCATGTAGAATGTTTCTGACGCATCTAATAATTGATTTTTGTTAACTTGTTTTACAACTTCAAATTTTGAAAATTTATGTCCTTTTTCTAGTGCATGTTTGGCCATGGCTGATTTTTCACATTGTCCATACTTAAAATTTGCTGTGTGTTTTTCGAATCTTGTTTTATTTTTTATTTTTGTTTGGCCAATATATACTTTATCATAATTATCACAATTAATTTTATATATTCCAGAGTTATCTTCTTCATTTATTTTTGATTTTGGGTTTTCCAATAGGTTTTTTATTTGATGAATTAGTCTGGACGATTAACTTACATTATATTATTTTAATACCTTCTTTGTTTTCTCAGAAAATTCATTGTAACAAACGGATTTCCAGATAGATTTTTCTTTAGGATTAATTCATCAAATTGATCTAAAGTTGCGCTCATCTCTCGCAAATCACCATGTACTACAGTATATTTTTATTTGTTCTGTAATGATTGTATACTGCAGATATGGGTGAACGTTGTACTGTGAAGTCAACTGACTAAGTATTATTATTTAGATATTTCACGTCTTTATCAAATCCTGTCACCTAGCGACAGAGGACTGATTTGGCGTTTCATAGTTACGTCACCATTCTATGACCTTACGTCCAATAGTTACTGTTGTATTTGGTGTTGGCACAGACATAGCTAAATTTATAACTTAAATTACTGCAGCACATTATACGGTTTTGAAAATAGTTGCAACCACTCTTATTAAATGACAGATAAAACACACATAATTATTTATAACATATATACGGTACATAATTAAATACACGCATGAAAATGGATTTGATAGTATATTTATTTAAAATACGTTGGCGTTTTCGTTCATGAGTTTATGAGGCAATTACAGAATGGATATCAAAGAATCAGCTTTTTGTTCTTTAATTTAAGACTATTTGCGTTTTCATGGACTGTCAAAGCCCAATTTTCAACCTAAGTTTTCAGTTTTCATCAAGATATCTTGTAGGCTGATTCATAACTTATTGCTTAATGTTTTAAATTCCGTACTAACATAGGCTTTTCTTATTTCGGTTCAGTCTAAGTACTGAAGACGCGGCATTGATCAGGAAGAAACGTTCAGAATTATTGTTCTTAGTGTAAATATTAATTTGGATGATTAGTTTGTAATGTTACCTTACTTGTAATCCTGTTTTGCTGAGGGAAGAACTGTTATTTATTTTTATCTTCATTATTTAAGTATTTTGCCAGAAGTGCATAAAATTTTAGATTGGACTAAGGGTTCACAAGGAATTGATGAAGCATTTCGTAGAATCTTTTTAGCCAGTACATTAGGAATGTAGTTCTATGCATATGTATAAAATTCTGAAGTCCACATCCTGAAGTTTTGTCTCATCGTATGACACGCAGTCGTCGAGGTGTGTAGGGACGGGGTGGTACATTTCCCTCCTCAGTCCGTAGTTCGCGTCACTTGGGGACGCTACGGTTTGTTCCTAATCACGCTAATAACATAACGGAATTTTTACGCAATTTAACATAAATAAATGTTAAGGACACGGCAGTTATAATATAATCAGGTGATGTCTTAGTGTTACTTAATTTTATCATATTTTTGTAAATGTACTTGATAAATATAATAACTAACATTCGCTGTAGTTTTGAATCTAAAACAATAGCAAATTTATAGTCAGTATGCTGCAAGCTGTATAACTATCTTATTATTGTAGAAAGATAGCATCGAATACGTATCTTCGACTTTGAACATAAAAAGAAGGATAAAATTCAATCTTACTCCCTCGATCTCTTAATACAAATATCATAACAATTATGTTTGTAAACTTATTATAAATTTGCTACTGGAGAAAAAATATGCATATCCACATAACATTCACGAAATAAAATGTGTACTTTAAAGGAGGGAGAAACGCAATTGAATATTGGAGTAATAGTACATTATTAAAAATTACGTGAATGATTTAGAAATGTAACGATATGATTGTACTATTCATTTTGTGAAATAAGTTTTTTTGGCAATACGAAGAGGGTAACAAATTTCAACAAAGCTTTGTTATCGTGCTTTTCGGGTGAATAGATGCAGCGCATAACAGTTTTTATCATGTGTAAACTAATTGATTTCATGCGAATTTATCATCTTAAAAGTGATGAGTTACCATAAAACCGCATTTAACCGTCCAACAGAGTAGAACATTGCCACGTAGTAGGCCAACTGGTTATAAAAAAAAAACTAACAAAATACTTTTACTAATTTAAAATTTCGTATGAAAAATTTTGTGTTGATTGTGACAATAGCCAGCAACCTTCATGTAACAAATTAAGTTTCTTTATACTTCATGCATATGTTTATACAGCATTCACATTATTTCTTTAAATTATAGTTAGTAAAATTGTAAACTCCTTGTAAATCATGAAATGCCAATTACACATTTATGTATATAAATAATCCTTCTTGGACTGTATTTCAAGTACTTAAAAGTGCTGCGGGACATCTACAATACTGCTCATTTAACAACGTAAAGTGTTATATCATTCATTAAATCATAATAGTTCTAATGATTAAATATTCAAATGAACTCATAATCAAATCATATTCAAATATAAATGTGGACATGTCTCTTGGTCATTTACTTTACACGCCACATCCGGAGAGGAAGTAAACATGTTAGATGGGTAGTTTATGCTAAACTAGTTAAATGACAGCACAACACAACGTACAACAAGCAATAAAATTGTTGGTTGATCAGGGTACCAACTTAAGTTTTATATCCTTTGCTACTGAACAATTGTGTAAATTACAATTTAAGTAGTAGTTTCTATGATAAAGGGCAACTTACATTGGAAGGGGTTTAATTATGAAGAAAATTCCTCAGTAATATAGAGATTTTAAATATACACACCCTCAAGTGTGGTAAAAACCTGCGTAAGAAAATGATGCCTGACTTTAGCAAGTTCTAAAGAAATTACAATAAAGACACATACTCGTACATCCGTTTCTTGTAGTAAAAAGCTGAGATGTCAGGAATGTGTCATGGAAACGTAGACAGTTACAGTATTTCTGTATGTAGGTGTTTCTCTGCAAGGAATGCCTCGTCAGAGAAACCACCTAGGATGGGTGAACTATGATCCTATTCTGGACCCTCTACATGTTGACCACCATAACTTACTGCAAACGACCATTTGAGCAAGGTATGCAATAATTTTTTCTTAAGCTGTGAATATATGATGGAGTAAGACAACAATTTGAGTCTGAAAGAGGGAGTACTGTGTTGATGTTAAGTCTGGTCTTCCTATACAAACCTCCCTAATCAGCTTGAATGATTATAAAATTACATGGTTGGGTTAAACAATTTTATACTGGTAGTTAATAACCCTTAAAAATTATATAGTTAAAATACAGATGAAATGCCGAACAGCTGAATTAAAATAGAGATCTCACTTTATTATTCCATACTGAATAGTGAGTAAAATTTAAATAACTAAAAAATATTACGTATACATTTAAACATTTACAAAAATAAAATTACTCTATGTATCTTCTACCAACATTTGCATATGGGTTGATAATGGTTCATCTAATAGTATATTTCATATTTTATATGTTAATGTGTAAGCCAAGATTATCAAACAAAGCCACCAGCAAAATTCTCTCGTGAGGTCAAAAGCAGAGTTTAGGCAAGTTTAAAACAAGGATCCCTTGACTACTTTTAAAACGTATTGGAATTGACCCCCCCCCCCCCCCCCCCCCCCGAGCCACTTATACATGAACGTCCCACCCATACAAGTACAGTGATATTGACACACCCACCAACACATACACGTACAGTGGTATTGACCCACCTACCCACCCATAAACAAACAGTGTTAATGACCCACCTACCCATCCACATACGAACAGTGGTATTGAATGTTGATCCACCCACAACCATCCACAACTCACGAACAGTGTTATTGTCTCACAAATACACGTACAGTGGTATTGACCCACCTACTCACCAATAAATAGGTTTGTACATATATATTACTAGCACAGTACCCGTCTTTCGTACGGGGATTACGTTGATTTATATTGCATTCAGTAATATAATATAAATCAACCCCCCACCCCACCCCACCTGTATAATGCAAAAGTGCGTTGTGGTAATGGTACCCCTAGGAAAGAAGACGGTAGGTATCACGCGCTTCTTCTATGACGTTACATGGGCGAAATGGAAACAACAAACGCAAAAATACTGTTCTAATTTCCATAGATTACAATTCCAGCTGATAAATAGTAAATAACTTGCCTACTATTTAGTTGAATGCTTCTATGTGATTGGTAGATTTACTTACCAGTATTTGATCGAATAATCAAACCAGGTGATTTTGCCCATGTGACGTCAAAGTCTACTACGCAGCCCCGTCGTGATATCTACCGCCTTTTCTAGTTACCGTGGTAGTGGTTAGGTTTGATCTGGTATTTACTTCAGAATGTAATTGTTTATTTATTCCAACAGCTGATTAATGAAACTATTTAAAACAATTAATTTTCAAATTTGTATTGCCATAGGGGTTGCATTGATACTTCTTAGAACCCTGGGGTGGTTTCCTGATGGAATTTGAAAATAAAGATAGGCCTATTTGTTAACCAGAGACCATAAGAATGTTCATGCAAAATTTCAGATAGTTTTTTTTTTCAGTAGTTTTTCTGTGATTAACACACACAGACACAATTACATTTTTATATAATAAGTAAGATATATTGACTATGTTTATTAATCTCTAACCTGTGGTTATATGTTGATACGAGCCAACATTGCGGCTTGTCATTCCTTTTGTTGTTGTGTTTTACGTCGTGTCCCATAACTCAGAAGTAATGTTTTCAGTCTGATAGTACAACAAATCAGTAAAATAACAATAAAAAAGTAAAATAACCTCCGATGGTTTAATGTCGAACGATCGACCTTTACAACGTATCTGCCATGGTTTAGGGTCGAAAAATCGACCTTCACTATTTCGTTTCTTACGGGTGTTCATCCTTCACTAAACATCCTATATCATATGCCATTTGAAACAGCTGGTTCTACTGTTTAGTCTGGTGAAAGTCTTATTTGGATGGCGTTAGCATAGACTAAAAAAAAATACAATTCCATAATTGACAGTTCCAACTGTCAGCGCGCCATTGTTATTTACTACTGTGTCGCATCTTCGTTGTTTTGGTCGTAATAATGTTTCGTTTTTACGTGAAAATGTCTGAATTACATACGAGTGAGATTGATAGGGAGTTGTTCAATGATTCTGGAGACTCCAAATTACAACACTTCTGGAGACCATCTAGGGGTAACAGGAAAAGAAGAGCTCCCATCAGCGAGAGTGAGTCACATTGAGCGGTTTTCACCATTGCGCCTGTATATAGTTTTTTTTTACATAACTTATTTATTTTAGTAATGAAGTCCTTACAAGTTTATATTTTCTTATTTAGTTATAGATTCTGCACAAAAAGGCTATCTTAGAATTTTTGTATTGTACACAGTGAAAATTTTGTGTGTGTGTAAAGTGTGAAAAACATTGTGGATATTCTTATTCTTCCTCTTCTCTCCGTTAAAGAAAATCCCAAACTACTTGTTAAGTCATTTTGAAATACATAAAATAATACTCCATAGTTTTATGAACAAAATGATGTATAATAAACCCTATTTAGATAAAAAATAAATTTTTTACAGATTTTTAAAAATAAGGCTGCAAATTGGCAAAAATGGGCTGAACCACCAAAGGTAAAATAGTGAACCATCGGAGGGTCAGAAATTGCATAGCTCAGAATCTCGTAAGTCAGAAAATAAAGCTGTCACAAAGATAAGACTAATTCATGGGATCGTTTGTCCCATAGCTCAGAATCCTATGGAATTCTTGCTTTCTGGTATATATGAAAGGGAAGGATGAATTCGCAGGGGTTGATTTATTACGAGGTGTGTCAACATTGGAGACAGATTCTCCAGGTGTGCAAAAATTACCTAGACAGTCCTTTATCAAAGCCAACTCTACAAAGGAAGATAACCCTCTTGTCTGGGATATAAAGGCACGAGATAAAAATATTTTGAATTTATTTTACTAATATCCTACAAGTTATTCCTCTAACTGAGATTGTACAATGGGTCCAGGCCGTGACTTCTGGTACAATGAGGCTTGGCTGGAGCTGCAACGAAGACTGGCTCTCGTAGACGACAGGCCGAAGGCCCGTAACGTCATTCTATTGGTGGGAGATGGAATGGGGGTAGTGACTCAGACTGCGGCAAGGATACTCAAGGGGCAGCACCCAGGAGGTCGAGGAATAGCTGATACTCTAGCTTGGGACCACTTCCCCGCTCTAGCACTGGCTAAGGTACACGGGTGGTGCGGTAATAAATTACGTTATAGATCAAGGAAAAATGTTAAACATTCATTTTCGAAATGATGTTGTTTATATGGAACATGTTCTATAGAAGACAAATACAAGAAAATAATATGTTCTTTGAAGGACATGTTAAAAATGAATAATCTAACCAACGTAACTAACCTATCCAACCTCAATGATATATAACAGTAAATATACATAACATTCATTACAGTGAAATTTATACAATACTATTAACAACAAGTTCTTCCGGTGTCAACCGCGTCAAAGGACTATTTACAATATGTACAGTTCCAGACGTTTCGCCCATGCTACGATGTGGCATCCTCAGTGGTTAGGCTGAGACTGATCTGTCTCAGTCATCAGTCTCAGCCTAACCACTGAGGATGCCACATCGTAGCATGGGCGAAACGTCTGGAACTGTACATATTGTAAATAGTCCTTTGACGCGGTTGACACCGGAAGAACTTGTTGTTAATAATGACTCCAGCCGCTTAAGCTTACGAAATAGGATTTATACAATACTAGTTCACCATAACCTTTACGTTGCTCTAAATATCCATTTTTAAAGATTTTTGTATCTTTGGTAGCCTTTTCAATAGTATTTTTTAGTTTTCAACTTATTATACCAATAACACGTAGAGTGAGAATCAGTAGCCAGTTAGAATTTGACAATCACATTAACCAATCAAGAAAGTTTCTACAAAAATCATTTTAAATTCTTTATTTTCATGTGTATAGAACACCTTTCAAAAATCTTGCTTCTCGATAAAGTACAGTACATAGAATATTAACACCTGATGTCCTATGACATATATCCTCCACATCAAAAAGTCTCAACACAACTACAAAGTTTTAGGATAACATAAATTCATCAGTACAATATAAACTGATTTAGATTACATTATTGTATGTAATGAAACTAGCAATTTATGTAATCTCTTTTCTACTAGAATATTCATTTTCAAAATTATCTCTTACAACAAAATTATTACAGACATATAACCTAAACGCCCAAGTGGGGGAATCGGCTGCATGTGCAACAGCTCTGCTCTGCGGCGTTAAGGCGAACTATGAAACGATAGGACTGGACTCTGGTGGCAAATTCGGTAACTGCTCATCTGCCTTCGATTCCAGAGTGGACTCAATCTTGGACTGGGCGCAACGAGCAGGTATTTTTGACTTATCAGTAATAGCTACTTCTGATAATTTTGTGATTCGTACATTGATTAATATAAGATTTAGTAGTTGTGTTGTTACTTCTGATACAGAATTTAACTCAAAGTTAGCAATATGTTCAATTTTAACAAACTGATATTCCCAAACTTAGAAAAAGAATTACCAACCGATATATCAAGAGCGATCTGTTGACCATCTAACGCTAAACACCTAACTATTTGTGTACACAGTCATTGATTTTTGGGTTACCCCTTTATCTGTTATCATTAATCAAATTAACCTTACCTTTCTCTATTTCTTGGTATATACATGTTCAGGTTTATAAGTTTCTATAAAATATGCAACCACAAAGTGTGTAGAAAGATTGTAGTTGATGTTCTCACATATTAGATTGCAACCGATTGAAGTGCACATTGTGTCTTGAGGCACTTTAATCCACCGAACATCATACTCTCTTTGATACACCATACGTCTATGGTTGAATAAACCCTAACCTCATCCACGAGCTATATAATACGGTTAACATTATAATATTACAGTAATCGTGGAGTCATAAATTTCTCCTCCCTCTTTTTTGTCCTTTATAAAAAAAACTCCATGATAAGCATTTCCATTTTTACAATAAACTTAATTTCCTATATAGTTAGATCCAATACATGTTGATTGATTGGAAAAGATGAATTTGATTGTTCTGTCACATCTTTTGATGGTTTAAAACGTATTTTAAAATTCAAAAGTTTGTTTTGCTAGGATATTTATAAGGTCTAAAAATAAAAATTTAACAATTGTTTATTCAAACAAAATTTCAGTTGTTTAAGCAGAGGATGTCAGAAGAAGTCGGCCATGTTCGTTTTAATCCCATATGAACAATGTTATTATCGAACCGTACATACGATCACGCGTATCCAAATCATACATTTATTTTTAAACGGATTTTTTTCCAAACAAATTGCATTTGGTCAGGAATGAAATTGCGCATTGAAATTGCTTTGCAATTTCCTAATTAGGTTTATACAAAAAAAATATAAAAATACTTACTTTGAAGGTTTTATTTTCACCTATTTTTTTAAAACTAGGTGCATGTATTAGAAATATGAAAAGCAAAACTAACGCGCAATACGATAATATTTAAAATGACACCTCATACACAACTTTTTGTCAATAAATAACGAAAAATGTGGATTCGCATTTAAAATTGTTCTTATGGGATTAAACCAAACATGGCCGACAGCCTCTGCAGACCATTAAATAACCAGAGAGAATAACCCAATCTTGCATATTGAGGAGGGGAGGGGAGAGGAAGGAGAATTTTATGTATAGCAGCAAAAAAAAAAAAAAAAAAAAAAAATTGAATTTCTTATGTTCTCCTGTTGCCATATACTATTATCAGGTCTAGCCACTGGTCTTGTGACAAACACAAGGGTGTCCCATGCCACCCCTGCCGCCCTCTACGGCCACTCACCCAGCAGGTACTGGGAGGACGACTCCAAGGTGCCTCTCCAGGCACGCCGGTCCTGCAAGGACATCTCTCGCCAACTGGTGGAGGACGATCCTGGCAGGCATATCCATGTACGTACATCAGCCGTGGTCCTTAAGTCGCTTACACCTGTATTACATCTCAACTAGACCCCTTTGTTGATGTGAGACGTATCTTTTGACATTCTGGAAAAAATTGTAAGGAATTATTAAAGTATAAGGCATATTAAAACCAGGATATAATTTGAAATTATAAAATGTTAATATTCAACTGTATATGTGTTGATTAAAGTATATTTCTGATTTGTAATTTTCATAATGGGTTAACTGTAGGTTTCAATTAATTATGATATCGAATACACGCGAAGTAGCAAAATGCTAATTCATTTCTGCGATATTTTATTTACTTTATACATTTTACATATTTAGGAACAAACTTTTTTTACCACATGAGATTTTTGTTCAGCATATAGCAAGTTACATACTAAACATCAAGGTGATGAAAAAATTTGTGTTTTATCATTATCAAGGACAAAAAAATGTTAAAATGTACGCTCAAACGTGATAAACAGTTATTTGTATTGAAATCACAGATCTAGTGGTATTATGATGATTGATGACTAAAAAAAGACTATGAAATATGAATGCAAAATAAATACATGCCTATAAAGGAAAATTCGAAACATGTGAACACCACACAACACAAATTTGCTATGTTGTAAGCACAAAATGTACAAAATGATGATGATGATCGATTACTGTAAACCACATTTCCTTCCTCAGGCAAGAGTGATGAACGATTACTTTGTGAATTCCTATGGTCTGAGGGAGGTGACTGTGGTTTACCATACTCGACCACTATAATATTTGGTACATTTTATACTTATACTATAGTAAATATGTGTCAAGTGACGTTCCCTTATTTCGTATTTTCGCAAACCGCAATATGTTTATAATGAAACCAAATGAAAATTGTCACACATTCAGCAAGTTGTAGCCTATATCTGTCGTTGTGAGATCACAGACGTTGAAGCACGTATCGAACACTCCGAGGAACATATATCGTAAGACGCAGCATGAGATGGTGCATAGTGACTAATTAATTGAGGACACTTACGATGCCAAATATTAGGTCTGCTTTAACCCAATCTGAAAAAGGTCATAAGGAAATAACTTAATAACATGTTATTGCAAGATATTATTTGGTGGTGTAAAGTTATTGGTCTTTTACTCTGGTTTTGGACTACATTGTGTAAATAAATCCTTTACAAGTATCCTAATCTAATTTACTAAAAAATATCGTCTCTAAACTGAATATCAACCTTTTTTTTAAGTAAATAACACAAACCAAATATGGTGTCGTGATAATAATCTTTTCCTTATGATAAAATTCATTCCTTTATTAGATTTAACGAATCTTTCGACTTGACGTGAGCACGCTTAGTGACAATTTTGAGTGAAGCACTGACTTGTGGTGCTGTCAAGAGCACATTTCGTCTTCAATATACTCGTATAAGCTCTAAGGACATCCACGAACGCAATAGGTTTACTCACACACATATTCACACATTCAAACATATTGAAAGTAGGTTATTGGACAGGTGTGCATAAAGAACTGAAAGAGACAACCACGCAAGGCGTTAAGGTGTTGCTATGGTTACGGCTGTTCAATATCATCACTTCATTGATTATAGTAGTCAAAATCTCCTCTTAGTTCCACTACTTGCTCTAGTGGCGCTCTAAAGTCAAGTCGAAAATTCAGAACGTAATGGAAATATTGGCCTACTTAGTGGAGAATGACAATGGCAGTTGTGGCAGGTTGTTCTAGGAGGAGGTAGGAGGCACTGGCTACCTCGAGCTACAAGGGACCCTGAGGACCCCTCAGAGAGTGGACGGCGGATGGACGGCAGACATCTGGTAGAGGACTGGCTGAGGGACCAGAGACGTCGAACTTTGAGGGCCAAGTACTTGTGGACTACTGAGCAGCTGGAAGCCCTCAACGTCTCCTGTGTGGACCGGCTTCTGGGTAAGGATTCCAGAGTAGAAGGGATGAGAGTAATATATGAGATGTATCATGTACACAAACAATGAGATACTCGTTAGATTAATCTGTCAAAAACTATTCAATCTTAATGTACTATAAATTCACGTTAAATTGTTCAATTAACTTTAGATGTAGCTGAGGTTTAAGGAAGCAGTCAAGAATCTCTACCGATCTCTAACCAATAATTTAGATAAATTATTACATGATAAATATTTCTATGTACATTTACTCGAAGATCAGAGAATTCTTTTCAAGTTGAGTTAAGCACCTTTGAGACCTGACGTAATTCATTGATGACAGTAACATAGTTGATATACGAATTAAGTGTCTATTGTTGAGGTTGGGGACGAGATTGAACTACATTATTGCCAGCTTGTCTCAACGAGTTCAGCTTGCTGTTTATCCGTCCAGAATCCAGAATTTCAAGAAATATATTTACTAAATATTAAGCATCTTTTAACTGTAAAATAATTTAATTCGTGAACTAATCAGCTAATCTTCTATAATATAACACTCCTATCACATATTCTTCATCTTAATTTCCTTGCTGTAACTCTCATAAGGAAATATTGTAAGGCTTCAGTGACATCAGTGCGTGATGTTCAGAACAGGATAATTTTTCTAACTTAAATATTCAAACATCAAATTTTTTAATCATTATTTATAACATCAAAGAACACAAATATGTGACTACTTTATGTACATAAATATTGTAATTAGGAAAGCCTACTATAGGATATGTAATGAAATAACTTTAATTCATCTAATTTTTTAAATATGATTATTTCATTAATTTTCATCTTCATTATTTCACTTTGTTGCACTCGTCTTTCTTCTGTCCACTTTGCTTTTGTTCTGGGTTTGATCTGTGATGTTGTAGATTTTTCCGGTCTTCAAGTTTAGCTAGTTTAACGTTTAATTGCTATAGGTAGATTTTGACTTGTTTAGTCCATGTTGTTGTGTTTTTCAGTTGCAGGGTGTGTAGTAATAGGATTTTCTTGGTTAGTTGGGCGTCGTTCAGTCTCATGATATGTCCGAAGGATTTCAATCACCGTTTGTGAAAGTCGCCCTCAATTTTGAAATGTTTTTATGTGCCTATGTGAAATGTAGTCGATAACCTATATCTGTTGGTTTTAGGGCGAAGATTTTTCCAATGTCTCTTTATTTCAGTTTTTTATTCAATTACATGCCACACTTGTAATTGATGTTAAGGATATCAGTGGCATAAAAGATTTATGGTTTTATGACTATGTAGAAAGGATGAACTTTTGTGCTACTGCCAATACATGTTTGTTAAATATGTGTGCGTTTTTCCACAGGCTTTTTTTATCCTAAGCTCTCATCTTTTTCTGTTAGTTTTTCAGTTCTCGTTGGTGAATGTTCACTAGATACTTGAAGTTGTCGGTTCGTTTAGTTTTGCCATATTTTGTGATTAGTTGTGTTTCAACAAGTTTTATGGCTATAAGCTCTGTTTTCGGAAAGGAAATTAAATTTGTAGTCCTGATTTTTCCCCGCATTACTTGAGGATTTAAATTTGGTATTTTGCAGCCTGTGCATGAAGGTGAGATCATCAGTGAAAGCTAGGTGGGTGATGGTGACTATGTGTTTAACTTCCTTTTATGACTTTTTCTTCTTTAGTTCTTCCTTCTATTTTGTGATCACGTAATCGAAGATAATGTTGAATAGTAGCGGAGAGAGACCACCACCTTATCGTACGTCATTGTTGACGGGGAATGATTGAGAGATATCTCCCATGTTTTTGAGCATGTGTTTTTGAATGTCTGCTGTATGAGCCGTTTGGGTTTTGGATCAGGTTTTGTTTTTATTCAGTATGTTAAAGAGAGATTGTCAGTGTAACGAACGAACGAAGCTTTTTCAAGTCGATGAATGTGTGTATGGTGTGTTGGTTTCTTTCATGACGCGCGGATTTTCAATTTACATTTTGGATTGAAGATTTGTTCTGTGCCATATCGGTATTGTCGGAGTCCTGCTCGACATTCTCCTTAGGGATTTTAGTTGTTCTAGCCTTCATTTCAGTAGGCAGGCTGAGAGAATTCGGTAAGTGGCAGGGAGTAATGAAAATAATCTGTGATTGTTTACTTAATATTTGTAACTTTTGTAAGTAAAGAATGAATATATGGCATTTTCAATGGTTTGAGAGTTTCTCGGCCAAATTTCCTGAATAGTTTGTGTAATATCATGTTGTGATTGTGGTCCAAGGGGTTTCATAAATTCTGTATTGATGCCTTCCTGATGTTTTCCCGTTGTTGAGTTTCTTGATATTTTCTTGAATTTCATCAGCGTCTGGTGGATCACATTCAGCTACGGACTGTTATTGTAGATCGTATGGGAAATGTTTATGGACCAATTCTGAAAAATATTGTGCAATTTGTTCACAGTTTTCTTGGTTAGTAAATGCTAGTTTCCTGTTTTGTTTTCTGAACGTTAAATGTTGAGCTGAATGCTCTTTAATCCTGTATGAAACAGTTGTATGTTTATTGTGTTGTAGTTTTTTGTCGCTTTTATGATTAAAACCATAAAAATGACTCAAACTCTCTAGATTAACTATTCAACATACCTGATATCAAATTAACATAGTGAAAAAACTTTTAAAATAATTGGGGAAAAGGAATGTACAGAACTATTATGAATAATTAATTGGTACTTAGGCCTGCCCACAGTTTTTCCAAATCAAAACAAAACTGTTTATACAGTTCAATATCTACTTTTCAAAGCATTAATTAGGAGATTTCTTGTGACGCAGCCAGCTGTGTTATCTAAAATGATGGAGTTTGAAAATATCTTATTTATATACACAGTACTAGCTGAACCCGGCGGACGTTGTCTCGCCTTTTATTTTTCATTGACATACCAAAATAAAGCAATAAAAAGAATTATAGAAAAAACCATTATTTATTAAATGAGTGCAAGAAGGTAAACAATATTTTTGGTCTTCTTATTTGGTGTATAAATGTAAAGGTTTTTTGGTGAGCCTACTCTCGAGCAAGCGACGTAGAGCTGTCCATGTGAAAAACATGGATTACTTAAATTTATTGCGGCAACGTGCAATGACTGTCCTTGAGATTTATTAATAGTTATTGCGAAAGCAAGTCGCACAGGAAATTGGAGCCGTTTAAAACTACATTAAACCACACAGTCATATGTTTTGTTGTAAACAATTCAGATTCTCCATTTGAATAACATGGGATCTTTAGGAGCCCGTGGGGCGGGACCCTGTGAACGGATCTGCATCAAACTTCACATAAACCATCTCGGAAGTATACAGGACAACATCCTAAAGTTTCATGGCGATCGGTTGGATGGTTTGGCAGCGCATAAACTTCAAATATATATATATATATATATATATATAAAAGGGTACTCAGTTTTTTAATTTTATTACATCCTAAAATACGTAAGTAGCCCTAATTTTTAACTTTATATTACTTTATAATGGCTAACAACCAAAAGTTAATACATAAATATAAATTCCTAACCTTCAAATGCCTTACTATTCAAGAAGACATAAAATTTAACAAAAAATGTTTATCTACCAACATAACACCCAATTTTGTTAACATTTGGACAAACTCTAAATCAATAGCAGCTCAAAAAACAATTGAAACTGCTAAACAAATTTGGATTAAGGAAGAAATAAACTATTTATATTCAAAACTCAATAAAATTAATCATTTAAAAAGAGATATTTACATTGAAATTACTTCACATTTCCATCAAGAAACAATAGAAGAAATACAACAATACATTGAAGATTGGATATCACCTATGATAGAAAAGAAAAAAGAAAGACATAACAATAAAATACAAAACCTAATTAAAACCCAAAATCATAAGCACTCCAAAGACAATACAACAATTACTCATACATTTTACCCTAGAGTGCAAAATCTAACAGAAATTAAACTCACAGAATAAGAAAACCATATTTTAGGACAATCGTTAAAACACAATATTAATCTTGATTTCAAGAAAAATATAATCCAAGATGAACTTTTAAATTTACATATTGCAATCAAAAATACAGACAATACAGATCAAGAACCACTACAACACAATTTTATTCATGAACTGAACAAAACAAATTTAAATCCAACCAAATCACTAATACAAAAAACATCAAAACAAGAAATGAAATTGATAGAATCTATCTCAGATAAGTTAAAAACAAACAATACTATTATAACAAAAGCAGACAAAGGAATCACAGTTGTCATGATTAAGAATGTAGATTACGATAAAAAAGTTATGGACTTTATCAATGACAACGAATTCATTAAATTAAACAAAAATCCAACACAAGACTATTTGAAGAGAACAAATGATACAATAACACGCTGTAAAACTCTATCAAAAGCAGAACAAAATAACCTTAAAATGATCAACCCAAAGGCCCCACAAATGAAAGGATACCCAAAAACACATAAACTCAACATACCAATCAGACCTATAGTTAATTTTCGAAACGCACCAACATACAAGTTATGTAAATATCTGAACAAAACTATACAAAATAACATTATTTGGAATACAAATTATAACATAAGAAATACAATAGATCTCGTCAACAAGATTGATAACATTCACATACCTAAAAACAGTTTATTTCTTTCATTTGACATAAAAGACATGTATTCAAACATACCCCCTCAAGAAGCATTACAAATTCTAAAAAATGATTTGAAGAAAAATTTCTCATTGAACAACCAAGAAATAAAAGACATCACAACATTAACAAAAATTTGTACAGATCAAAATTATTTCCAATTTAATACAACATACTACAAACAGGCAAATGGTCTAGCAATGGGTTCTCCATTATCAGGTCTTCTCTCAAATATATTTATACACAATCTGGAAGAAAAGAAAATAATGCACCCATCCAATCCATTCAGAAACAAAATTATATACTGGTACCGATATGTAGATGACATTATTTGTTTATTTGATGGAAACTTGGAAGAAAGTAATGATTTTTTATCTTATTTAAATTCTATGTTACCCAAAATACAATTCACTAAAGAAGCCCAAAATGATGTAATCAATTATTTAGATCTATCAATTACCAAAATCAAGAATAAACATTCATTCAAAATCTACAGAAAACCTACACAAACCGACCTTATAATACCATCTACATCCAATCATCCCTGGCAACACAAATTATCAACTTTCCGTTCTATGATAAATCGTCTAATAAACATACCAATGAACGAGAAACACTTCACTAAAGAAAAGAATATAATAAAATATTTGGCAATAAAAAACGGATACAAACCAAACATGATTGACAAACTAATAAGAAACAAAAAGAAGAAAAGAAATAACAGCTCAACAAATCAAGACCCAAAGAAGATCAAACTTATAAACGTACCATATAACACAAGCCTAAATAAAGCTATTCGAAAAACCTTTCAAAATACAAATTACAAACTAAGTTTCACCACATGCAACAACACATTCAACATTTTAGATAAAAAATCTCAAAAAGAACATAATAATGACAACATTTACAGCAAATCAGGTATTTACAAAATTAATTGTACAGACTGTGATAAATTCTACATTGGACAAACGGGAAGACCATTCAAAACACGCTTTCAAGAACATATACAAGCTTTCAGAAGCTATAACACAACTACAATGAAATCCACATTCGCAAAACACTTGCTCTCTACAGACCACACGTACACAAAAATGGAAGAAAAAAAAAAAAAAAACATGAAAATATTAAATTTTATGAAAAAGGGCAAGAAAATGAATGCAACAGAAGAATTACATATATATTTAGCACAACAAGAAAATCCAATGAACATGTTGAACACACAAATCAATTATACAAACCCTATTTTTGATAAGATTCGAAACATTAAAAATTATAACTAAAAATATCACCAACTTATCCATATACATCAATATTTACAAAAACCACATGTTTTACAATTGTATTTAAAGAATTATTATATACCTAATTTAATATCTTGATTTACACTTGAAAATGACCAAAAAGTTGAAACATGTTGTGTATTGAGTTTTAATAATAATATATATATAAAAAAAAAAAAAAAAAAAAAAAAAAAAAATATATATATATATATATATATATATATATATATACATAGAATAAAAAATATAAAATAAAATAAAAACAACCGTGGCTGGCACGGCCCAACTTTTACTTTCACTGTAACTGCCGAAATAAGTGATAAGATTTTAGTTCCGCCTTAAACCACCTCATTTTGGATATAAAATAAAATAAATGTATGTGTATTTATAATGGACCTCACCGATAGGTTAAATCAAACTTGGTGAGGCCACATCTGTTAAATTAAATGTATAATTAAATAAATTTACAATGTGATGTGCAGCCAGTTAATTTATCAGATTAAAGATCATTCAATATATAAAACGCGGGGAAATATTTTATTGTCAGAAAAGCGTCATTAACCCCATCAAAAAGAGATATGTGATAAGAAAAGATAAAATAGCGTAGAAAGCTTCGCTCGGCATAATTGATTAACATACTAATGTTGTGAGACTGGCAACCATGTCCAAGCTGTTGAGTTCACTGGAGGAAGCCAGTTGGAATAAAAAGACTTCACCTAGAATGGAATTAATTTTACTGCTGCTAGCGTTTATAGTGATTCCTGATTAAGTTAAGTATGGACTTGTGTCGAACGAACTCAGAGCTGCCCAACGTTACTTACTTTGTAAATTTAATATATAATAACTATGAAACTAATAAAATCATGCAATACAAGTACAATTAATTATTCCAAATATAAATGGGGCTTTACTTTTCAACAAGAGATACATGCATTTGAGGTTTTAATAACCTTATTAATTTAAAACTATTTCTCATATACTTTTTAAATACAACAATTAAGTTAAACTAGGGGTCACCCCTGCACGATGCACGTGCCATCTCTCTGGGACCATTATAGGGAGACTATTGAAAACAACAGAACAAAATATATTTAATATTGTTCTTAAAGCTCTTCTTTTTGGAAAATTATATAATTTGTAGAAATGAACTGCAATAAACATTATTATTATTAGGCCTAAATATAAATTATTATTAATATGAAATATTATTCAAATATTATTATTATAATTTGATAAAATTTAAATTATTGGAATATTGAAGTTCAATTCTACAAATTATATATTTAGTATTGTTTTACAGCTGTTGTAAAAAAGATGAGTTTTAGATCCAGCATAAACATTATAAATATAAACATCTGTTACTTCTATTAATAAAAACACTGTAGTGATAGACAATGGTTGGCTCTTTTGGGACCAGAGCAGTAGAGCCAAGGATATTTTTTTAATTTTTTTTACTTTCCAACCATTAGGCTACCGAACTTTTAAGATTAATATTAACAATCTCTCTTACCTTCTTCCTAGCTCGAAACTTTCTTGGGAAATAATTCCTTTACAGAATTAAATATGAAGGGTGAGTTTTAAGGCAATTACTCCCTAACTTGTTTTCACAGTTTGTAATATATTTCTTTTTAATATGCCTTTAAACTAATACTAACCTAAAGTACATTTATAGTGTTTCAATTTTATTAGGGTTCACTTGGGGGTCCATGATCTAGGAGTCTTCAAATCTTCAAAATCTTAAATGGGAACATTTCGAGCTGCAAATTACAACGCAATCAGAATTTAAAAATGATGTTCCGTTCTTTCGTTATTAATTATTTTGTTATTTTATCTGATTATTTCTTATGTATGTTCCTAGTTAAACATGATTTGTCATGTATAAAACGAAACCAAATTTCAGTTTTTTTGAGTTTTTAAAATGTTTTAACCAATCAGTTTTATGAGGGAGACAAAGGTAGTTGGACATTTGCCATCATTACGTGAAAATTAACAATCACGACGTTTCGATTTGGTAAAACCCAAACCCTTTTCAAGTGCTAAAAACTAAATTACATCTACACAAACATGTTATAAAACTACGTTCTTAAACTAATAAACTTATCTACTTTAATAATTATCTACATTTTAACCTAGATCCTAGAATGGGGTACAACAAAATGAACTTCTACTAAATATAAAAAAATATTAACAGGGTTAAATATAAAATAATAATAAATAGTAGTCTCAGTCCTTCCGAGTCATATATATCATTTTTTGTGCATGTTGAATGTTATTTTAAATTAATAGTGTTTTTCAGGTACCATATATTTATGATTAGTTAATGTAATCTTATTTAAGTCTGATTTGAATATTAATTTTAATTGTGTTTTGACATTTTTCGTTGATATCGTGACCTTGACAGTGCCTAATTGGTTATATTATTTTAACCCTGTTAGTATTTTTTTTATATTTAGTAGAAGTTCATTTTGTTGTACCCCATTCTAGGATCTAGGTTAAAATGTAGATAATTATTAAAGTAGATAAGTTGATTAGTTTAAGAACGTAGTTTTATAACATGTTTGTGTAGATTGTAATTTAGTTTTTAGCACTTGAAAAAGGTTCGGGTTTTACCAAATCGAAACGTCGTGATTGGTAATTTTCACGTAATGATGGCAAATGTCCAACTACCTTTGTCTCCCTCATCTGATACACCATCATTAACAAATTTCAAAAACAAAGTCAATCAGTTTTAATTAGTTAATTACGTACGTGAGGACCAAATAAATAAAATAATAAATAATTGAAAAACGATACACCCTTTAAAAATTCTGATTGCCCTATATTTTTGGCCTAAAATGGCGGTGTTAAATGACATATCACATGATTATGTTCTTAATTAAAAGTTTGAAGTTGACTCCTAGATCTTAGACCCCAAGTGATCTAATACCATTCAAACACTCTAAATATAGTGTGGGAGGTTTAATTAAATGCAATATTTAAAAAGGAACTATTTTATAGACTGTGGAAACAAGCTAGGGTGTAACTGCCTTAAAACTCATCCTGCATATACGACCACATTTAAAACTTTCAGAAACTACTAACTTTAAATCAGTGAACGTTTTGCTGTGCTCCAATAACTCATTGGAGTTCGGAGTTGTTTATAATCGAACACGCGTGTTGATTTATAATCGAATATCGATCCTATCGCAAACACTAAAACAATTAATTGAACCCTCGTAGAGGGCTTTGAAAATCACAAAAAACATTAATGAAAAGCAATCACTTCGCTTTTTGTCTGTCACAGTATTTGTAGGCCAAATGTGCAGTGTTTGTTGACAATCTGTTCTCTCATCTATTAAAGCCAACCATCATGTATATCCTAGTTGTTGTTATTCTGTGTTTAAAAGGCTTTTTACTTTTATTTATAAAAGTCTTGTTGATCAAGAAATGATAGTGTAACTATACAATTAATCAAATTAAATTAATGTTCCTTTTCATATTTTTTATAGTATGTGAACTGTAGGTTATATTTGGACACAAACCAATATCAAATATATCAAAATATCAAATCCAATATCAGTAACAAAAAGATAGTTTCAAATAAAACAGGCACAAATTAGCTCCAAAAACAAACAAGCACGAACAAAGCAACTTCAAATTAATTATGAAAAATAAAGTGGCTACAAATGAAACATCAATGCCAAACAGATAGAAACTCAACGATGCACAAAGCAGCTACAAATAAATTATGCAAAGTAAAAGTTACAAATCAAACATCAGAGCACGAAAAAGCAATTACAAACCAAACATGCATAAACAAAGTAGCTACAAATCAAATTAGCATGAACAAAGCAACTTGAAATCAGACATGTAGCTATAAATCAAATTTGCATACAGCCTAATAAAACAAACGTCAAGCAAAGAACTAAATATATGTTGGGCGTGAATATAATGTGGTCCGAGAGTTCCAACTACCGTCACACGCCCTGAGGCGAAACATCACACATCGCTGACTTTATGGGAGCCCGTCAATGTTATTCATTGTGTGATACAGTTTTGTCTGTGCATAATATTTAGCGAAAGAGTAAGTTAATTGCTTTAGTAAGGGCAATTTATTAAAACAAATATAAATGTATAAATGATTTTTATTGTAATTAATTTTGTACATTTTTTATTTGACGTTTAGCGTAGCATTTAGAAATAACTTTAAAACATAAATGGACATATGAACAAGGCAACAAATAACTAAATTAAGTATTGCAAAAAAAATAAAAAAAATAAAATTAAAAAAAAATAAAATGGACATGAAAAATAAAGTATAAAAGCCTTAAAAAACTAAATGAATAAAAATAATTTAGGAGATTAAGGGTTAACATGGAATTTGTTCTATTTGCATAATGTGTCTAACAAAATACAGTGTCCAAAAAGGTAAGCACATTTAGAAGGAGTATATTTATGTAAGAAACACGTTTAGGTACTTAATAATGTGTTGTTTTGTAAAAAAAAGGAAATCAATGGGAACACGTACTGTTTTTTTTGTTTGAATAAATAAATACCTTGCATTACATTAATCCATTTAAAATGAAAGTAATAGCTTTTTTGTGTAAAACAATTGTCAAAAATAACATCCTAGCACTATAGTCGTCTAATTATAGTCCCGTAATTGTGTGATTTCCATCCATATATTGAATAAACATTAAAAAAAAAAAATTTATTTATTAGAATCTTGATGAAAACTGTGTGAATTGCTTATTTCATCAGTGACTGGATACTAACCACACTAATCAGTCACACTAATTTTCATGTATTTTACGTAAAAAAGCATGGACGTTTTACCAACGTATCTGATACTTAAAATTAAACCTTTCATTATTCTGTACTGTACAGTCAGACATACTCATACGCAGACGAGTGAATTGACGAACAAAATGCTTAAAAACACGCATGAATATTAAATTATGCACAACACTTCTTGTTTCACATTAATCCATTAAATGAATATTTGCTTCATGTCATATTCATATTACTACGGATCAGGGCATTTTACATCAACCCTACCCAGGTAATTGCACACTTCCGTATCTATATGTCGAACCAGTTAACGTAGGAGATGCTAAAATGAAGGTTGATGTGCCTGCAGAACCTTCTCGAAATGACGCCCAGAATGATCTAGATTACTCTTCCAGAACAATTTCCACCATAGCCTCAGAATATTCTAGACTTAAACCGGCGTCTATATAAAGGCACCCTTCATCTTATAAGTAATTCAGTCCCAGTGGAAGTGTTTTCAGTGCTCATCCTGGAGTGGAAGTGACAGTGTTAATCAGTGACAGATATTGTGTGAACACAAACTCTAGTATGATAATTCATTATTGTACATTATTGTTGTTTTGTTTCAAATGCTGAATAAGTATCTATCTGATAATACTGTATAAATCTGTAAATATCTCGTAGATTGTAGTTTACTTAATTAGCGAGTGTGAAGGGTAGTACAGTTAGTAGCCCCAAAGTGTAATCACCGTATATTTCAGACCCTTTTGAACGTAACAATATGTACTTTTCCTTGAATTTAATAGTTTTTTTTGAATGTTATTTCTTTTCAGTTGTAGACTAACATTCTAAAATTTATATTTGAAAGTAAGCCTCCACTCATACACCCTAAGTATTTAAAACAGGGCCAAATGGCTATATGTATTATTTTCACATTCAACTATTCCAAGTTTTGTTAGCCTGTTTATATCCTGTATGTAAATTAATTGTGTACCCCACAGGACTCTTCGCACCCTCTCACTTGGCTTTCGAAGCAGACCGCCCCATGGGAGCTGAGGGAGACCCATCTCTAGCTCTCATGACCAGGGTGGCGCTCTCCCTCCTAACACGCAACTCCAAAGGATTTTTTCTTCTTGTGGAAAGTGAGTACTTTTATTAAGTCACGTACATTCACTGTAACTCAGTTTCATATGTGACAGATGTATAAGTTTCATTATCGTAAAAGAAACTTTAATTTATGACTTTTTAAGCACTGTGTATGTCAATATAAAGTTTTAAAATAATTTACAGTGACCAATGAAACTTACTTAAGACTCTATCAATGGAATAGTGAAACTTTAAAATTTTATTTGACTAAAGTAACCAAACATGTAAATCAACTAGGTATTGTGTGTTAAGCCATATCAGCCGTGTTGTAGTAGACAAGAACTGCCAAATTGTAAACGCCGAGGCCACCAACTTCATTCAAAGTTCATACTGAAAATGTGCTATATCTAAATCATTGTAGAAACAAGTTAAATATTAAACATTTGACGCGCTAGTTTAATGTGCATGCCCACGTCGCAAATAGCGTTTATATATTAACTGGAGGTAACGTGGTATCATACACTATGAGCACAGATAACTAACTCTACCCAGATAGCACACACCCCTGCTAAAAAATGTTAACTCGTTTTTCGTAGTGTGTGAACAATTTTCAGATCAGCTGTGAACTGGGCGGCGTTGCCCGATTGAACTCAGTTCTTTACCTAGTTAGAAGAGAGGAGGGCAGTTGAATGTGGCAACATCGCATCCTAAAATCATGGTCGTGTAGGCGTTTTGCCTACAAACTCCCAAAGAGTCTTTTTATCCAAAAGAACAATGTAATTTGCGAATCCATATTTTTTCGTTATTTATTGACCAAAACTTGTGTATGAGGTGTTATTTTAAACTTTATCATATTACGCATTGGGTTTGCTTTTGATATTTTGAATACGTAACGCATAGTTTTGATAAATAGGTGAAAACAAAATCTTCATACTAAATATTTTTTATATAAAACTAATTAGGAAATCTGGAAGCAATTCCAACACGCAATTTTATTCTTGATCAAATACAATTTTTTTTTGGGGGGAAATCCGTTAAAAAAACTGTTTAATTTGGATACGCGTGATCGTATGTCCGGTTCGAAAATAGCATTGTTCTTATGGGATTAAAAACAACATGGCCGACAGCCTCTGCAGACTCTTAAGCAGCGCGTACGCTTCTCCCGTATACTGTGAGCCATCTGAGTAGAGTTCATTTATTCATTTATTTATTCAGTTAATTATCTGTGCTATGAGTGTATTACTGTAATATTGAAAATAAAACTAGTAAATAGTTTTTGGACAGTTTCGTTCATACACACTTGTAGTGTATCCTATACCCATTGACCTACCCACCCACCTTTAAACGTACTGCAGTACGGACAATATATATGTTCATATAAAACATTAATGAAAAATCACACAATAGTTTCTTAAAGAGATATATTTACTATTTGAAAAGAAAAATAATATTATTATTGTTAATAAAAGTAGTTACAGCTTAATTAAGGCCAGAGAGGACGATATTGAATGGACAAAGGACGACCTTTAATTAATCCCTACGAATGCGAGACCTTTGAAACGTGGTTTGGTTACATAATGGTGGTCTGTCCTTGGTTTGCATGCCACCATATATTGTACCAAGCTATTCAGCATCGTGCAGGATTATATAATAGCGTACTTGGTTCAATCCCAGCTTCATGTGCTAAAGGTTCTCAGTTCGATCCCAATCAGAGTCAATACATTTTGAGAAGGATCAGCTGATAATCACCGGCTGTTCATTTGTCATTGGACTATTAATTATTGACACTTTCTAAGGAATAGTCAGCCTTCGTTTATAAAAATGACTACATTCGCTCGTCTACACTCACCACACTCATTCGAAATCCATATTCACCCATATCTTGAAGATCGGCGTCTTATAAATAAATAAATAATAGTAAATTAATCTTTCACACAAACCTTAAATTTGTTATAACGACGAATTATAAAACAAATGAAGATGTACAATATTTTTTAATGGAGAACTATTAGTCAAATGTTTTGATAGTTTGTCTACCTACTCCATACATGTCTTGTTTACATCCCTCTTCTGTTAGATTTATGATAGACGGAGAATTATAATGTAAATGGGTAATAAGCATTTGGGTAAGAGGGGGGTAAGAGGGAGGGTTGGTCAGGTTCCGTGTATCAACGTTGATAGAGGAAGAAAGTTTAATTAGTGAACGGTCAATATGAAGGTTTAGACATTATGGGTTCGTAGGATAGAAAGAGGGTCCATACTTTAAGAAACTTGTGTGAAGTTAGTCTAAAGATCCGATATGTCATGTGTACTTAAAGTGTAGTAATTTTATTATTACTAAGTATTATTTTTGAGGCAACACTTAGCAATCTTTAAGCTATGTGGTGTTTTGTGTACAATCACACAGTAAAGATTAACGTTTATTCAAAGTTTAGTTTTTTGTTTAGGAATAGCTGAAATATATTTTGTTTTAGATCGTTTTAATTCCATACCATTTATCTCTAATTGTTGTACGCCTTACACAATATTAATACATGCTTTAAAAAGTATAGGCTATATATTTGTTATATGTAAAAAATATATGTAACAAATATATATTTTTTTACATATAGCAATTAATATATATATATAAAAATTTAAAAAATATATATATTTGTTATATGTAAAAAAGGATACAACATTATATTAACATATACTAGTTTTGAAATTAAAATGCAGTAGATATATTGGTATGACTGGAAGTGTGTATGAAAGTGTCCCATAAAAACCCTTTTGTCCACCGAGAGGGGATATACTATGGACATTTTGATTGAGTTGGAAACTACGTGAGTCAATTTGGTTGTTCTCCAGGTCGTTGGATCTTTACAAAAGGCGCTGTTATACCGAACAACTGTACATTATACAAAAAACAGCTATTATTTTAAATTTAAATGTTCACTATATCTTACTCTATAGAAAGTTACTTTTCAAATGCAAATATTCCTTCATTAAAATTAATTAGAAAAGAAAACAATAAATACTTTTATTTTTGTAGTTAATATAATTATGTATTTGTTTTAAATTAAGCTAATTTTATTTTCATATGGTAGTAATTCAGAAATTGTTTGTAACGTAATTAATTTAAGATTAAATTAAAGTGAGAGAGTGTCTGTAAGCAACAATCAAACAGAACTATTTACACATAACTCTAAAGTCATAATAACAATATTAATATTACTTCTTTCTGAAAAAATATATACATATATACATTATTTAGATTGACAATTTAAACAAATGATTTATTTTTATTTTGTTTAAAATGATGTACCGTAAGGAAATATTTATCGTGAAATTACACCCAAACAGACTATTTTCAAGTGTAGGTGATTTACGTAAAGTATATAGGATATAAGAAGACAGAACGGTACTGTAATATGAAAATTGGATTTATATCTTAGAATTCTATTCAAATACTTCATACTTCTAAATCTACGAGTTGTATTCGAGTTCATACTCGTATATAAAAATGTCGATTAACGTTTAAAGCAGTTCAACCAGTCTGACTTAAAAAATAATTCAATCATAAACATATTACAATATCGTTATTATCATAATAAAATAAAAGTAATTATTTTCCTAGTATTGTGTTGTAGAAATCAACAAACAAATAGTATTATTAAAAAAGGTTTACGTACATTCCTACCAACTTCCGGTTTACAAGGATTAAACGAGGAACTTAGTTTTCCTTCTAACAATTACTATCTGGATAAATAATATAAGTCCTAATAAATATCCATGTAAAGTGAACTGTATTGTAGATTGAAATTTTACATAATAAACTCGATATACTGTATTTGCTATGGTGAGGTGTTGTATCCATACAAAGAATTTATATTATAAGAAACCCCGAAAGAATAGAGTTCTTCGGGATACCTATAATACATTTATCATAGGAATGTCCAATTCTGTAATATATTTAATTGCATTTGTAGTATTAATTTAATTAATGATTAGAATTTGAAAGATTCAATTTGAAAATTTAAATAGTTACACAATAAATCGAAAATATATTATAAAACCTCTAAAGTCATAATATGACAGATATACAAAAGTAGGCAATATTGTAAAAGACAGACGATATTGCCTACTTTTACATCGGTTGAGAAGATGAAATTTGTTTCTGGGAATTTTAGATTAAAACAGTTAAAAATTGGTGAAAGACCATTAGCAGATTTTCCTTGCAAGGGATGTAAATAATTTCAGTGCCTAATATTTACGCTCACACCCCTAGGGGTAGGGGTAGCTCACTGATACCACAATCTTACAAGATCTTTTAACCGTAATATAGAATTTCTAAAAACCAAAGTATAGGTAACGATCTCATTAAGGTGTAATTTACAATACAGTGAGGAAAACATATGGAAGCTTTCACAAGAACGTTACTTTTTTCTATAAATAATTTGATAGTTTAGTTTGTTTTATAATATAAATTCTGATCACAATAATTTACTTGAAACCGTTCACTAGCAGGGAAATAGTATTATTCAAATTAGTTACTTTGTAATTCAATTGACCGTTACTATGGAAAAGATAAACCTTTCGAAGTCCGGTTTGCGGCAATTCATTTCTCTTGAATATACCTTAAATTGTATACCAAACTCGACCTATGCTTAGATTGAAGATTTTCGTTCATCTCCTTGTCAGTTACCCCCCTGAAAAGGTGAAATGGGGTCAAAAAGTGTGTTCTTTGTAACCATGATGATGTACAAGATTTCACTTTTACAAGTGAAGTCATACACAAGTTGTGAAAGCGTTTCCATATTTTGTTCACCTTGTAAACATGTATGTAAGTATAACCAAATGTTTCGCCCATGCTGTGATGTGGCACATGTCTCAGAGGTATATGTGCCTCCCACAGTGTGAGTGAAACTCCTAGTTATGTAGACTTATATATTGGCGAGGTCGCTAATGAAAGCTTTAGTTTTTATAATGACACGGCCGCTTAAGCCTTTGAATTAAGGTGGGATATAATTACAATTACTTTAACATGGTATCCCTTACACTCAAATATAGGAATGTTTATACAATGGCTTGACAGTTTAAACATACCACTTATCTACATACCACAATGACGACCTATTCACTGACCCCAACGAACGGTGACGATGGTCCTCGCAGTGTCTGAGGACACTTACCACACACAAATACATTGATTACATCCCCCCACCACCACCACACATACACAGGACATGGATGGACTTACAATCTACATACCGCAATTACGACCTATTCACTGACCCCAACGAACGGTGACGATGGTCCTCGCAGTGTCTGAGGACACTTACCACACACAAATACATTGATTACATCCCCCCACCACCACCACACATACACAGAACATGGATGGACTTACAATCTACACTATAGTCATTTAATAGACTATTAATGTACATGAAGTTTTTGTTGTTGTAAGTAATGTAGGCAAATTTAACTGCTACTGAAGAAGTGGCTCAGTAGCTAAGGATTCGGACTGTGGCGAGCAAGTTCCATGGGTTCAATCCTCACTGAGCTAACGGTTGTTACTTCCCTCGTTGAAAAAGTTCACGCACATGCCTGCAGGCCCATATGAACTGGTGAATGAAGTTTTTAATTAAAAAAAAAGAGTTCTAATAACCTCATCAAAAAACCACATTACTCCAGAGTTTATGGTTTACTCACCGTGCTACTAGTGTGGAGGTGATCTGTTTTGATGGGACTCACTATTGATTAAAAATGTGAATATTGTATTGAATAATAAAAGTGAATTCAAAATAATTACATTAAAACCATGTTCTAGTCTTAACCTTACATTTTAAACTTTCTCTGGTAAGATTTATACTGTGAATAATTTTATTGAACCTATTTTTAATACTGTCATCGGTTCAGGAAAAAAAAATGAAAGGCTTAACATTTTAAAAGGAAACTGTCACAATAAAGTTTACTTATGTTATCATGATTACGCGTTAAGTGAATATAATTTAAGTACAATACATTTTAATTATATTATATTTCATGAGTGTACTCTGTGGAATTAATATTATAATTAAGAATTATTTTATGAACTTTTAAATTCATAACATTGTAAACTTCTTAGTTTGAGGACTGGTTACCATTCACGGATTTCCTGTGCGCAAACAGTCACCCGGATGTAACCCCTAAGACCAACAAAGCTAACCCTCCCTTCCCCACCTCAGACAGAAGACAATGCACCTGGATCAGTGACAAAGGCTATCATGGACGATATTTTCACATGATAGTAAACCAGAGAACAACTATATATTTATTATTACAAGTGCAAATGGTTAAATGGCTTTTGAGTGGATTTATACCATTTAATCATTGGTCATTACATCCCTTTGTGTAAATTGACAAAAAGTGTTAATTGACTTTTTAAAATTCAGTAAATAATATTAGCTAAGTAAATTCTATTTACCTAACTATTTACTAATATTTACAATTCTGAAACACGTTTAAAATATAACAATAGTATCATTGATTATATATGTTTTACTTTCACTGATCTACCACATCATTATCATTTTTAGTATTATTCAACCATAATATCAAAGAACAGCTTACTGTTATTTACAATATTTTGTTCAAAATATTGTAGATTTGCACTTAAAAAAAATAATTTTAACACATGATTGGAGGTGTTCTATTTGAAAAAGCCTGAGACTAGGAAACCTTATTTTCGAAAAATAAGCAAAAAATATTTACTTTAATATACTTGTTTGGTTATTATTTTTCAGTCTTCCAGTTCAAAACCTCAGCTATTTAATAATCACAAAATTTACGATGGGTAAATATTCATCAGTATTAGAATTAATTGTTTAAAAAGAGAGGTTCAAATGCTTTTTTTTTTATGAGAATGAGAGAGGTGTCGACCATTTTATTAATAAGTCCTATGTTAAGTTATAAGTCATTATTCCAAATATTAAGTACTAATTATTGCAAAGATTTCGAAACATATCCGTTGAAAAGCAGTGCCTCGATTTTGATAAACGCTCGTAAGCTTTTTGACAAATTCTAGCTAGCACGCGGCTATCTAAATTTTGTCGTGGATTGTCTCGAAATTAATGTCCTGGTAACACTATTATTTTTTAATCTGTAATATATTTTTTGGAGAATCTTGTGTTTAAAAATAAAATTTTAACCCAAAGCATGTTACATTCACCTTCAATTAGTTTTCTTTGTTATATTTCCAGACGAATGAAGGGCCAATTGTTATCAAATTGTATTTTATTTTAACTCATGGTCTTTTTTAATTTCATAGTATTCTTTTTCCTTCCTTCTGATATAAAAAGTAATAAATAGATACTACATAGAATTTCATTCTATAATGTTTATCCATAATATTTCTTAAATAACAAACTTGGATTAAAATGAAATACATTTTTTAAACAGGCATATTTTAGCTTGATTACTACTTCTCACCAAAGTTATTTTATCTTAAGGGAAAACTAAATTAGGTAAATGTCTACATCACAGAGATAAATTTACATTTTATCTTTATTTTAAATACTAATACATTTTAATACTCTGTCTGAATTAGGCGGGCGTATAGATCACGCCCACCACATCAACAACCCTCACCGGGCCTTGGAGGAAACCCTTGCCCTGGAGGCCGCTCTCCTGGAAGTCCTCAAGGCCACTGATCCTAAGCACACGTTGGTCGTCCTAACGTCTGACCACTCACATGTCCTCACCTTTGGGGGTCTGAACACACCTGTAGACAACCCCGTTTTAGGTTCGTAAGGAACTCCGTCGTCTATATGAACATTTTGTCAAGTGTATTGTTAATATTTAAAAATAATTATTATTTCAAGTTTTAGGCAATAATATGTAAGTGTATTTAAATATATTTTAATTTAAATAGATTTTAATTTAAATAGATATATTTAAAATCTAATACATTAAAGTAAGTGTGCTTTGGCACAGATGAATGTGTTGTAATAATGAAAATTAGAGAAATTTTCTGAAAGAAAGGGAAAAAGGAATTGAATTTTAATGCCTTTTAAATCAAGGGAAATAAAAGGTCAAAGTTACCACAGTTTAGGCTTGTGAACAGGACAAAGATGACTCTGTAACATGAAGTTACAGGTATACAAGTGCTGTCGTCTTCGGGTGTTTCTTACGTTCTAAACCTACATTGGAAGTCTAAGATGTAGACTACAAAATACGGGCTACGACAGGAGTTTTATATCTGCCGTAACATGTTTGTTCTTTGTAACACTTGAAGCGTTGCAAATCTCCACAAATTTAAAAATCATGAAATCGATTATTAGTTTTATTGAACACTTACGCAGATTAAACTAATTAAGAACTTTCATTTTTCCCATTGGATTTAAAATTTGAATCTTATCAAATTAAGTATTTAAAGTATTTCGATAGCTATTCTTTTTATATATTTTTTAATACAAATTATACAACAACAAACAATAAATAGGTATTTTTTTCCCAGGTCCACTTGATAATCACAATATTGTTCAATTTAATCATAACAAACCTGTAATTTTTGGAAAAGGTAATCCTATTTCAATTTTTGTTTCGATACTCTATTCTTTCTACTCTATAATCTAGTAGTTAAGGAGTTTATACAAACTCATTTTCACCTAGATTAATGATTACTTAAGAAGAAAACTGGAGAATGTTAACACTGTTCTAAGTCAAATCACTTTCCACTAATTTATTCCAATGTCCATTGAATTTCCTAAATGATATTCATCTTACAGGATTTATCAATTTACTTAATTGGTGTTAGAGAGTCTTCCACATTATCTCTCCTCGTGTGCATTATTTCAACTGTGACTAGCTTGCCCTCGTTTCACGCAGTTCTTGCTACTGCAGTTGAGCGGGAACATGGTGATACAACAATATCGATTTCGAGACGTTTAACAAGTTCCCAACCACGTATTATAAAAAATCCCCCTTCTTTTGGATTATCCTAAGAGATTTGTAAAAGGATAAAACGTCACCTTTAAGTAGTACATTTAAAGTGCGATGGTGGCGTATATTCAGAGACTTGTACGACAAAATAACTTTGTACGTTTACTAAACGAATTGACTGTTGCATCCCATGGATAAAACTTAAATAAAATAAAATACCTTTATTATCTTTAAAGACAAAAAAAAAAAAAAAAATACAATTAGGAAACGATAAAGAAATTATCCACACATTTACAAAACTAAATACACTAAGAAAAAATTTCGTAACAACACAAACAACTAAAGAGGCAAAGCCTTTACTACACTAGTACTTATTATATTGAATCTAGGTAGATATACATAATCAGAGTAATAATCATGAATCTAGAAAGAAGGAAAGATTAAACTTTTAACAAATCTTTTAACTGAGAGAGACAAGTACAAACATTCTTCTCTCAGTTAAGGTACGAGTACATTGAAATACTTCATTTCAGTGTAACACACTCTTTTTCACTGAGTAGACAATGTTTATGTACGCGATATAAATTATCATAAACTAAAAGCGAACGTCACACAACACAAATATATTACAATGTAAGCACAATATGCACAAATGCAATACAACACAAGTACAAAATGCACAAATACACTGCAAACGAAAATGCATGAAATGAGCAAAAATTTTGGTTATCTTGCAAAATGCACGAATATCGCAAAATAAAAGCACAAAATGTACAAGTGATCGATTTCGGTGAACCACGCTCACCTTCCTCAGACCAGAGGGATTCACAAAAGGATTTTATTCTTTTTTCCAGATATTCTGTTCTCTTACCGGGAACAGGTAAAGATAATTTTGTATTACTCCGCATTTGGTTGACAGTACAAATTTATTGTTTACTGTAATAGCCTTTTAATCAAACAGACCATTGTTAAGTGGTTTTATTTTCTGAAAATAACTATAGAATAAATCCGTGCGTATCCTGGAACCATGTGATTACAGCACTGGTTACGGTCCTATCTCAGAACATGTTCAAGAATTAATATCATAACTTAGATATTTAAGCATCCAACGGTAAAACACTGTTGAAAAGTTGATTTAGAAATCATATCGGTTGGGTCTTTTAGTAGCCTAGTAGTTACAACCTATGCTTTTGATGGAGGACGTTTAAAGAGAGAGGCTGTGATTCTGGGAGATTTTACAGAAATCCTTAAATGGATTTATAGCTTTTATTACTTTACAATATTTATATCGAGCAAAATTACCATTGATATAAAAGGTGAAAAATGAAAAAAAAGAATATAATACATAAATGTAGCCTAATTACTTAGAACGAGCAATATAAGTTTCTTGATCTAGTTATAACTTTTTATCTGTTATTCCTTTTTATTCGTATAAAATAAAATAAAACTATTCTTTCAGAATAGAAAAACAATGACTATTTTTCTCCATACAAAATATAATTAATCTGTGATTAATAAATAAATTCAAATAACCCTTGGCTATACCTGAAACGGTACAAGTTTCATTACTAAAACAGTACAGGTTGCATCACGTGTGTGACTAAAACAGTACAGATTGCACCACGTGTGTGACTAAAACAGTACAGATTGCATCACGTGTGTGTGACTAAATCAGTACAGGTTGCATCACGTGTGTGACTAAAACAGTACAGATTGCACCACGTGTGTGACTAAAACAGTACAGGTTGCATCACGTGTGTGTGACTAAATCAGTACAGGTTGCATCACGTGTGTGACTAAAACAGTACAGGTTGCATCACGTGTGTGACTAAAACAGTACAGGTTTCATCACGTGTGTTACTAAAACAGTACAGGTTCATCACGTGTGTAACTAAAACACTACAGGTTTCATCACATGTGTGACTAAACCAGTACAGGTTTCATCACGTGTGTGACTAAAACAGTACAGGTTTCATCACGTGTGTGACTAAAACCGTACAGGTATCATCACGTGTGTGACTAAAACAATACAGGTTTCATCACATGTGTGACTAAAACACTACAGGTTTCATCACGTGTTTAACTAAAACAGTACAGGTTGCATCACGTGTGTGACTAAAACAGTACAGGTTTCATCACGTGTGTGACTAAAACAGTACAGGTTTCATCACGTGTGTGACTAAACCAGTACAGGTTTCATCACGTGTGTGACTAAACCAGTACAGGTTTCATCACGTGTGTGACTAAACCAGTACAGGTTTCATCACGTGTGTAACTAAAACAGTACAGGTTTCATCACGTGTGTAACTAAAACAGTACAGGTTTCATCACGTGTGTGACTAAAACAGTACAGGTTTCATCACGTGTGTGACTAAACCAGTACAGGTTTCATCACGTGTGTAACTAAAACAGTACAGGTTTCATCACGCGTTTGACTAAAACCGTACAGGTATCATCACGTGTGTGACTAAAACAATACAGGTTTCATCACGCGTTTGACTAAAACCGTACAGGTATCATCACGTGTGTAACTAAAACAATACAGGTTTCATCACGTGTGTTACTAAAACAGTACAGGTTTCATCACGTGTGTGACTAAAACAGTACAGGTTTCATCACGTGTGTAACTAAAACAGTACAGGTTTCATCACGTGTGTAACTAAAACAGTACAGGTTTCATCACGTGTGTAACTAAAACAGTACATGTTTCATCACGTGTGTAACTAAAACAGTACAGGTTTCATCACGTGTGTAACTAAAACAGTACAGGTTTCATCACGTGTGTAACTAAAACAGTACATGTTTCATCACGTGTGTAACTAAAACCGTACAGGTTTCATCACGTGTGTAACTAAAACAGTACAGGTTTCATCAAGTGTGTAACTAAAACAGTACAGGTTTCATCACGTGTGTAACTAAAACAGTACAGGTTTCATCACGTGTGTAACTAAAACAGTACAGGTTTCATCACGTGTGTAACTAAAACAGTACAGGTTTCATCACGCGTTTGACTAAAACCGTACAGGTATCATCACGTGTGTGACTAAAACAATACAGGTTTCATCACGTGTGTGACTAAAACAATACAGGTTTCATCACGTGTGTGACTAAAATAGTACATGTTTCATCACGTGTGTAACTAAAACAGTACAGGTTTCATCACGTGTGTAACTAAAACAGTACAGGTTTCATCGCGTGTGTGACTAAAACAGTACAGGTTTCATCACGTGTGTTACTAAAACAGTACAGGTTTCATCACGTGTGTGACTAAAACAGTACAGGTTTCATCACGTGTGTGACTAAAACAGTACAGGTTTCATCACGTGTGTGAACGGCATGTATATATTTTGGAAACGACCAATATTTTAAAATTAAATCTAAGTTTTAATTTTGAATAGTTTAACTTAATAATTGTATTTTATATTTTGTAATAATGACTAAAATATACATTACAATTTAGCTAAAAGATTGACTAACCATACAATTAGAATTCAAAATTGTAATAACATTTGTAATATTTTTGGAAGTCATCAGTTATAAAAAAGTTTATAAATGTAACCTGTTAAAATATTAATATATCACACACATAATGCATATTGATATAATGAATAATTAATAAAGTATAATTTACCCCCTGTATACATTTAACATAGGTATACTTATTCTATAATAACTACCAACCGTTTTTATATTATCAAAATAAAATCGTTCAGTTGTATAAATATTTGAGTTAGGAGAGTTCTCTTGATGGGGGAAGAAGGTTGGCCTGGAGGTAAATCACCCCTTCCTTCCCGGCAACCACCACATTTATACAGCGGCTCGTTTCCTCTTTTGTACAGAAGCAGTTTATCTTTAAACATAAATTATATATATTTGTATTTACACGAGTGTATTAAGGGTGACATGAAAATAATATAAATTAAGATATGACTATATAAACACATAAAAATGATATTTAACACAAAAAAAGAATACAAAAATTAACAACTAAACGAGTCACATATGAGATGTTACCGGGACTAACATTTTTGTAGTGTTCAGAAATGGTCTATTGTACCGAGAAATGTGTTCAGAATGACTCATGTGCTGGAACATAAATGAAAAATAAATTTATAATTTTCATAATCCACGAAAGAACAGTTATAATAGTCAATAATGTACATTTTACTAAATAATATTATCCAATACTAAAAAAAAACAAATTACTGCTACATTTAGTTTACACATAATTGGAATTGCAAAATTTTCTTTGATATAAAAAAATCTCGGATTTTAAAATTACTAATACTTATAATAATTTAAGAAACAATTTCATACAAAATCAAAAATATAGAATATAACAAATCTTATATTCTATATTTTTCTCATACTTATGAGAAATTAGTAAATTGTTCAAAAAGAAAATACAAAATTATTAAAAAATAAAAAAAAATATTATTAACAAATTTAAAAATCTACAAAAGGATCTTTTTAATTCACTAGAAGATTTGCTTGACTGAGTGAAATGAAATAAAAAGTAAAGAAAGAAATATATTTATGTATACGTTTATATTGTTAGTTATTGTTTGTTGGCTATTCATGACCAATCTTGTATTGTTTAATTGGAATAAAAGTTGCTACTATCATTATTAATTTTTTGGTTAAATGGCCAAAAAAGGAATGAAAGCAAGCTTGACTCTTGCATTTGTTTTGGACCCTATTAACCATAATTTTCTCCACGATTTTCTTATGGAAATTTCATGATTTTTGACCTCACAAAACAACAGTTAAAATTACTTTAAAAGTACAAATGTATCAAATTTCTGGATTGAATGATTTAGATTAATTTATATTACGAGTCTTATAGTCTCTTAAATATGAGACTTTAGGAGAGTTGGAAGTGGGTAAACATTTATGTCTGTGTCGGTCGTGTTGATTTTAATCCCAAAAGAACAATACTATTTGGGAATCCATATTTTGTTTGTTATTTATTGGCCAACAGTTGTGCATGATGTGTCATTTTAAACGTGATCACATTGCTCATTGGGTTTGCTTTTGATATTTTTAATACATTCGCCTAGTTTTGAAAAAAGGCGAAAATAAAAGTTTCAAACTAAATATTTTATATTTTTCCTATAAACCTAATTAGCAATTTACAAAGCAATTCCAACACGCGATTTCATTCTTAAGCAAATAACATTTGTTTAAACAAAATCCGTTTAAAAATAACTGTTAAGTTGGGATACGCGTGATCATATGTCCGGTTCGAAAATAACATTGTTATTAAAACTAACTTGGCCCACAGCTCTGCAGACTCTTAAGTCAGTTAGTGACTTGTCAGTTGGTGACAATGTTCTGCGATCACTTGCGAGTGATTACAGTGACACTTTAATATATTTGTATGTATTAAATATATTAACGAATTAATATTAGATTTATACCAGAGGTTCAAAATAAAACTTTTAATTTATAAGGGTGGTAACAAAAGTGTTCAATACAATTACACCTCAACCACAACATTTAAGTTTAGTTTTACAGGAAAATTAGGGCTTGCCTGTGTATCAAAGAACTGAAAGATTTTATTAGAGTCGAAAATGTTTAGGTTGCAATAAAAGCGAGATCAAAGACTTTTTAAAGGTTTTAATGCTTTTTTAGTTCTTTTCATAAAATGACTTTAATAGTATTCGTTTGTAATTAATTAACATCAGAACTCTTCGGAAAAGGGTTTGAACATTAATATGCTCTTTGAAAGGAAATTTATAATAACAGTATTCATTAAATTTAGTTTGTAAATTATTAGTTGGGGGTTGGCCCAACCTCACTCATTTAACAATATCGTTTTTTGTTCCGAACCACAATCGTTGTTAAATTGTGTTATCTTATATTTCAAATCGTAAAGATAATTAATAAATATTATCTTTAATTAATATGTCAATATATATAATTATATTAAATATATATGATATTTTAATTAAAGATAATATTTATTAATTATCTTTATAATTTGAAATATAAGATAACACAATTTAACAAGGATTGTGGTTCGATATTGTTAAATGAGTGAGGTTGGGCCAACCCCCAACTAATAATTTACAAACTAAATTTAATGAATACTGTTATTATAAATTTCCTTTCAAAGTGCATATTAATGTTAAAACCCTTTTCCGAAGAGTTCTGATGTTAATTAATTACAAACGAATACTATTAAAGTAATACAACGTCATTTTATGAAAAGAACTAAAAAAGCATTAAAAACCTTTTAAAAAGTCTTTATCTCGCTTTTATTGCAACCTAAACATTTTCGACTCTAATAACATCTTTCAGCTCTTTGATATACAGGCAAGCCCTAATTTTCCTGTAAAACTAAACTTAAATGTTGTGGTTGAGGTGTAATTGTATTGAACACTTTTGTTACCACCCTTATAAATTAAAAGTTTTATTTTGAACCTCTGGTATAAATCTAATATTAATTCAATCTACGAACAAAATATAGTACCAATATTTAGCTTATTCAAGTCTGCGTCTCAAAATATAAGTTAGACATTATTATTATAGTCACAGATAATTTTATTACGGTTTGAAAACAAAAACACTAATTTTTAATACTTTAATAACGAGGTTCCACTTTAATACTTTGTACAAAAAAACCATTACGCTATAACGTCAAAATTTCTACTACTTTTCAAATACATGGTTTTTTATAGTATTCCTACTTCCTGGAATTTTTAATATGATAAAAAAATTCTCTAATATGATAAACAAGGAAAAAAGAATTTTTCATTCTACACAACTGAAGATGGTCTTTTGAGACAGAAATCGATATTGAATATTAAAAACATCACACAAAATTGCTAAGTGTTGTTCTTTATAATATTTTATATATATGTATAAAATAGTAAGCAATCTAATGGCTACAAATGTATAATACAAAACATTTACCTGTACGAGCTGTTAATCCTTGCAATCTTAGAATTAGGAAACCACACAACCTTCCAATATGGTTTATAAATAGAGAATAAACAAAAATAAGATATGAATTTATTGTTAGTTTTGGTTATAATAATAATGTCCTGTGATTTTATTTACTTGATAAATAAACAGGTATCAACGTGCACTGAAGCGTAATTTATGACCGCAGATGGTCTTGTTTGGCAAGTTTCAACTTGAGTATTACGGCGTTGCCATATTGTGCCTGGTGGTGTTGAGTGTGGTGTTTCGATCCACGAATAACGCCAAAAACATGTGTTTTCATCATTAATATTGGTGTTATCATAACACTTTGGTTATCATTTCATAGGTGATATTCATATATAGCATTCTAGTGGATCATATGTTGGTTTTTGTACAATATTGATAATTGTTATACATATTTTTTATTGTTAATTAAGTGTAAATTCAAATGTAATTCTTAACAATTTTTTAATTAAAAACTCTTCATAATGGCAACGTACGGTCCACTAGATTGGACCTTTATAATTGTATGGTATTCAATATAACTAATTACACGTACTGTAGTCTAACACGACGTTACACAAGCTGTAGTCTAACACGACGTTACACGTAATGTAGTCTAACGCGACGTTACACGTAATGTAGTCTAACACGACGTTACTCGTGCTGTAGTCTAACACGACGTTACACGTACTGTAGTCTAACACGACGTTACACGTGCTGTAGTCTAACACGACGTTACACGTACTGTAGTCTAACACGACGTTACACGTACTGTAGTCTAACACGACGTTACACGTGCTGTAGTCTAACACGACGTTACGCGTACTGTAGTCTAACATGACGTTACACATACTGTAGTCTAACATGACGTTACACGTACTGTAGTCTAACATGACGTTACACGTGCTGTAGTCTAACACGACGTTACACGTACTGTAGTCTAACATGACGTTACACGTGCTGTAGTCTAACACGACGTTACACGTACTGTAGTCTAACACGACGTTACGCCTACTGTAGTCCAACACGACGTTACACGCACTGTAGTCTAACATGACGTTACACGTAATTTAGTCTAACACGACGTTACACGTGCTGTAGTCTAACACGACGTTACACGTACTGTAGTCTAACATGACGTTACACGTGCTGTAGTCTAACACGACGTTACACGTACTGTAGTCTAACATGACGTTACGCCTACTGTAGTCTAACACGACGTTACACGCACTGTAGTCTAACATGACGTTACACGTAATTTAGTCTAACACGACGTTACACGTGCTGTAGTCTAACACGACGTTACACGTACTGTAGTCTAACACGACGTGACAAGAGTGAACGGTGACTCGGCCGGCCTCGGGCATCAATTATTCTTTAGCGCATATTGACATATTGATATAAACTCACAGGACACTATTATGGTAACCATCACTGTAAATACATATCTTATTAGTTAATTCTCTATTTATAAGCTATTTTCGAAGGCTGTGTGATAGCCAATTCTGTGATTGCAAGGATTTATAACAAATACTCGGATATTTTTTGTCAAAGTAAATATTCCAGGAATTACGCATACTAAAAAAATCTATCTTATTGAAACATACAAGAATATTCAACGTTCTAAGTTTAATAGTTTTACTGTACAACATTTTAATATGACACCTTGACTTAAAAGTACTAAACATTAATGTTTTCCGTCTTCAAGCACAATAAAAATATTTGTGACTAAAATAAAAATTGGTAACTTATATGTTGAGACGCAAAATTAAATGAGCAAAAATTTGGTATACAAATTTTATAAATTGAATCATTATTATATTTATACCAGAGATTAAAACTTGAGTGCATTGCATTTTTAAAGCTACAGTAGCTTTAGTAGCCAACTAACCAGTTAGTCACTTTCCCCATTAATCGGTTATTTTACTAAAATAATTAAACCTCAAATTTCCAACTAATTTCAATCTTTCTGTTGCATGACTAATCACCATTGTTAGGCCTCTTGCCAGCTTAGTGGTTAACACTTCTGGTTCATACGTAGAGTTTCACGGGTTCTAATCCCGGAAGGTTCATCACAAATTTGCTTGATGGGTTTGAACCATTGTCCCATAACAACGTTTGTAGATTAAGTTAAAAGTGCCACTGTCGTAAATTGAATAATAATAACATAAAATCATTACAACAACCATAAATGTGACTGATATTGTAATTCATTTCTCTGACTAAAATAAGATGAAACATTTTTTGAAACAAAGTTTTGAAGCGAGCCTCTGCCTCTCTCCTTATACTCCCTTTGCCTCACTACACTGTCCCTCTTAACGCATCACACAACTCTAACTAAAACTACACTGTTTTAAACTTGCTTGTCTTTACACAAGAGTCAGAAC
This sequence comes from Stictocephala bisonia, assembly GCA_035578905.1. Classification (NCBI taxonomy): domain Eukaryota; kingdom Metazoa; phylum Arthropoda; class Insecta; order Hemiptera; family Membracidae; genus Stictocephala; species Stictocephala bisonia. The sequence goes on along the minus strand of JAQJVL010000578.1, from coordinate 486,182 downwards.
TATGTTGTTAGTGTTTCCACCACAGGAGTAGACTCTTCACCGTCGGATGTGGACGGGCGCCTCTACTCTATACTGCTGTACGGCAATGGTCCCGGGTACGACGTCCCTCGCATGGTTCCCTCCAATGGTTCCTCCATACATGGAGCAACAGTGCCACGCCATTGGGCTACTCATGGCGGCGAGGACGTTCCTGTCTTTGCCCAGGGACCGTTGGCCACCACCCTCTTTACTGGCACCATCGACCAGACCGTCATCCCTCATGCAATAGCTTACATATGTTGTCTGGGGGAGTACAGTGGGAGGTGCTCAGGAGGACAGGATTTTCCAGCTACAGACATGGCACAGGTATGGACAACTGATAAACTAAATGTCTTTAGTTGGGTAGGAGGGGGTATCCGAAGTTGGAATACTCTATATATGTATCGTCTTTTTCTTCCATTAAAAAAGAAAAAAATCTGCCACTGGCCTGTGAGTGAACTTTATTTAATACAGTAAGTGTAGTCCCAAACGTGAGCTCAATTGGGGACTCGAAACGGGCATTAGACGCTGGAAATGAGATCCTATTAATTTCAATTCAAATGAATGCTCTACTTTGACCTAGGAAGACCAGGAGAGGCCAGTAACCAACAAGCTTTACTAATAACCACTGAGTATTTTTCTCCTGGACATTTTATAGAGTCCAAAGCTCACAGTGTCAACCATGGCAATGGAATTTTATAATGAAACCTATGGAAAACCTATGTACCTATTGTAAATAATCCTTTGACACTTACCAATGTCAGCAGCTGTTTATGCTTAAGCAGTAGAAATTCATATGTTGATTGGATAACGTATTTTTGTAACATTTTATTGCTTGTTATAATACCTATTATACAGGGTGATTCAAAACTATACTAAAATCTGTATAAGATAATTACATACAATTTTACAAAAACTGTATAACATTTTTCAAAATAATCACAGGATCTCACAAAATACAACCTTCACGCACACAACACAAAAAACACCATAAAGGTTATTTAAATACTACTTCAAGAACTGAACTGATGATCAGCTGATATTGCCAACCTTTGCAAAACAATTATTATCATAAACAGTTTTGAATAAATGATCAGGTGTTACTCCCAACCTAAATATTAGTTAATATTTGATGCAGTTAAAAATGTCCATTGTACGTGCATCTGTTTTGATTTTAAATAAAGCGAAATTTTAATATCTATTATTCATTTTTTCCTGAATAATTCTCATAAATATTTTCACAATTAAATTTTATACAAATTTATTTAAGAAAAATACGCCTTTATTTTCCATTTACAGAAGTAATCTTACGTTAAACACAAAAATGTGTTATTTGTTTTCACCAACTGTTATGTTTTACGTAAGATATCTTTGAAAGTATTGTCTTTACAGCTCTGGAACCAATTTTATTCAATTTTTCAGATTAAAATACATAAGAATCGTATTTGTGTCTTTGTAAATACGTTTTACATTTTTATACGGCCTTACTTCACTGAGAGTACATAGTTCTATAATAGGTGAAATTTTTCGCTAGCCGTAACTCGCTAACGAAGCGTTTTCAGGCATATGTTTATATGAACTTTTTTCTTATTTTTAGCTATAGAATGAGTTCCCAAGAGATCGTCGTATAGTTTTGAATCACCCTTTATATGTTTAAGTTATTTTTGAAATTTGTGAAAATAAAAAATATATTCTTATTATTCAATCGAATCTCTTTTGGCTACTCCTGGAGACGTCGTCACAGAACATTTTACAATGAATACTTTTTCTTGTTTTGGGATATTTTTATTATTTGTTTTTAAAAATTGAAGTATGAATTTGCATTAAGTTTAAAACAGAACCTGTAAGTTTAAAATTAGATTGGTCCTCAAAAGGGCCATTTTTATTCTATTTGGTTGCTGCAATAGCTGGAAGGTTGCAATTTTGTGAGGGTCCAGCTTCCAAATTTGTTGCTCGTTTAGAACTGTTCAGTAGGTAAGGACGAGAAGATTTGCTATGGACGCGAACATCATCCCTCACGAAGGGATGAACCTCTCTTGTAGGGAATGGCCACTGTTGAATTGCATCCGAACTAGCGTGGGCAGATGTAAGTACTAGAAAGATAATTGGGGATTGACACTAGATCAGTCATTTGATTGTGGGGAGTCTATACAAACAATGGATCACATGGTTACTGATTGCTCTTTGCGCTCTTTTACGGATGGATTAGCCAGCATAAATAGGATCATTGAGGCAGGTTTTAAATAGCTCGATTGGCTGGATTCAGCTTTGTGACCGATGATCCCTTTGTATTTTTAATAATGTATTACATGACTTTTGGATCAGGATCCAAATACAGTATATACATCACATTTTTTTTTAAATTAATAAATGATAGCAAACTAACAGTACAATATATGTATATATCTGTGTATTTTCAGTAAAGTCAAATAAGCTTCTATTATTAATAATATAATGGCTGTAATCTGTGTATTTTCAGTAAAGTCAAACAAGCTTCTACTATTAATAATACAATGGCTGTAATACTGTCTTGAGCAAAGCTAGTTTCTGTGTAGTCTTGTAACTTGTCTGCGACGGCCCACCCACCCACCCAAGTATCCGCTCCCGCTTACTCAGAGGATGTGGGTCTGCGGATCAAATCATCTGCCAACTCTTCAATATGGAGCATATTTTTATTATTACTCATGTTTATGTTATAAAACATAATTGTTTACAAAAATTATAAATTAACCATTTATAAACTTGTTACTTATTTTCCTTAGCGTTTTCCTAATATTATTTAACGTTTCTTTGTCGTGGAGTAGGTTTAATTTTATATAAAATTAGTATCAAATTTTTTGTAGTTTAAGGATAGATCATCCTACCATTAATATAATAATAATAAATTATTTGAAAATCGTTATTAAAAAGGTTTAACAGATATATCAAAACTATACAAATACTGTATGTTGAATTCCTATTGTCTACCCATTTGTAAGGAAGCTACCAAAGTTTTATAATTTCACCCTCAGACAAGGGAAGTGAGAAATTGAGCCGTAAAATGCGATGCTTACATAAAAGATCGCAAAAAAGAATTATTTATCAAGCTGCATCTAGGGTTTATATTTCCCCTTCTCATTCGCTGTGTAAGGGATTTTACACGCACTCCCTCTTGGTCCCGGCTTTAGGTAAATGTAAATAATGGTTCAAAATCATTACTTAAAAACGGACGTCTAATTTGACGTTGAATATGATACATTGTTTGTCAACAAGAAGTTTTGAATAAAGAGAACTCAAAGAACAAATATTCTTTCATTTCCATATTAAAAATGTACAACTATACCCATTTTTAAATAGAATTTCATTAAAATAAGAAGATAGGTAGAACATTATTGGAAATCTACCCCCAACTACAGACACACAACGGATCGGTTTGCTACAGTGATTCAATTCGTCTTTGACGTTCGTCGTGAGTTCAGCTGGTGAGCCTAGTTAGTTATTCGTGGTTCCTCCCGCCCTGGTGGAGTTGCTGTTTGGATAGGTTGACTATTTTTCCTATTTAATATCCTGCTCTGTGTGTTGTTGAATATTTTCACTTTTTGTATTTCTTTAGTATTTCACACTGTATTTTATATTTGGTTTTACTTTTGTTATGTGTGATAATTTTGCTATACGTGTTTTTAAGAACACATGCTTTTCTTAACATTTCACAATTAACTGTAGTCTATTAGTATAAAGTTGTTAGCTTTTTTTGAAGTACTATGGGCCAAGGAAAAAAATTGATTGCAGGAAGTAAGTACCACCTAAAGACAAGAAGAGTTTTCTATACCTGTCTGTCGAATCGTTAGTTTGTTCCTTAAAACATTAAGCATTAAAAATCTCCAAATATTTTCTACCAATCATGAATAATCCAATGCTAACAAATAACTTTTAAACAAGAGTAAAATGAGATATTTGTTGACATTAAAGTTAATATTGACTATCGCAAATAAATGGCTCGCAATTAATACGACTGCGTTATTTGCCGAATAATGACGAACATTAATGTACTACAAATTTCTATAGGTTTGATATGTTTTTTAATGTGTTGCTTTCTTTATACATACAATTATGTTTAATGTCACATGCTAACTTGAATTTAAATAATAAGTTAATAAATGAAAAAAATGCACTTATGTAAACCTTATGTTTAGCTCACTTCCTGGGTATAAACTGAAACAGTTAGGTGGTGTTAGTTGGTGGAAGTAAGCTATGTAAATGTAGGATGAGTAGTAGGTGTTGTGTAACCACACTTTCCTCCCAATTCAATGAATCAGGGAAAGTACGGGAGATTGTCCAGCTTTAATTTTGTCACGTCATCCGCTCCATTGTGCTTAAAGCAAACTACAAAGGCGTGAATGAATAGAATCCTGATATCGCTAAAAACTCCCTCAGAATAGCTAACTGATTCCTTGTTTAAAAATTACCAGGCTGATTCTTGCATTAGTTAGTGTTATCTTATTACATTAGTTACTTATGTTATTTATGAAATAATTATTAATAAATGCACTAAGTTAACATTTTGTACAATTGATTGAAAAAATTGTAACAAATTATTAACTAACTCTATCAATTGATAAACGATTGGTTGTGCCATTTCATTAAAAGTGTTATAACATGGTACTAGCAATAAATAACTAAAATAAAACTAGTTAAAGGAATTTCATATGAATGATATAGTTTTGCTTAAAAAAAAATACCACTTAGTAACCAATAAAAACAAAAAATGTGTTTGAAATCAATAAAGTTAAAATTTAATGAAGTTTAGAAGTAGATTTTGTTTTGTCATAGGAAGTTGTCATTGTTTTGTTGCAGTAGCAGAATTTTGCAACAAATTAAACTAAATAAAAAAAAAAAAAAAAAAAATGAAACTATTCAGTGATGTAAAGAGAGGAATAATCAGTTGTAGAACTCGTTTAGAAGTTTATTTTCATTTCTACTCGCGTGTGTATGACATATGTCACGAGACCTCCGGGCTTTGAACTGTTTACGGGGAGAGGGTGGGAGTGAAACAGGTCGATAAGATGTGTGTTCGTTTTGGAAACTTGAAGGTTCAGAGGTAATGATATATTAATGTTATGAATAATTAATTCTAAACATTAATAATTCATACATTAATAAACAGTAGATAAATCGATAAATAATTACTTTGTATCTTGAATTTTTGTTTTGTTTTATAAGAATACATATGTTTTTGTAAACATTTTTACAAACATTTTTTTTATTAGGTCTTAGTAATTTTAAATGAAATGAAAATTACCTTTACTGTATATACAAATGGTGAGGTTAGGACTACGTAGTTATCTCTTACACCTAACCATTAATAGGTACAATTTATGATCCTACTGTGATATACTAACTTTTGAATATACCACCCATCCACCCTATTGATAATAAACACCAAAAGAGCTCACTGACCTCATATAGGATTTCTATACGTGGAATTTTAGTCCATAATACTCATGTAATTACTTACAGTGGCAGTATTTTGATCTTGGTTGGATTTGATTTATAATTACATAGTTTAAAACAAAATATTTACCTTTGACTAGTTAAAAAGAACACATTAGCTTTTCCACTAGTTTTCCTTCCACTAATACTCTAAAACTACCCACAACTCAGATAAAGTTTTATATACAACGGTTGAAAGCCCCAAGGGAGATTTCTGACGTCAGAGTCTCACAATATCAAAGGTTAACTAATCACTTTAAACTAGCTTGTGTGTTTTCGCTTGCTGTTTGTTTTAGCCTACATTTTTATCAGCGAATAGCTGTAACGTACGAATGTTGGGGTATATCACTGTGCGTAAATAGAAACGTGTATTGCGTAAAAGAAGGAACATAAATAAAAATCAGTTGAGGTTATTTGTTATAAATTTACATAAATACTCTATTTAATTTAAGATTTAACGTGTCTAATTTATAAAAACTAATCCTATATGGCAAACAAAAACAACTAAAACACTAGAAAGTAAAAAACTAAAAAAGTAAAAAAATTGTTTGATAACTTATGTTAAAAGGAATTCACTGGGAAACAATCTACAGTTGTAATATTGAAGACAGGTATATTTATTATTAACTAGACAAACAAATACATTAATATTTCAAACAAAAACAACTAAAACACTAGCAAGTAAAAAACTAAAAAAGTAAAAGAAAGTAAAAAAATTGTTTGATAACTTATGTTAAAGGGGATTTACTGGGAAACAATCTACATTTGTAATATTGAAGACAGAGATATTCATTATTATTTCTGTATATAATATTGACGATTGCATGACATGTTAAAATTGTTACAACGCAATAAAATAAAATAAAAAAAAAAAATTAACAAGACAAACAAATATTTAGTTATGCAACCATATTTAAAATGAGGAGTGTTTTATATATAAACGCCCTTGCTAAATGCCCCGAACGTTTATACAGTTAGGAATATCAGTTAAGTTGTACATATGTTAGGTACATATAGTTGTACATATAGTTAGGTATATTTTAGCAAATATGTTTACAATACTGTTCCAAAAATAAATGTTCGATATTTTCACTATTATTACGAAATGATACCATTATTACATCTGTTATGATGTTTTTTGTTTGTTCGCATAGTGTTTAATTAAAATGACAGTAACATATACACAAATTTAGTTTGGATCGTTTTGGAGGTGTATATTTGGGAACATTGTATCAGAAAATCATATTTATTTTGAACATAAACTACAAAATTATGTTTCTAGTTTACGATAGATAAGTAAATTCTCAGCCTAAACTGAGTGAAGTGTAGATTTATAAAGTTGTTTTCTAAGAACTAACTTGGTTGTGTAACACTATAGAAGAAAATTTGGTAGGAAAAGGCTTAACAAAATAATTTAGTATTTAGGTAACAACTCAGCTGACAACTTAACTGATTGCAAGTATAAAAAAATCCTAGCTGTAAGAACCTCCCCCAACTCCACCTTTTTGATGTAATTTTGATAAAAACATTGAAGCAAAAAGTATAATTATTTTAAAAAGTGTAAATGATCCTCCACAGAACTTACGTGTACGTTTAACGTCAGAGTATGGACTATTTCTAAAGTATTTATTACTTAATAGAAAATGAAACATTTATTTGCAAGCAAAAATTTCATGATTTTTAGTTTTTTGCAAAATTTCGTTTATAACGTTGATAATATTTGTAATGTTTCTTTAGATTGATATACTTTGTTGGTAGGCCTACTACAATCTACAATCCTATATTATTTTTTTTAAATATGGCATTTTATACATAGTATAACATCTTTTAGCGACAAAATGTTTGATGAATTATTTCTGAATTTCCTTTATGAGTGAAAACAGTAACAGTAAGGCACAATGAGCCTTGGATCCACTCGCCACTCTTAGGAATGAAGTTGATGGTCCATGAGTAGGCCAGGTGCATATTTTTGCAATGTATTTTTAGTGCTACCAAGCCAATATTTATACGAATTAAAAATTAAATTGTTATTCATATATTTTAAATTGTCAAATTATAATAGCAGATACAGGTAATTCAGTGAGCCAGTGCAGAAATTTCTTAGGACTGTTTAAGAAAACCAGTGATATAAAATACCTGGGTACTTAAAACTCTGGGTAAATCCGGGCAAATACCCAAAATCCATAAATAACCGGATACTTTGGGCATTTAGAAAAAACGTCTGAGATATATTTGTACCCATAAAAATGTTATTATAATCTTTGTATGAAGTTTTAAATTGCCTATTACCATTTTTTTCAACGAAACCCATTTTTTAAGTGGGTGAGCAAAAATTAAAAATGTGTAAGATTAGTTGAATCACCTATTGTTATGGTAATCTGTTTATTATTATTGAATAACATTCACGGGTAGCCTATCATTTGATTACAAGCCCGAAGGCTATTTCAAGATATTTTTATTTTTATCAATAATTAAATAAAATATGCTTTGAATTAAAACTCAAAATTTGTTAATACTTTGAAATTTTGAGTGCATAACTAATTAGAGGGGCAGTATTTATCTCCTTATTTTACAATCCCTAAGACAGATTGCACACACGGATTCATTTTGAACTTGGAATCTTTCAACAAGCACATTTTCAAGGAACATTTAAAAATGCAAAATAACAGAATAGCAATAAAAATGATTTTTAAGGAAGCATGTTTTTTATGTGGTGCCAATACGTCAAGGATTCAGTAAGACATTCGTAAAATTTCAATTCAAGGAACAGCTTTATCAATTTATGTATTTGCTATTTATTTGGGTTATACACAAGCCCTTTACATTTCACAAAAATGTTGAAGCCAGAATAGGCACATCTAAGAGGGAAAGGATTGGCACCCACCATTTATTTGGACGATATTTATGTATCGTACAATGGTTTGTAAGTTGTCAAGGGAATGTGGACGAGACAGTTCGATTAAAATTAATTAAACTGTATTAATTTTATGTTAACACACTTATATTAACAAGAATGTTTTATATTATAGGTATGACTTAATAATAATGTATGTAGTAGACATTAATTATTATATTTATGTGCAATCTCTTTATGGTATTTGATTACATTCATAAAAAAAATCATAATCATAAACACCCGGGACTTGGGTATTTATATTGATCCATGCTAAGAAGTAAAATGCTTGTGGAAACCATTTAAAAAGCTTGAAAACACTTTTAGCCATAATTTCAACATCCTTACAGTATGATAATTGCAAACAATCAAGTCAAGCATTTAAATTTAATACAAATTATAAATACAAAACTTGTACAGTAGGTATTTACTCGGGCTTGGAGTGAACAGCCAATTTATATTTAGTACTGGTCATTTACCGGCCCACACCCACTACATGTGATAATTAGCAAGAATTATTGTTTTACAAATACGTGTATCAACTAAAAGTTGTATTCGTTCATGCACTAATGGCTGCTTTCATTGCAAAATTACATGTATGTCGGTTGTTTAGCTCCAACTCCCCTCTTCTAATGACACCTGTTAATGGCACCGTTTATTTATTACACTCATTGTTGAACTGTGCAAATTTTTAATGGATTCTTTTATAAAGTGTCTAGGGTGTGCGTTTAACATGTTAAAACTTATGTTCCATTAAATGTATATATCAAAAATTAAAGCACTTTTAATTTTTATTGTTTTGCACTTCATTTAGGTTTTAAATACCCAACCAATATACCCATTAATTCCCGTATATTTGTAGGAATGGTTTCAACATCTTTCAACTGAGTTCAATACAAACAAGTTAGTAACAATTCATGCCGATTTTCTAGTAATATTACCATGCTTGGAGTTACTTTCGTTACAGATTAACACAGTCTAAACTGTCTCATGGAGATGGTACGACCGGTATCGAGTTACTGCATATGAACCTAGTAGTTCAAGAGTTGCACATTTAGTGGCCAACTAGTTCTTTGTCATAAAAACATACGATACTTTACGCTTGAGGTACTACGGCAGACTTCATACAGTGACTGAAAATAAGACACATGCGAGAATCCCATGATAATTCTTCCTAACTACGACGAAAGATACGATTTTTAGTGGTTGTGGTCCTTCAAAATAAGTTTTATACGTGGAATGTTTTACGATAAACGTTTTAATTTTATTAATGACTGCCTTAGGAGATACTTCAAAGAATTTGGTACTCCATCTTACTGCTTATCAATTTTGATAAACACATTATTCGAATATTGAATTGGCAATACAAGCTCGGGCAAGGACGTACTCCCGTTGAAAGTGCATAGAAAATAAAGCAAACAAATAACAAAAATATCGACTGACATTTGCGAAGACCTCTTTTCGCTAACTAATGTGACGAATACTTTAAATTCTCTCCTCCCTCATAACTCATAAAATATACAAAACACCAATATTTATATGTTTGTTTTAATTGATCGAGCAGGTAGGACTCAGATTTGATTTTCACCATATTTGAGGTTCTTAAGGAAGGCAAGCTCGTTTTTCAAAAAAAATTGCTAACGAAAGTGGAAGCGGACGATCAAGAATTTGACATATTTATTGAATTGAATATATTTTGTAGGTGACTGACCACTCGCTACTCCATGCATGTACAGATTTTCATTACGTTACTGAAGTCAGATTATTTGCTTAAATAGTCCCTTTGGCCTGAACATTACCCTATTCGTAAACTACTTCAGCACGGATTCTACATTCCTACCTAGTCCATAGTACTTGAATTACATTTCATGAATAAGAAACATCGCAAATAAAATTTTTTCAGACTGACCGTGTGATATGGCCCACCCACCCACCCATATACAGTAAAATTGATTTACACCCCCAGCTGTAAATAAAATTGATTTACAGCATAATAGAAGAACTAACAGAGAAGAGAATTGAGAATGCTGACAGAGACTATACATCTTCAGGTGACTGTGTGTGGTGGGGGCAGTATCTGTCACACATGCGCTGTCCACACGCCATTTACCTTGGGTCTAGGTCTAACATAAATTATTACAGTTAAAGTTATGGTTCCGTTTGCTAAAGAAGGAAGAAGTTTGCTAATTATTTATTTAAATAGTGACATATTAACAATTAATACGACATTATTTTATTCCCTAAAACTCTTTCAATTCCCATCTCCATTTATACAATAACCATTACTTAAGGACATAGTTTTGGATAGTTTAATTTTAGATTCATAGCAGTTTTATTTCCACATTAGCCTAAAGAGGTATGTTATAACTTATAACGTTTGGAAATTAAGTCATATCTGCAAGGACAGGTGAGAAGGTAATTTCTTAGACCACGAGCGTGACTGGAGAGAGTACCTCGGCAGTGAACCATGCACAATTGTGTTCGCGTGCTGTCCACACGCACCCGGAGAATTGCCTGTACGAGAATATGCTCAGGGTTTGTTTCGTAAGAGATCTGAATCTTTGAAAGTGAATGTTTCTTTATTTAACAAGGTTAACTAAGATATTAACATATTTCAAAGAATTATTTAACTATGGTGAATTTCTACAGTTACAACAATACTATTGGAACATTTGTTAATTTATGGTAACATACTTTTGTGTCAAAGCTTTAAATAACTTACAAATTAATATTTAGCTATTCAAAAATTGAATTTGTATTTCACATGTTTTATGGCTACAGTACAAATGTTGTAATACTGCAACACTAACAGGTTATTTATTTTTTATTTGGAAAAGGAGAGCCCCTAGTCCTTTTTATCCTTACTGTTCTTATACAATATAGATAAGTGCTGGGGACTTATCAGACAGAGTAAGGGAGTGGAACTATTACAGCAAAATGTAAGTATCATGCGCTTTATTATAAAAACTCCAGCCTATGCGCAGTTAATCTGCTCGTATAGTTTCATTAACCATCATGATTATACTGTTTATTCGTATTTCTTTCGTAGAATATAAGAAGCATTTTGTACGTTCTATTGCAATATTTATTTTATTTCTGTTTTGGGAGATAACCTGATTTGATCTAGACACAAAACATGACAACGAGAGAACCGGGGTGGTGGCTTAGTGACTAAGGCTTCGGACTGTGGAGGGCAAGGGCCAAGGTTCGAATCCCCACTTAGCCAACGATCGGTACTTCACTCGTTGAATAAAGTTCACGCACATGCTTGTAGCCCATGTGAACGGGCGAGTGTGTTTTTAAAAAAAACTTGCTTCCATAGATCTCTAACTAGTTCTAAAATTGGCGGTAAAGTAGTGCTGGGGGGTTGAGGGGGAGGGGACTAGCCCAACAGGACCTCGTTCACTTGGTTATTTATCCAGTTTGTTTATCAACACAAGGTCACATAAACGGTGCAGTGACCATGGGTACTACTTACATATAAATGTCTTCAACCGACATTCTACTTCTACTTCACTCCGTGATCTCTCACAGAAGCCCTCCCACTCATCCTCCGTATACAGTGTTGCACACTATTAAGAGTGTGCGGAGGCTCAGCCGTGTTGGCTTAGTACCACAAGAATAATGTTATTTTCGAACCGGATATATGATTACGTGAATCCAAATCAAACAGTTGTTTTTAAACGGACTTTTTCCGAACAAATTGTATTTGATACAGAATTAAATAATTGCAAGTTCTATAAAATATTAGTTTAATATAAACAAATGTAACAAATATTTAGTTTGTAGTTTTTATTTTCACCTATATTTTTTTCAAACCTAGGCCTATGTATTCAAAATATTAAAAGCAGACCCAATGCGCAATATGATAACGTTTAAAATGACACCTCATTTACAAAGTTTATTCCATAAATAAGGGGAAAATATGGATTCGCAAATAGCATTGTTCTTATGGGATTAAAACTAACATGGCCGAGAGCCTCTGCAGACTCTTAAGTGATCCCAGTGTCAAAACATCCACCATCGAGGTTGAGTGATGTCCTCTTTGTCCTCTTCTCATCCGTACTAGGAATACGGTGTTTAGTTGATCTTCTCAAACACCCTGGCTCCTTCTTGGACTCCATTAGAGATACAACACCCAATGGGCTCACCCTTCCACTGCTGGCCCTGTATGTTGTTGTTTCTTAAAGTGGTGCAATCGGTTTACATTGCAAAGTAAGTAAATTATTTTAAAATTCTATAATCAAAATTAGTTAATGTACCTTCTCTTGATACAGGAAAATATAACACTTTTTTAACCACTACATTAGAACTTGTTGTCTTATAGAGTGGTAAATTTAGTTGATTTTAAATCAGCATTAAGACAAAAACGTTCGAAATACAAATTAATTTGTTTAACTACGTTTTTACACATAGCTAAAGGGGTTAAGATGTTTTTCATAAAAAAATGTATAAATACTTGCAATTTAAAGGTAAAAAATGCCCTTTTTTACCTTTAAAATTATAAATATTTATAAATAATAAAAAAAATTAAAAACATCTTAATCCCTTCAGTTATGTGTAAAAAACGTAGTAATAAAAAAAATAATTTTTACTTTGAACGGTTTTGTCCTAATGCTGATTTAAAATCGGCTAAATACACCACTTCAAAAGAACACAAGTACTAATGTAATGGTTAAAACATTTTTTGTTGTATTTTTCCTGTCTCAAGGGAAGGTTTAACTAATTTTGATTACAAAATTGGGAAATAATTAACTCACCGACAAAGGGATCTTGATGAGACCTGCTACTCATTCTCTCCATATATACAGTATATTTAAACCATTGATCTATTAAACTTTAACTTCATTTTGATGCATGCTATACAATAATGCATGCATTACAATAATTCGTTTATTATTAGAACGGTTCTTTAAGGATTGGTATGGTAGTTGGCTGGTATGTGGACTTAGGTTTAAATTTGAACAGTAGATCCGTTTTTGGTTGTGTTCTAACATTCAATCATTAGCTGTGTGTTAATTTTTCATCGTAATAACTGAATTGACTACTAACCCTCTAAGATCGTTACAATGCCAATCAAAGAACACATCAAGGAATGGGCGAATAGTTCGCATCTGACTGTAGGCCAGGGCTCGCCCCGCTGGCTTTGTAGGTTTCAGTGGTAATCTAATGGAGTTGTTTTATCTATATGGATAAATCATCATCCTTTGAAATATGCTAAGTAATGCTTATTGAAATTTAAAATTTAACTTCAATATAACTACAATTTTACTGTATATATGTTTATACTGTATCAAAGCACGTAAACAACTAGTAGTTTAATTAATAAGTTCGTGTCCTTAAATAAATTTATATTTCTACTATTCAATCAAGAAACATTCATATTATGCCATGACTGACAAGCCTGATTTAAGTTTTCCCACCACTTTGGCGTGTGATGAATAGCACACTTCTTCCATATATATGGCAGGTTACTTTCTTGAGAACGTGCGAGACATCTAACTGGCTTCTGGAAGCCAGAAGTCCGGGATATAAGGGCGACCTCTATTCAGATGGAAAGGACCGCTACCAATCCTGATATTCCGGCACCACTAGGTGAGAACGTTTGGCTGAATATGATCCTGCAGTGGTCTGATTGCTAACGACCGAGTGGCCTCGTACATCACAAAATATAACCAGGATGTACCAGTTGAAAGGTACAACTATACTGATGTATAGTTGTACCTGATGTATTGATGTATTGTAGTTGTATACTGATGTATAGTAGTATCTTTACTGATGTACATTGGTTTACAAACAGTAAATAAAGTGTGGCGTAGTGCTGTAACCCAGCTACTTGGGGACAAACTGTTGTGGAGATTGTAAGTGATATATTCTACGTCAGTGCTCTTAAATTAAGTCTTAATACCGGACACAGCGCCCACTTAATAGTTACCTTTAACGTGCAACTACAAAAGAAGTCTGAGATGTGTTGTGTAGTATTCAGGGTTCGGATGTTTTTAGTGAAGATATCAGTGCATATATAAACACACACACACACACACACACACACACACACACACACACACACACACACACACACACACACACACACACAACACACACACACACACACACACACACACACACACACACACACACACACACACACACACACACACACACACACACACACACACACACACACACACACACACACACACACACACACACACACACACACACACACACACACACACACACACACACACACACACACACACACACACACACACACACACACACACACACACACACACACACACACACACACACACACACACACACACACACACACACACACACACACACACACACACACACACACACACACACACACACACACGCACACACACACGCACGCACGCACGCACGCACGCACGCACGCACGCACGCACGCACACACACACACACACACACACACACACACACACACACACACACACACACACACACACACACACACACACACACACACACACACACACACACACACACATTAGTGAATATATAACCTAGTATCAGGCACATCAGTTAGCTTAAAAATCAGACCCATTATAGGTGGTGCGGATTCCACTTAAAGCTGTAGGTCACCTGAATGCCCTGGCTATTGTGCTATAAATAAATGGATCTTCAAGTTCCTAAAATTTCATTATGATTGAATGAAAGGTGTAATGCTTAAAGGATAGACAGACTTTCATTTTTATAAATAGAGAAGAAGATTAAATAAAAACATACCAAGGTCTGGTATAAATCGATAAAGAGGACATCACTCAACCCCGATGGTGGATGTTTTGACACGGGGATCACTTAAGAGTCTGCAGAGGCTCTCGGCCATGTTAGTTTTAATCCCATAAGAACAATGCTATTTGCGAATCCATATTTTCCCCTTATTTATGGAATAAACTTTGTAAATGAGGTGTCATTTTAAACGTTATCATATTGCGCATTGGGTCTACTTTTAATATTTTGAATACATAGGCCTAGGTTTGAAAAAAAATATAGGTGAAAATAAAAACTTCAAACTAAATATTTGTTACATTTGTTTATATTAAACTAATATTTTATAGAACTTGCAATTTAATTCTGTATCAAATACAATTTGTTCGGAAAAAATCCGTTTAAAAACAACTGTTTGATTTGGATTCGCGTAATCATATATCCGGTTCGAAAATAACATTGTTCTTGTGGTACTAAGCCAACACGGCTGAGCCTCCGCACACTCTTAATAGATTAAACGTCCCATGACACGTTCTTTGTGGACATTTTAGTTTGAATATTGTCGACGAAATTTAGAACAGGATCAAAAGGAAGGAAAGGAGATCCGGCTGCCACTATTGAGTGAACTCCTTTCTGTATAAATATGAGCAATTAAGCCGAGAGTGAGTTATTATTTTCCTTCTATGGAGAGAGCTTCGTTACACAATAGAAGCTGACTATGAACATAATTGCGTTGTTAAAGAAGGGGCAGTAAGAGTTGAGGGCCTGGCATATGTAAATGCTATACTTTTCATCATTTAATTTTTTTACAATAACAACTTACAACAATGCTAGTCTTTACATTAGCATTCATATAAATAATATTCATTGTTTTAAGATCAAGCAAGATTTTTAAAAATTTCATGAATATTTGGTTAAAATCCAAACATGAATCTTCTTTACCGTTCTTCCGTTTTTCCCCAAAATACTTCCGTTGGAATACATTTTCATTTTTAAGGTTCTAAAAACATTTATCATTTGAAGTGGAGATGACGAAGCAGTTTCAATTTTGTTTCCGAGCTGTTTCAAAGTTTACTCTTATCAAACCCAAGGTAAAAAAATTGTTTATAAAAGAACATTTTTATTTCTAGTTACACATATATTTAATAAATTACCAGTAGAACTAAAGAATGTCAAAAATTCCAATTTATTTCAAATAAAATTATAATTACGGCTTCTTAATAAATATGATATTGCCGATTTACTTGTGATACTTAATATATTGTTTTTTTTACTATATACATACATAAATCTCTTAGTTTGTTCTATAAGCTAGATTTGTTCTTAAATTTTATACTTTTCTCCTTATCATTTTTTTTAACTTAAAGTAAATTTAACTTCTGTTTCTTCCCTACAATGTTTAACAATGCAGTGGACCACTCAGTGCTACTAGTTAATTATAAGACTGTCTAGTATTAGATTTTATTATTAAATATTTTGTGCTTTTCATGTCTACATGACAGAGTAACTACGTTTGAACATTGTTATATTTGCAATGTTTTTTTTTACTGTGGAATCAATATTTTCTTATTATTCTTATATGAATTTATTTAAAACCACAAGAAAATCCAAACATCGTTCTTTCTTTAGTAGTAGGGTAATTAATTGCTGCCTTGTTTGTGTAAATAATGGCTCCTTAACATAATAGCATTGTTTTACGTTAATTTATTAGACTGTTTTTGTTGTTAATTTAATTAATTATCTTGTAAGTTATTGTTATGCTATTAATTTTTTCACTATTCCATTTTTTAATTAAACTTTATTTTACTTAAATTAATGTCAAATTGATAGTGCTTTATTTTATTGCTCATACAGTGTCTGTAATAAAATAAAAATATATTTTTATACTAATGTAGAATATGTACTTTATTGGTTTTGTATGAATACGGAACTATTGACCTTCGTAAGAATGTATAAGTGCAGGCAGCTGCTGCAAGGTCATCGGCTTGTTATTGTTTTCAGATGAGGACTTGACTGAGCTAATCACAATGATTGATAACACTTTACACACCTACAATTGATATTTAATGTAACAGGAATATTTGTGCCTGTAATTTGGTTAGTTAGTGAAGTCTACATCCACAGCTGGTTTAAACTGCATTACATTTACATGGGACTGCACTAGCACTCCACAATGGACCACAAAAACAGCTGATATTTTGAGACTTAACATTTAACACTGGAAGGGAAATGTATGTGTGTGTGATGTAGTAACATAAATGGCACTAGTAACTGCGATCAGTATTTCCGAGACCAAATTATAAAAATTATTATAAATATTCTAGGTGAAAAAAATCATTATTAATTAATTTACTTATTAATTTATTGTATTAAATTATACCATTATCAATCTATTTATTCTTTAAGATTACTTTATGCACAAGAAAATAAATCTTAACAATTCTTTTAAAAAACCAGAGTAAAATTTACTAATGTGTACATTTCTGTCAACGTCATAATTACAAAAACTCAAATATTATATACAGTACACTTTGCTTTAAAAATCAAAACTGTGATCTATTGGAGGTCAAAAATATTATAAAAATATTTACTCAGCGCATTGGATTTGGAAACCAGAAAAGGCTATTAGTTGAGTCAGATTATAGTCTTGGAAGAGTAAATAGGTTTTTAAATAAATTTTCTGAATATTTTAGAAAAATTCTTGTAATATTTTATTATAATATTATATATTGTAATGTAAAAATTCGACCCAATATTTTACTCCAACAAATATTGGGTCGAAATATACCATTTTCCAGTGATAGCTACTTAGAATATTAAATAATTCCTACGTGATGACGGATTTTCCGTTAACTTCAGCGTTGAATATATTTTTAAAGTAATTTTTTCCTAAACATGACATAACCGTGCTTGACACTTCTAATAAATTAATAGTAATAATAAGTAAATTAATAGATCATTCACTGCATCTTTCTATTCTTACAAAAAGCTCTTATTACTTTCCAACTACAACATTTATTATTTAGTAGGCCTTATCATTTAACTTCATTAATAAATTAGATAGGTTAACCATACGATAAAAAAAGGGTTAGTTTTTAAGTTTCACATTTTTAACACTAGCAGTTCATCCTTAGTATGGGACAAAAATAGAACATTAAAATTGTGTAGTCATTGTCTATAATTTATTTTACTTACGTTTTATATTCAGTATACCCAAATATGAAATATAAAACATGTGAACGCAAAACATGTGAGCTGATATTAGCCCACTCAATTGACGAGGACACTACTATAGAAGCCTGGGGTGTCCGTGTTGGATGGTAGTCGGGATCTGGGTATAACGTAAAATAAATAAAAATATTGTTATGATAAAATCATTGCATTGATACTGAATCGCAGTAAATTTGGAAAGCAAGAGAGGATTTGTAATGGGTGTGTTTCGGAGACCAATGGAGGTGCAGTGTTGTAAGGGGGTGTGTTTTGGAGATCAATAGAAGTGCAGTGTTGTAAGGGGGTGGGCTTAGGAGACCAATGGAAGTACAGTGTTGTAAGGGGCGTGTTTTGGAGACCAATGGAGGTGCAGTGTTGTAAGGGGTGTGTTTTGGAGACCAATGGAAGTTCAGTGTTGTAAGGGGGTGGGCTTAGGAGACCAATGGAGGTGCAGTGTTGTAAGGGGTGTGTTTTGGAGACCAATGGAAGTGCAGTGTTGTAAGGGGTGTGTTTTGGAGACCAATGGAGGTGCAGTGTTGTAAGGGGTGTGTTTTGGAGACAAATGGAAGTGCAGTGTTGTAAGGAGTGTGTTTTGGAGACCAATGGAAGTGCAGTGTTGTAAGGGGTGTTTTTTGGAGACCAATGGAAGTGCAGTGTTGTAAGGGGTGTGTTTTGGAGACCAATGGAAGTGCAGTGTTGTAAGGGGCTTAGGAGACCAATGGAAGTACAGTGTTGTAAGGGGTGTGTTTTGGAGACTAATGGAGGTGCAGTGTTGTAAGGGGTGTGTTTTGGAGACCAATGGAAGTGCATTGTTGTAAGGGGGTGGGCTTAGGAGACCAATGGAGGTGCAGTGTTGTAAGGGGGTGTGCTTTAGAGACCAATGGAGTTGCAGTGTTGTAAGGGGTGTGTTTTAGAGACCAATGGAGGTGCAGTGTTGTAAGGGGTGTGTTTTGGAGACCAATGGAAGTGCAGTGTTGTAAGGGGGTGGGCTTAGGAGACCAATGGAAGTGCAGTGTTGTAAGGGGTGTGTTTTGGAGACCAATGGAAGTGCAGTGTTGTAAGGGGCTTAGGAGACCAATGGAAGTACAGTGTTGTAAGGGGTGTGTTTTGGAGACTAATGGAGGTGCAGTGTTGTAAGGGGTGTGTTTTGGAGACCAATGGAGGTGCAGTGTTGTAAGGGGGTGTGCTTTAGAGACTAATGGAGGTGCAGTGTTGTAAGGGGTGTGTTTTGGAGACCAATGGAGGTGCAGTGTTGTAAGGGGCTTAGGAGACCAATGGAAGTACAGTGTTGTAAGGGGTGTGTTTTGGAGACTAATGGAGGTGCAGTGTTGTAAGGGGTGTGTTTTGGAGACCAATGGAGGTGCAGTGTTGTAAGGGGTGTGTTTTGGAGACCAATGGAAGTGCAGTGTTGTAAGGGGGTGGGCTTAGGAGACCAATGGAGGTGCAGTGTTGTAAGGGGGTGTGCTTTAGAGACCAATGGAGGTGCAGTGTTGTAAGGGGGTGTGCTTTAGAGACCAATGGAGGTGCAGTGTTGTAAGGGGTGTGTTTTAGAGACCAATGGAGGTGCAGTGTTGTAAGGGGTGTGTTTTAGAGACCAATGGAGGTGCAGTGTTGTAAGGGGTGTGTTTTGGAGACCAATGGAAGTGCAGTGTTGTAAGGAGGTGGGCCTAGGAGACCAATAGAGGTGCAGTGTTGTAAGGGGGTGTGCTTTAGAAACCAATGGAGGTGCAGTGTTGTAAGGGGTGTGTTTTAGAGACCAATGGAGGTGCAGTGTTGTAAGGGGTGTGTTTTTGAGACCAATGGAGGTGCAGTGTTGTAAGGGGGTGTGTTTTGGAGACCAATGGAAGTGCAATGTTGTAAGGGGTGTGTTTTGGAGACCAATAGAGGTGCATTGTTGTAAGGTTTTTTTAAAAAAAAACTATTGGAGGTGCAGTGTTGTAAGAAGTGTGTTTTGGAAAGAAAGGGAGGTATTATACAGGGTTGTAATTGGTGCGTTTTACAGACCGAAAATAAGGGGAGTTGAGAATAAATAAAATAATGTTTTCATATAATAACAATTTTACATTTTATCTTTTTTTACTCTTGTTTTAACGTTTTTAACACATTAAAATTGAAATGAAGCTCGTTTTGTATTCATTTCATCAATCTCCTACAAAGTTAAGTAGGTCAAAATTTTGAATAGTTCACTTGAGTAACAGTATTTACACGGACGTGGGTCAGAGATACATAATATATGCACGGACGTGGCTCACATATTCATAATGTATGCACGGACGTGGTTCACAGATACATAGTGTATGTAAGGACGTGGGTCACAGATACATAATGTATGTAAGGACGTGGGTAACAGATACATAATTTATGCACGGAAGTTGGTCACAGATACATAATGTATGTAAGGACGTGGGTCACAGATACCTAATGTATGCATGGAAGTGGGTCACAGATACAATATAATGTTTGCACGGATATGGGTCACAGATACATAATGTATGCATGTGTCCTAGCAGAGTAATCGATGTCTGCTCACCAGGGAGAGCACATGATGGAATTTCATTGGGCTTATACAATATTTATTGACATATAAATGTAGTGCCCAAAATACGACAATTTAATCGTACACAGTGCAACATTCTTTAATTAAATTACATTAAAATAGCGTAACACAAGTAAAGGAATTCAGTTGTATTTTAAAGTTTATGTATTTATTTATGAAATTACCTTAAATATATAACAATTTTAACCCTATCTAAAGAGTTGTAATACATTTTTGGTTTAACATACAATTAATAGAATTTTGAATTAGACACCTTCATTAATTCAAGTATGCATTTGTGTTTTTCAGCATATTATATAAAAATCAAAGAAATTTTGAAACGAAACTATTGGCTTTCGAATGTTAATTTGTGATGGCTATTAACTGATGAAAATACCTAATGAAAAATCAGCTTTAGTTTGTAACAAAGACTACATTCACTCATCCACATTCATCCGCAATTCAATGCCCTTCTTGCTAGAGGGTATATTTTAAATAAAAAGACAATAAAGACTTAATATTTTAAGTGTATATACTCAGCGATAAAGCCTAATTTTGCATGCCCCATTACATGTTTTTCTTTGCCTCGCGTTTCAGTAGCGATGAACTTAGCCTTGAACGAATTATACTTTAACTTTTTTGATGGAAAATCCTCGTAAAATCTTATCAAGATAGCCTCAAAAATGTCTTCAAGTGCGATATATATTTTTCGGATTAAATTGTGGACAATCTGAAAAGAGAAATACTTTTTAATCTCCACAAAGAATGTCACCTGATTTTAATAAAGCTTTTAGTGATATGTATATAAGAACCCAAACAAAACAACTGTACAATGTATAATAAAAATCGACCAATCATCAACAAGCTGCGTTTCCATCATCACCATTGGAATTTTATCCAACAAAAATATTTACTTTGCCTTGCAAGGTTTAATACTGTAGCTTATTACTTATTACTTTTTTTTAATATGTGCTTTTTTGATGTAGCAGGACTTAGAAACTTCGAAATCATTTCAACATTTTAGATAAGCATGAAATGTTATAATAAAGACGGCACAGAATTAATAATATATAATAATAGTATAAATAGTCAAGAGTAAATTATAAATGAATTACCAAAAGCTCTGTGAAAATAATATTTAGACAAACCCTTATGTTTCTTGACAATCTAAATCGAGTTTTTGAAATAATAAAAATAAGAAAACTTATACTTAGAAAATTACGAAAACGAACCAAGAAGGATGGGTTAAATTATAGATAACAAAGTTTAATAGTGAGTACAATATAAAATAAAAGATGTACAATTTCAGATGAATATGAGAAAACAATATATAATTGGTATATAAAATATTGATAGTCTTAAGAAATTGCGATATATTTGAAATATATTTGAACCAATAAAGGTTATATTTCTTGAACAAATTGACCTTCCCATCCACTTATAGTTAAGTTTATGGAAATTTTAACCTTTATCAGAACTATAGGTTGTGTTCATATTAAAATTTTTCCAAATACCAAAAGTAGTGTTTGATGTAAGTTAAAATGTTAATGAAAAATTCAACAATGCAAAAATTTCACAAAAACGTAAACCAACTTCATGAAACATTATAAAATACAAAAGGTGTCAACAGTTTGTGAACTTTTTGTGGGATGTAAATGTTCGCACTTTGATGAGATGCACCAAGGTGCTGGACGGTGGACCGTGGTAGAAAGTGAGCCCGGCGTAGTTTATAAAGAAAGGGGTCGACAGCACGCCGCAGTGCCGCTTGTGTTCTTGGATACCATGTTGCTGCGCTCCTCCCTCTTGGTGAGTTACTACCCCACCTCTAATAAACATATGTATATGGTTCATATTGTATCTTTATTACATTAATATATTAATTTTATAAATTGCTGTCGGGCTTTTCTTACTGATACACTCAATGAATTAAAAATAATAATAAAAAAGAAACAAATCGTCAAAATTTCCTGATTGATTGTTTTTCTTTCAATTCATTCATTAATTTAATTTATTCGTAATTAATAAATTTATTAAATTAATAAGTTAAATTAATCTAATTTATTTATTAATTTCATATTTAACTTGGTATTTTCTAAAGTCTAAAAATAATATAATTATCAGCTTATCCATTTACAATAAACTTATACTTGTGCATACTTACTTATTGTTTTAATTTATAATAAACTTATTTCCGATATGATTTCTATAAAACTAATTAGTTCGATCTACACAAAATAAATACTCGTAGGTACAAATTCCAAACACAAAAGTAAAAGCTCTAATATAAAAGGCATAGGCTATATCTTTAAGGGTAATACATAAATGACCGTCACTTATATTTCCATAGTGAACTACCCACCCGCCTTCCCCGAGTACATTTTGACGCTGTACATGCAACTCCCACTTACGAAGTGTAGAAAACTAATGTTAATTTCAACAACTCACTTTATATTCATATAAAAAAACATCTTTATAAATTCAAAATATAAAAATTATCTTTAGAAATTCTTTAATATTTTACAATTGTACAGTTGATATTAATGGAAAAGATATACTTAAAATATTTTCACACTATTAAAAAAAACCTGAAATACATTATTTGGCAAGTATTTTCATGATATGTGTCACATAAGAGAGGCAAGTCAAAAGACGTTTTTGTTAATTTTTTTTTAAAGTCAAATATTTTTTAAGGGTGCGTTATGATTGTTGGTTATCTACATAGGGGAATTTTAATTCCCCTAATTTTTATTTAAATTACGCATGTATTAAAAAAGAAGCACTAGCTTATAAATAACTAATTTTAAAATAACTTTTTAAAAGTATTTTAAGTAGTTATTCACAAGCTATACTACAGTTATTTAAATATCTTTCAGAATCGATTGAGATGATTTTTGTAACAAAACACGTACTGTTGAGTGCCTTTAAAGAAAATTAGTATTATTAGTTATTTAATAATATAAAAGTTTACCTTATACCATCACAAAAAGACGCATAAATCGTTAAACATAAGCCCGTGTCCCTTCGGCCACTGTCTGAGGCTACATTAACATTAGTAGGTCTACCAAATGTATGTATGCCTATTAAACGGAGCAGAACAACCATTTTGTGTTGTTTTTGATTATTAGTTGTGTTTACATTATTTTTTTAAACTTTACGATTGACTGTTCTTATAGTATTGAAGAGTTTTTGTAATAATTTTTATAATGTACTTTTAAAAATACCTTTCTCGGTGCACATTACATATGATACAAAATATGCACTTCCTCAAAATTTCAAATTAATCAAAATCAAAAAAAAATATTTGATATTGTTATTTAACGACAGTTTTTATTGTGTATAAAAGAATCAGCTGGTTTAAATCCACTCTAAGAATTCTTTATGTTTACACCAGTATAAACATAGAATACAGTTAACTTATAAAAACACTTCAGTAGAAAATCATTGGTTCTTGTAAAGCAAGTGGGCGGAGTTCAAGTAATTTTTTATTGTTCCATTTTTCCACCACCCTTGGCCTTTAAGCTTTTAAAATGAATCAATCAACCTATTTTACGAATTGCTTACGAATTAAATATACTAGAGGTTATTCATATTATTTTTCATAAAAACAGCCCTAATCTGTTGTCGGCTCTACACTCTTCACGTCTCCATAGGAACTGGCGAAATGAGTTTCTCTAAGCTGAAAACAATAAAAACCTACTTGAAATCTTTATATTTCAGGAGTATTTTGCGTGGCTTACTTTGATGAATATTGCACTTCTCAATCTTGTAGAAGTGGACATCGCTTCAATAACTCAAACAAATGTAAAAGCCAGAAACATTCACTGTCTTCACACTAACAATTATTATTTTGTAAATTAGGTATGCTTTTATATATTTTTATTTCAAAATTCCTACTTTGTCAAATATAATATTCAGTTTCAATTTTGCTTAGATTTGCTCAAAGCAATGCATTGTGAAAAAATAGCAATCGTATAACGTAAATATCAGAATTTATATGCTTTTTATGTGATTAAATATTAGTGTTATCGAAACATAGTCAATAGTAATCTGAGTTTTCTCAGTTAAACGCGGTCATATGAAGATACACCTATAAATTGCATTAACATATGCAATGTAGTCAAAACATAGAAATGAACTTTTCACTACACTACTATGAGTTCAGCTGTTTTCGTTATGTGTTTACAACCGGCGAAATATCATATTTTCAACAGCTGTCTATTGTTTACTACCGAAAGTAACATTGTTTACAACCGAAAAATTTCCACAGTCAACAACACCTGTTTTTAAAACATGTTTCTAATTTAATAAATAACATTCCAAAAACGAGTTTTTATTCCGTAGTGTAGTGAAAAGTATCGTTCAAAACTCGAGTGAAAGTGTTTTTTATGTTCTCGACCATTTGAAGTGCTCGACAAGTCTCGCACTTCAAACATATGGTCTCGAACATGCAAAACCCCACTTTCCACTCTTGTTATGAAATATACTATTGTTTTCACATCTCTATGTTTTAGCATAAACATAAGAATTATGTTACGATCTATGTTTTATAGAATGTACAACATTGTTCACTTAGTATCTTAACAAACAAAAGTCACTTCCTTTAAAAGTCCAAGATTACTTATTTATTGTGAGTAAAAATTTTAATAAGAGTATATTTAAAGTTTCGATTAACTTTTAGTAAAATCATAGGGAACTAGGGGGGAGGAGAGAAGATACGATGGCGGGCTTACCTTGGGTCTATGTATGTGTGTAAGGTGGTTTGGTGTGATATATTTACTGTAAAAATATTGTGTCTCAGTTCCTCCAAGAACTGAGATCTAACCAGAGCCTATCAGACAACCGGAACACTCTAGACCTATTTAGTAGAATCGGTGTTGATGATGACTACTAACTAAAGTCATAGAACACAAAATTACTCATGACACTATAACACGTGAATTTTCATGGTAACGTGTCGGTTGCCAATAGGATGTGAGAGTTCTGAGCTCATAATGTATTGCCTCAAGAACCGGGATTGCACCTATAGAAAGAACCAACGACAAAGATGAGGACTGTTGTCAGACTACCCTCCCTGCACGGTCAGATCGTAATGTATTGCCTCAAGTACCGGGATTACAACACTATAGAAAGAACCAACAACAAAGATGAGGGCTGTTGTCAGGCTACCCTCCCTGCACGGTCAGATCTGCCCACCTAATATTAAAATTGTTGAAATGTTTAAGAAGGATATCTAAGTAAATCAACCAAACTCTTTTTCAGGACCTTTTAGAGATTTAACTAATAAAGGATTTTAGTCATAATCATATTTTTAAACTTTAATTTTAGCAATAACACCTACAATTTTCTAAAATTGCTTGTAATGCCTTCATAACCCGGGAGTGGTCGCTGTGGGTCATAGTGATTCGCGGGCGTCTGTTGTTGCCCGCCCTTAATGTACCAAAAGTAGGCCAAACCATCCTCTACCTCTACCTTCCTGTCTACCCACCCCCTACAACTACCAGTTGTGTCTATTTACTAATCATTGGCCGTGATACATACGTGCGGGTAACGTCGATCCGCGGGAGTCTGTTGTTGCCTGCCCTTACTGTACCAAAAGTAGGCCAAAATATCCTCTCCTCTCTCTCCCTTCCTGTCTACCCACCCCCTACAACTACCAGTTGTGTTTGTTTAGTTTCTGTATCTCATTGGCCGTGATACATACGTGCAGGTCACCACGACCCACGGCCGTCTGTTGTTGCTTGCTCTTCCTCTACCTTCCTGTCTACCCACCACCTACAACTACCAGTTGTGTTTGTTTAGTTTCTGTATCTCATTGGCCGTGATACATACGTGCGGGTCACCACGACCCGCGACCGTCTGTTGTTGCTTGCTCTTCCTCTACCTTCCTGTCTACCCACCACCTACAACTACCAGTTGTGTTTGTTTAGTTTCTGTATCTCATTGGCCGTGATACATACGTGCGGGTCACCACGACCCGCGACCGTCTGTTGTTGCTTGCTCTTCCTCTACCTTCCTGTCTACCCACCACCTACAACTACCAGTTGTGTCTATTTACTAATCATTGGCCGTGATACATACGTGCGGGTAACGTCGATCCGCGGGCGTCTGTTGTTGCCTGCCCTTACTGTACCAAAAGTAGGCCAAAATATCCTCTCCTCTCTCTCCCTTCCTGTCTACCCACCCCCTACAACTACCAGTTGTGTTTGTTTAGTTTCTGTATCTCATTGGCCGTGATACATACGTGCGGGTCACCACGACCCGCGACCGTCTGTTGTTGCTTGCTCTTCCTCTACCTTCCTGTCTACCCACCACCTACAACTACCAGTTGTGTTTGTTTAGTTTCTGCATCTTATTGGCCGTGATACATACGTGCGGATCACCACGACCCGCGACCGCCTGTTGTTGCCTGCTCTCCTTCTACCTTCCTGTCTACCCACCCCCTACAACTACCAGTTGTGTTTGTTTAGTTTCTGTATCTCATTGGCCGTGATACATACGTGCGGGTCACCACGACCCGCGACCGTCTGTTGTTGCTTGCTCTTCCTCTACCTTCCTGTCTACCCACCACCTACAACTACCAGTTGTGTTTGTTTAGTTTCTGTATCTCATTGGCCGTGATACATACGTGCGGGTCACCACGACCCGCGACCGTCTGTTGTTGCTTGCTCTTCCTCTACCTTCCTGTCTACCCACCACCTACAACTACCAGTTGTGTCTATTTACTAATCATTGGCCGTGATACATACGTGCGGGTAACGTCGATCCGCGGGCGTCTGTTGTTGCCTGCCCTTACTGTACCAAAAGTAGGCCAAAATATCCTCTCCTCTCTCTCCCTTCCTGTCTACCCACCCCCTACAATTACCAGTTGTGTTTGTTTAGTTTCTGTATCTCATTGGCCGTGATACATACGTGCGGGTCACCACGACCCGCGACCGTCTGTTGTTGCTTGCTCTTCCTCTACCTTCCTGTCTACCCACCACCTACAACTACCAGTTGTGTTTGTTTAGTTTCTGCATCTTATTGGCCGTGATACATACGTGCGGGTCACCACGACCCGCGACCGCCTGTTGTTGCCTGCTCTCCTTCTACCTTCCTGTCTACCCACCCCCTACAACTACCAGTTGTGTTTGTTTAGTTTCTGTATCTCATTGGCCGTGATACATACGTGCGGGTCACCACGACCCGCGACCGTCTGTTGTTGCTTGCTCTTCCTCTACCTTCCTGTCTACCCACCACCTACAACTACCAGTTGTGTTTGTTTAGTTTCTGCATCTTATTGGCCGTGATACATACGTGCGGGTCACCACGACCGTCTGTTGTCGCCTGCTCTTCCTCTACCTTCCTGTCTACCCACCCCCTACAACTAGCAGTTGTGATTGTTTAGTTCCTGCATCTCATTGGCCATGATACATACGTGCAGGTCACCACGACCCACGGCCGTCTATTGTTGCTTGCTCTTCCTCTACCTTCCTGTCTACCCACCCCCTACAACTACCAGTTGTGTTTGTTTAGTTTCTGTATCTCATTGGCCATGATACATACGTGCAGGTCACCACGCCCCACGGCCGTCTATTGTTGCTTGCTCTTCCTCTACCTTCATGTCTACCCACCCCCTACAACTACCTGTTGTGTTTGTTTAGTTTCTGCATCTCATTGGCCGTGATACATACGTGCAGGTCACCACGACCCACGGCCGTCTGTTGTTGCTTGTTCTTCCTCTACCTTCCTGTCTACCCACCACCTACAACTACCAGTTGTGTTTGTTTAGTTTCTGTATCTCATTGGCCGTGATACATACGTACGGGTCACCACGACCCGCGACTGTCTGTTGTTGCCTGCTCTCCTTCTACCTTCCTGTCCACCCACCCCATACAACTATCAGTTGTGTTTGTTTAGTTTCTGTATCTCATTGGCCGTGATACGTACGTGCGGGTCACCACGACCCACGACCGTCTGTTGTTGCCTGCTCTCCTTCTACCTTCCTGTCTACCCACCCCCTACAACAACGAGTTGTGTTTGTTTAGTTTCTGTATCTCATTGGCCGTGATACGTACGTGCGGGTCACCACGACCCGCGACCGCTTGTTGTTGCCTGCTCTCCTTCTACCTTCCTGTCTACCCACCCCCTACAACTACCAGTTGTGTTTGTTTAGTTTCTGTATCTCATTGGCAGTGATATATACGTGCGGGTCACCACGACCCGCGACTGTCTGTTGTTGCTTGCTCTTCCTCTACCTTCCTGTCTACCCACCCCCTACAACTACCAGTTGTGTCTATTTTCTACTCATTGGCCGTGATACAAACGTGCGGGTCACCACGACCCGCGACCGTCTGTTGTTGCTTGCTCTTCCTCTACCTTCCTGTCTACCCACCCCCTACAACTACGAGTTGTGTTTATTTAGTTTCTGTATCTCATTGGCCGTTATACATACGTGCGGGTCACCACGACCCACGCCCGTCTGTTGTTGCATGCTCTCCTTCTTTTCCTGTCTACCCACCCCCTACAACTATCAGTTGTGTTTATTTAGTTTCTGTATCTCATTGGCCGTGATACATACGTGCGGGTCACCATGAACCGCGACTGTCTGTTGTTGCCTGCTCTCCTTCTACCTTCCTGTCTACCCACCCCCTACAACTACCAGTTGTGTTTGTTTAGTTTCTGTATCTCATTGGCCGTGATACGTACGTGCGCGTCACCACGACCCGCGCTCGACTGTTGTTGCCTGCTCTCCTTCTACCTTCCTGTCTACCCACCCCATACAACTATCAGTTGTGTTTGTTTAGTTTCTGTATCTCATTGGCCGTGATACATACGTGTGGGTCACCACGACCCGCGCTCGACTGTTGTTGCCTGCTCTCCTTCTACCTTCCTGTCTACCCACCCCATACAACTATCAGTTGTGTTTGTTTAGTTTCTGTATCTCATTGGCCGTGATACATACGTGTGGGTCACCACGACCCGCGACTGTCTGTTGTTGCCTGCTCTCCTTCTACCTTCCTGTCTACCCACCCCATACAACTATCAGTTCTGTTTGTTTAGTTTCTGTATCTCATTGGCCGTGATACGTACGTGCGGGTCACCACGACCCGCGACTGTCTGTTGTTGCCTGCTCTCCTTCTACCTTCCTGTCTACCCACCCCCTACAACTATCAGTTGTGTTTATTTAGTTTCTGTATCTCATTGGCTGTGATACATACGTGCGGGTCACCACGACCCGCGCCCGTCTGTTGTTGCCTGCTCTCCTTCTACCTTCCTGTCTACCCACCCCATACAACTATCAGTTGTGTTTATTTAGTTTCTGTATCTCATTGGCCGTGATACGTACGTGCGGGTCACCACGACCCGCGCCCGTCTGTTGTTGCCTGCTCTCCTTCTACCTTCCTGTCTACCCACACTATACAACTATCAGTTGTGTTTGTTTAGTTTCTGTATCTCATTGGCCGTGATACATACGTGCAGGTCACCACGACCCACGACCGTCTGTTGTTGTTTGCTCTTCCTCTACCTTCCTGTGTACCCACCCCCTACAACTACCAGTTGTGTTTGTTTAGTTTCTGCATCTCATTGGCCGTGATACATACGTGCAAGTGAATTCTACATCTATGTCCCGATTTAGAAGAACGAATTTAAAACTATAAACTGTGTGATCTTAAAAGTAAATTTAAAAATCATTCACCTAAAAGCCTACTTGTATTTAGAGCACTCTGTTAATAATTTTTGTTCAATTTCAATCTTGTAATAATTTTTAGGTATAGATTTATCAATAATATCAAACGTAATTATTTCATGTAGTTTCTTAAAGATTTTACATCATAAGAAGCAGTTAAATCATTTTTGTCAATCATTTATACTTACTTTTATATCACACAAACTACTTAGTTTTTAAAATTAGATTTTTTCATTGTATATAAATCATAGTAAAAAATGACTTTTTGACATGTAATTTGTTCAATTTTCAAACAATGTGTAAATTTGAATATTCTTGACAAAATCACGTTTTTTTATTACTATCATGAGTCTAATATATTAATAAAATTAGTTCAATGGAAAAACACGAACTATTTAACTGCGGTTGACCGTTACCCGCAGCGACAATACTAGTTTGCATTATAGGCGCGACCACTTCCGGAGTTAGAGAAAATTTGACTGAATTAGAAAAAATTTGTAAATTAAAATAGATTATAACTTACTATTGCATAATTAAAATGTTTGACAGCCGGGAACAACATTTTGACATAACATTGTAACATTCATTTTAAGATCTTGAACTCCTATATTAGTAAAGATGTTAACATAAATTGCATCACTCTGCATTATTGTGTGTTGGAATATTTGTTATACAAACCCAACTCTGTTACTTCTCATTGGCCACTCGAATTATGTACATGAGAAGAATGGTGTAACAGAAGCTCGAATCTTTTTACCGTCAATCTTTAATATTTTGTTCTACGGCAGTTACTCATTTAATCAAACCAATGACACGAAGCGCTGATATTTTTCAAAGTAATACTACAAAACAGGCTACGCACCCAATTACGATGTAGTATTAATACGGTACATTACACACAGTATAATTGACATGCACACAACACGACAGTAAAACTCCACTAAAGACTTAAAGTTGTATTCTTTCATGAATAAAAATTTAACAAGTAATCAGAAACTTAATATCACAACTTAATCTGACAAAATCAATAGTATAAACATTTAAATAAAATAAAGATAAAAATTAATATTAGAATAACATCAATAATAAATAATAGATTAATTACAACGTATAATAATAATAATTCAATAAGCCTGACGTGGTTAAAACCGGTTTGAAATAAATATGTAGTCAGTTAATAATTCAGAATATGTTTTACTTCTTTGAATGCCTATAGTCTGTAAAACAGAAAACAGGTTCTCAATTACTGAGATGAATCTTGTAGGTAACTAGGTATCCTGTGTATTTCTGTCTATCGAGGTAGTATAGGATTCAATATGTGTACCACGAAACATGAATACACTTGTTATAAATTATGTTTAGCTAAAGTGAAATAATGACAAAGTTTGATGACAGAAGATTGTATACTGTACTAGAAACATCCCTGTATATACGCTTCGCGCGCTAACCCCAACGTTTGTTCATGTAATTTTGTTCACTTCGCACGCTTACATTGTTGAAAAATAACTACTTATGTAAAGTTACAGCGTCATAAGCTTAATCTTTCATATAAGTAATGGGAACAGATAGTACTTGCCCCATATCGGGATATTAATTTTGTACCTTATTTTAGTCCTTTGAGTGAAAATATTTTATAACCATTTCTTAGTACGTCTCTAGAGCATATAAAAGTAGTTGTGCCAAGTTTCACGGTCCAAAGGCTTATATTGTTTGAGAAACTGTGAACACTCTCAGGTAGTGGCATCGAACTGCGAAGGCAAGGTCCTAGGTTCGAATTCCCAGCTGAGCTAACAATCGGTACTTCACTCGTTAAATAAACTTCAAGAACAGGCCTTTAGCAGCTTGCACATGTTCTGAGGGAAAGTTAAGCATGGTCTATGGTGTCCCTCAGCACATCGTATGAAACCAAATCAGAAATAATAAGCGAAACAACAAAGAAATTTAACGCTCCAATAAAAAGTGGATTGCCTGGTATTTTGATGACAAGCTCGCTGGCCTTACGCTGTGCAAGTCATTGGTTGGGACAGGTGTACACAGGTACAGTGGTTGATGCCGTCCAGAGGAAGTTCCTCTCGTGGATAGTGATGAAGATTCTAGAGCTATTAGAAGTGGAAGCAGAACTAAACTGATCAACCTTATTAGCTGATTGTTAACCTAGTTCTTCTCAGCCGCACCGGAAACATTAGGCTTAGCATTCTAGGATATATTTATCACTCAATGGATCCATTTCTTTTCAAATACTTTGTGATCCGTTGGTCAGATGTGCTTGCATTGAAAACAGGCTTCGAAATATAGATTTTTGTATAACATTTATTACATTTTTTTAAGGGAGGTGAAAACATAATATAATTCTAAACTTAAAAAGTTTAGCCCCTTTTCTCGAGTATTGTATCTTTAGACATCAAAGCTGTTTTGGACACGGAGTTCAACTTTCCGTTGTCATTAGACAGTGGGAGGGTCGGCGGGGTGTAGGGAGAGTGGGCGCTCCTTAAATTGACGCTGTGTACAATAATTAACCGTACAACCAAGCCAACTAACTGTCTTGAACACGAGCCCTAATAAAAAATGCCCTCTTTTAATGTTATGATAATTTTGTGTTTGTATTTCTCGGTCAAAAACATACTCCCTATAATTTTATGACTATTTAATTACCATAAACATGACATTGACATGAGTTGACGTGACTTTGACGTGAGTTGACGTGATTTTGACGTGAGCAGGCAATTATTTATATTGTGGAAATACCTATTTCATGAATAAAGATGTGGTCCGATTCCGTCTGATGGACATAGTTCGATAAGTTGCTTTAAGGAAAAATATAGACCGGTTTCATTTTTAATGTGTTTTGAAAATTATGATACGGTAATTTATACAACAAAAATGCATTTTTATTAATTTTTCATTGATATCTTCTTTAAATGTTATGAGCTATAGAGATTTTATTTTAAACCTGAAAATCCATTTAAAATCTTGGAAAATGACACTTTGACGAATAATGATGCGACCCAAGTATTCATTCGGTCTAATTCACATACCTCCATAGATTAGATATTATATCCATACCACTTTTTAGACCGCTTATATTTTAATTTTATGATAATTTTGTGTTTATTTTCTTTGTTAAAATCATACTCCCTATAATTTTATGACTATTTTCTTATAATAAACTTTACTTTAGTGTTTTTTTTAACTATGTTAAACTTTTATTGCAGTGTCACTTATTGTGAAAACCGTGGTGATAATTTAAGATAATAATAGCAGTCAACTCAGAATTGATGAGATGAGAATACGCAGCACCTATGTTTACTCTATGTTTAAATAAAAATAACGTAAATTCATTATTAAACTGCTTGTTTACATTTTGTCTTTAATTTTTTGTTGTTGAATAAACCTATGTGAAAAATGTTTCTTATTGAATTAATTATTCAATAAGATGTCACATATATAATAATTTACTTATTACTTAGCACTTAAATCGTCCGTTTATGTTAGTTATAGAGTCCTCTCCTAAAACCAACTAGTATTGCTATTTATTTTAAAAAGCTTGACGCATAACATTATTGTTTCTATGATTTTTGAAAGTTGAAATATAACTTTCTTGTTTTAATTTTTAAATTGTAAAACATGCCAAATCTATAAACAAATGTTATCCTTTAGACCATTACCATTAATTATTTGTGTAACTATCTAAAACAAAGTTAAATAACAGTCAAAATAATACAAAGAAGGTCTTATTACACGTGAAGTTTATGCTAAGAGGTCATCTCTAACTGAACCTGTATTCTTTGTGTATACTGACAGCACGTCATAATATACACGAAAGATGGCCATATGATTGTAATTTTATGGATCTCACGCAAGATCGTTCAAGGTGGATTACTCCCGGCCGAAATGTCTATTCCCACATCCTCCCGGAGGAAAGCAGGGAAAGGCCTTAGACTCTGAGCCGCCATGCACGACGGCGCATTTACAAGACGTGCGAGACTCTCTAAAGAAGCCAGAATTAAGACTAGTTGCAAGTTTGCACGCGGCCACTTTCACGTGAGCAGGCAATTATTTATTATGTTGTAACACCATTTTCATGAATAAAGATGCGATCCAACTGATTCTGTCTGATATACATACTTCGTTAGGTTACACCAAGGACACTGGAAAAATATAGACCGATTTCATTTTTATGGTGGTTTGAAAATTAAAATAATTTATAATATAATTATTCATTTTTTAATAATTTTTCACTGATATATATTTTATATCTTTATAGTTGTTATACTTTAAGCCTGAAAATGCCATACATATTGTGGAAATGCCACTTTGATGAACACGGCCTAAGTGATTCGGTCTAATTCACATACCTAAATAGATTAGATAGTAAACTCACATGGCTTTATAGACGATTCACTCTTGAGGTAACTTGATCATTAATATAATTATTAAAAAACTTATCAGTATACTAGTGTCACCGATACTTTCTTTTTCAATAATAATCTATGAAAGTAACTAACTTTACAGATCTGAAGGACAAACCTCTAATGAATAAAAAATCAAAACAAACTCTAGCAAAATGATAAATAGCACAAGCGATAATATCTTCACTACCCTTTGCTATTGGATATATTTGAATTAAATTACAAACAGATAAATATTTGTTATTGCATTTTATTGACCAGTTATAAATTAAAAACTTTTAAAAACCAAGTCCATATATATATAATTTACTGTGTTCAATTCATTTGATTGATATAGTGATATTTTAAGAATATTTCTCCAATAAAGATCAGGAAATGCATGGACAAGTTTAAAAATGTTAAATTACAGAATATCAAACTACTGCTGAAACCAGAATAATGTTTTCTTCTTACTAAAGCGTTACAATAGAGGATGAATACACAATGTCCTGCCTCAAGGATTACGAAAGTCAGGCCTAAACCAAGGTGTTTACACAAAGGAAACTTGGTCACGACATCGCCGCCTCTACTTCCGGAGTGCTTTCCCTGGACATGACATGTGCGTGGGACACCGCCGGAACTACGCTCGGACACTCACTATGTTAATAGTGCGCCGGTGATCTACATGGAAAGATAAACAAGGAAAGAATTACGTATCATTGCCTGTAATTATTCTTCACATAAGGAAAGCAGTTTTAGTTAAATTGAATACTAGGGGGCACTCCTGTACGCAACAGCGTGCCAACCCTGTCAGTCACTACTCTCATATCACCTTCTTCCTCGGTAATGCTAGTCGGTAGTAACTCTCTCTCGCTGCGCTCATGACTACTCTAGGAATATCAAAACCAACAGATCAAATATTTATTATTGCTTTTGTTTTTTAGCATTAAAAAAATTAGTATTGTTTTTATGAGATAAAGAGGTTTATTTAAAGGATATTTCTAATAGAATTTAGGAAAGTACTTCCTCAATGCATGTGTATGATTCAAAATGTGTATTGCCTAAACATATCAAGTTATTGAAAAGTAACAGAACAACACAATGTATTATTTTAATAATGACGGAGCATCAGCTCTAACCACACCGGGCATTAGTACGCCTAGAAGAATCGTATCACCCACTTATAGGGAAAAGGACAAAGCCTTATAAAAACTGATGACCCTCCTACTTAACCTATACACTAACAATAATTAAAAAATATATTACACCCACTTATCTACGGATACGATGAATCATGACACTCCCACCCAAGACATATACCAACAATACTTGTGAGATATATCCACCCCCTATCCCGGGCCAGATTACGGATAGCCTACCTACTGAATCTACTTATCAACATTATATCTGTAATCCAATCCTCACGCCTATAAAAAAAAAACAGGCCTACTCATCAGTAGGCCTGTTTTTTAGCCATCGCTCTTGTACCCACATTGCATACCGACTCTATATTTGAAATATATCCTTCCCGCCTATCCATGGAAAGGACTGATGGTCCTTGTAACCAACCTACATACTGCCTCTACTTCTGAAATATCCTACCCAAGTATACACGGACAGAACAGATGGTCCTTGTACCCACTCTACATACTGCCTCTAATTTTGAAATATCCTTCCCGCCTATCTACGTACAGGACTAATGGTCCTTGTACTACACTACCTCTACTTCTGAAATATCCAACCCACATATTCACGGACAGGACTAATGGTCCTTGTACCTACACTACATACTGACTCTACTTCTGAAATATCCTACCCGAATATCTACGGACAGAACTGATGATCCTTGTACCTACACAACATACTGACTCTACTTCTGATATATCCTACCCGCCTATCTACGGACAGGACTGATGGCCTTTGTACCCACCCTTCATACTGACTCTACTTCTGAAATATCCTACCCTCCTATCTACGGACAGGACTGATGGTCCTTGTACCCACCCTACATACTGCATCTACTTCAAAAGTATCCTACCCGCCTATCCATGAACAGGACATATGGCCCTTCTACCCCCTCTACATACTGCATCTACTTCTGAAATATCCTACCCGCCTATCCACGGACAGAACTGATGGTCCTTGTACTCACCCTACATACTTACTCTATTTTTGAAATCTATCTCACCCGTATATCCACGGACAGGACTGATGGCCTTTGTAGCAACCCTAAAAACTTCTGAAACACATCCCACCTATCAATTAACGGATAAAATTACCTCCTCACCTTCCACAGACCAACATGGTCATACGTATCTTAACTACCTACCGATCTACATTACGGTTTACTCTCTCACTTCTCAGCTTACCAACGGGTCGAGCTCTTTTAATAATTGGATGAATATGAATAAATTGTAAGCTGATATATCAGAAATGCGCCCCCAACAGTAACTTGCCATTTACGACTTGACTTAAATCAAATCAAATCAAATAAAGTTTATTGTCATAAAAACAAGATTGTCATGGACAAACGTCTTCCTTAACCTATTGCACAACATTTCATTAATATAACTATTTACAATTCATAAATTATAACTATGTAACTTATGCTTACTATCTATTATTGTATCTTGTAAATAGTCAGAAACTGAATAGTATTCTTTTTCTAATAAAACAAATTTCAATATCTTTCTAAAAACATGCACACAAGCTTCAGCCTTCAAGAACCTAGGTAACTTATTATACAACTTAACACAGTTGTAAGTGGAGTGTTTTTTATAAAAAGTACTATTGTGACGGGGAATATCTAAGTTATGTAAATTTCTAAGAGCATGTGATTTTAGATGGAAAAGGTGAATATTTTTCTTCGTAAACATAAGGGTTTCCAAGATATATAGTGAAGGGAAAGTAAGTAATTTGTTACGTCGGAAAAGTCCTCTACAAGATTTATTTCGGGGCAATCCAAGTATAACTCTCAGAGCCTTTTTTTGCAATGCAAAAATGCACTTCACCCTTGAGCACTCAGCGCCCCATATTGGGAGTCCATAGACTAAGTGTGGGTAGACACATCCGTAGTACGCTGAAATCAAGATGTCTCTATTTGAAAACATTAAAAGTCTCCGAAGTAAGAAAATTCCACTATGTAATTTGCTGCAAACTCTGTCTATATGTTTTTTAAATGTCAGATTTGAATCAATCACCAGGCCCAAAAATATAGTATAATCAATCACTAGATGAAATCTCTGTATCACCAATAAGAATATTGGAGTAATTGTAAAAATGTGATGTAAAAATGTGATAGTTAATTTAAACTCAATGAGGCTAGTTTTGTCCATGTTCACAAAAAGATGATTCTCAGATATCCACTGAAGTAGAGAACTGCTTTGAATAAAAGTGTCAATCTGAAGCTGGTCTTCATTATTGTTAGATATGGAAATCGATGTATCATCTGCGTAAAGACAGAGCTTGGAATTTCTTATGCTAAGATGTAGATCATCAATATACATAAGAAATAAGATTGGCCCAAGGACGGACCCTTGAGGTACGCCTGTATGAACAGACACCTCGTTTGATACTTGTTTCTGGAGGCAACCTAGGGCATCAATGAAAGGAATTTGCACAAACTGCTTTCGTCCTAATAAGTAGGACTTGATCCACTGTAATGCTTTTCCTCTTATACCAAAGGAGTCCACTTTTTCTAAAAGGATTCTATGATCAACCACATCAAAGGCCTTGGTAAGATCAAAGAAAAGACCCATTGTGTGCTGTCTATTGTCTAGGGCATGTGTAATGTCAGAAATAAAACTAAACATGGCATTAAGTGTACTAAGATTTTTCCTAAAGCCAAATTGTTTATTAAAAAGAAGATCCTTAGATTCTAAAAAAGTTGTAAGTCTTTTGGAGAATAACTTTTCTAATACCTTTGAAAAGGTTGAAAGAATAGAAATTGGACGATAGTTTTTTGGTTCATTGGAGTCACCTTTCTTGTAAAGAGGTTTAACAATTGCGGTCTTGAGGCAAGATGGAAAAACGCCTCCTTCAAATGACGCGTTTGCCAAGTGAACCAACGGAGCAGCAAGAAGATCTGCAATTTCCTTTAATAATTGTGACGATACTTCGTCAATGCCAGCAGAACGACTCATTCTAAGTGATTTTATAATTTGAATTACTTCATTTGCGTCTGTTGGGAAAAGAAATAATGAATGAGTAGTGGATCTCTGTTGAATGGAAGAAGATGATGAATGTTCAACATTATCGTTCAAAGATCCAGAATTGATTCCCACCTCCGAGAAGAATGTGTTAAACATATTAGAGACGAGAATTGGATTATGTACAAGTTTACCTTTATCATTCAATGCTCTTAGAGAAAAATTGGAGAATGAGCGATCAGTTTTCCCCGGTAAAACATCATTTACGATATCCCAAACAGCTTTTGATTTGTTTTGAGACCCCTCTATGTGTTTGAGAGCAACATTTGCCTTGGCAGATCTAATTTCTTCTCTTAGTTGTTTTCTCAAAGAAGTGTACTTTTTGCGTAAAGGATGAGAAGATTCTAGATTTTTTTGTTATAGTGTGTAACTTGAAAATACTTTCCCTTAATTCAACAAATTTTTGTTCAAGTTTAATTTTAGTGACCAATTTATTTTTCTTAACCTTTATCTTTTTCAGAGGAAATGCCAAATCAAAATGGAATCTGAATATGGAGTGGAAGAAATTGAATTTTGCATTTATATCAAGTGTTGAGAATACATCAATCCATGTCTCATTACCAAGGAGAGTCCTAAATATACGAATGTTATCTTTTGAGAAAACCCTTTTAAATGTGAACTTTGGAATATTAGGTTTTAAACACGATGATACACTACCAACCTGACCATGATGGTCGGATATTCCTGTGACTAAAACTGATGGTTTAAAATTTGCTGGACTAATATTAGTAAATATATTGTCTATAATTGTACACGAATGCTTAAATTCTCTAGTATAACTACTAATAGTGTCTCTCAATCCATGGCTGGTCATTACATTTTTAAACAATTTTCTTCGTACACTGTCTACAGCAAAATCAATATTAAAATCACCCACGATTACAATTTGATCATTTATTTTTATATGTTCTTCGAGGCAATTATTAACTGAGTCAAGAAAATCTAGAATGGTAGACATAACTTGGGATGGTGGTCTGTAGACAGTCATTATAAAGAAATGTATATTATTGTTTTCTACTCTAATAGCGGCCAACTCACAAACACCCTCCACGCAGTATTCTGATACATCTAACACTTGATACTTAAGAACCGGGGAGACTAAAATACAAACCCCACCTTTTTTCATGCAAGGGCGACAATAACCAGTGGCCGTGGTATAACCGGGAAGACAAAAAACATCGAGTTCAGATTGTGTTAAGAAATGCTCAGTAAAGCACACTATCTGGTTATTATGTGACCCCAAAAAATCTTCCACAAGAAAAATCTTAGAGAATATCCCTTGCACGTTTTGGTGGAAAATGTTCATAGTCTCAAGATGTCCACCATTAGAACTGCTAGGCTGTCCATTAGAATTGCTAAAACTATCAATGTTAGTGACAATCAATAAGCAATCTTGGTACATAACAATTAGATGTACAACTTAGTTCTCAGTTCTGATAACATCAGCTCCAGGTGGATCGCGTTAGTAAACGCGTATTGTTCTTTCTGGAGAAATGCCTTCCAGTGGTCAGAAAAACCGAAAGTGTTTCCGCGGCGTGTGCCCATGGAGGCCACAGCTACTTTCCAGCAATCCTCGCATGGAATCAACGAATTACAGGCAATTAAGGCACGCTGCTCTATTTACTACAGCCTACCTTTAGTAACTACTGTTTAACATGCTATTAAGTTCTCCAGAATCAGATCAAATACATGTGCATTTTGATTGTAAAATCAAGATCGAGGCTACGCACTCAAGCAAATGACGATTTTGTATATTACAAAATGAGTTACCACTCCGGGATGCAGAAAGTGAATGAATGAATGAAAGTTACAAAGTACCGTTGTATCGATGAGAGCTCAAATAATTCAGTCAAAATAACCTAGATTCATGTAGATGTAATCATTTGTATAGCAGTATACAATTAAGAAAAAGATGGAAAAGGTTACTTACTGCATCGTCATTTTTTTATGTAGTTTCCATTGATCTACTCAAGTTTCCACGCAATCAGTATAATTTTGAAGATATATTATTCATCAATTTGATCAACGATACAAAATTTTAAGACCTTAAAAATGGCACAGAGTTGCAAAAACTCAATTAGATCAATAGAACCTACGTGATTCGATACCGATACAACGTAAGTAACTTTCTTCTATAAAATTGCTAGATTCAGGTTGTAAAAAAGTTAGCTATCTTTACGGTAAACATAAACATACACTGATTTATTCCTATCACATTTTTATTCATTTTTATGTTAATGCCTATTTATTAAGAACATGGTTTTGTTAAATTCTTCATGTAGATAGTTATTGATAGTTTAAATTTTAGTTATTTTCATTATAAATGCTTAAGAAGTACATTTTAAATCCAAATTGACTCTCTAGTTAAAATAAATATTTTTTAAAGGAAATTTATACTCCAAAAAATATAATAAGAGTTTGGCTATCACAAAAAGTCACACACGAACTTTGACGCTTAATCAGATAAGGTAATAATTTTTTTTTAGTTACTTGGTCAGTTGATTTATGATAGCTTAGTTTACTTAAACGACCAAAGTCTCTATTTGAGATACTGTTGTGATGTAAATAGTGTTAACTTACAACAGTTAATATGTTCATACGAAATTATACACACTTTGTGGCACTCCTCTCATGAGCTCTTGGAAGCCCAACCCTCAAACCCTAACACACGAGAATCAATTGCTTGTAAGGGTTGTGAATCCTTTAGGTTTGATATTGATTAAACAGT
This sequence comes from Stictocephala bisonia, assembly GCA_035578905.1. Taxonomy (NCBI): domain Eukaryota; kingdom Metazoa; phylum Arthropoda; class Insecta; order Hemiptera; family Membracidae; genus Stictocephala; species Stictocephala bisonia. The sequence continues at coordinate 444,306 of JAQJVL010000578.1, read as the reverse complement.
TATATTTTATTACGCAAACAATAACGTTAGAATGGATGACGTTTAAATTGTTGTTGGTTGCTGAAAGTTCACGCTGGGTTCACAATTCGTCATAATGTGCATAAAATACTTATAAGGAGGATGAATCGTTTTTGTTTAGGCTCTGTTAAACTAACAATTTCTGTTAGTTCTGTTAAAACAACAAAGACAAACACAACCTTGTTTTTATTAGTTTTTGATTTTTTCTGTAATTTCTTCACACTTTTAGGTGGATTTAGCACTGTCCCGATCTCTGCACACGAAACATTCACGTGAGCTCCTTTATTTTGTTTGTGGTTAGATTCAATCACAATATATATATAAGGAGGGTGATATATATATATCTCTTTATATTATATATAAAGATATATATATGTATACATAAAGAGTTTATATATATATATATATATATCTTTAAAAACATTGTTGTTTACCGTATTTTTTTAATTTGTTTGTAGGTGCTGCTACTTGTGGTGGTGGCGGTGGTTTTGGCGGCTGATTCTGAACCAGCGGAAAGTGCTCACAATTACGACGAGGACAGCCAGGAGGAACCAACCCCTGCGGAAGAGCGTTCTGCCAGTGGTGGGGGCAGGCGAAAACCCGAGTACACCCCAGAAGAGAAAGAAGAATACAATCTAAGCGCAGAAGAAGAAGGGGAACCATCAGAAGATGTGGTCAAAGATGAAAAAACAAGTTATACAAGCATGATAATAGAACCAGGCCAGCAACGATCCATGTCATACAAGGACGGGGGTACCAGATCGAGCAAAACATATTACAAACCTTATCGACAAACTGAGGGAAGCAACTACAAGCCATACAAAAACCCGAAACTTGTAGAAAAGAACAGGCCACCACCGCCAGAATCCTTCTTCACCGGACTTCATCCTTCGATCATGCGAAATTTGCTCAAACAAGAGCCACAGACATTTACTGATTCACAGCAAGGACAGAAAGAGGCAGATCAAGCGTCACCTAACTGGCAAGTAACAACAAACTCAGGTAAAAGGTTTGGTGCAGTGAAAACGGGATACAGCTTACAAAGAGATCATTCGGGTCGACAGGGTTCCTTTGGCATCAACAAAAATCCAATTTACGTGCCAAACAGAGTTAGTGTACAAAACCCGTCATCAGATTCCTCCTTCAATGTTGGCTACAGCATAGGCTTTGGCAATGGCCAGGCCCAGCCTCTTGTTGCAGACTATAGCGACCCCTCTACAAACTTAAGGCAGGGTAAGGAGATTTCTGTCCCCATGTCGTACCAGAATACGCCAGTGAGTTTACATTTTAATGGCAGAGACACGTTCTGGAAAAATATGGGATCTGGAGTGGAAATGTCTCAAAGTGTTGATGTGAACCCCAAACCCTACCAGTATTACAATGATAAACCCACAAGTGATTACAACAACCAGTCTCCAGTTCCAGTTACTCCACAGCCGTCATATTCCAGCGACGAACTTGATGTCTATCCCACTCCTGGTCCATTCAGTTTCGATCACAATCACGCTCTGCAGCAGAGCAATACGTTTGACTTCAGCAACGCCATAGACCCTACGACAAACAAACCATACTCGACAGACAAGTTAAACCAAATGAACAAAGACTCTTTATCAAAACCACATTTCCAATCTTTCACTGATTCAATGAATACACAGTACTTTGAGTCTTCACCGAGGCAGTCCCGTCCATCTCATGTGGAATTAAGCAAAGAAACAAAATCTCATTCAGCTTCTCCCCACCATACTCATAACGGTGACAGACAAGGCAAATTTGAGGCATACAAACATGAATTTCTACGATATGAGCATCCTAGCTTTTCTGATAGCTCGATAAAGAGTTCAAACCACGCTACCTACCACCCAAGCTACTCCGATAGCTCGCTAAAGAGTTCAATACCCGTTACCTACCATCCAAAGCTCGTGCCAATAGATTTCTCAAAGAGTCTTTCGAATGGTCCAAAACCAGCACCACCTCCAAGCTATCCACTGAAAGCTACAAGCACCGTTAACACTCACCAAATCAGTGCTACAAACTACGATACTCTCGGGTTTCCTGGATTTCCGATCACTCCCCAAATGTTCACTCCTGCAGGAAAGGTACCTCCACCTGGAATGATTCAAGCTATTCTTGTTCCTGTGAATGCACCGGGCACGAATCCCTTTACTTATCCAGTGGGAATGTCGATGGTTGGGAATGGATATTCGCCTTACTTGGGACACCCTCTTGGTATGGTGAGGATACCCGAACCGGTGGGGGCAGAGCCGCCAATCCACGTTGGTAGTGAACTGCAGAACTTGGAGATGAACTCACAGCCTGCCTCACACCCCGAGGAGTACTCGAGTATGGAAAGTTCACCTGCTAAACAAGTTCACACCCACTATACAATTGTGAAACACATCAAAGAACAGCCGGCTGAGCCTTCTCAGTACCACTTCCAAAAGGCAAGTTATCCTCTGCGGACTGAAGATAATCATCACATAGTCAAGATAAAAAAAGCTGTTGTCACTGAAGCCCCTACCTTTGTGACTTCACCTGTCACATACTATCCTTCACCCCACTTCCCCCAACCCATCTCCTCCAACCCCCAACTTCCTAGGTTACATGGAGCATCCATGATAATTGTCAAACGTACATAGATATTGTAATGAAAAACCCCTAGTTTTAACCTATTTATAATTTTCTATTCAAGAAATTATTATGAGTAATTTACTACAAATCTAAATTGAAATAATTAAATTATCAACCATCAAACCTGTCACTTAAACGTACTGTACAAATTTAATATTTTATAAATTTGGCTTAACTTTCCATTCATTTTATTTCTATGAACATTAAGATAAGCATATTAAGAGTTTTATAGATAATATTTATTGATGATCTTTGAATTGTAAAATATACACGTGCTGTTTGATAACTGTTACAAATAGCAAAACTTTGTAAATATATTTCTTCTTCCAATATCTGTTTTTAACTATAAATTAAAACATATGTGTGATAGTCATATTATGTTTATTTTCCTCATGAAACCTTTTATCGATTATCCCAAACTTCCACTTCCAAAAACGTGCAAAAAACTCAGAACGATTAAATTATTTGTTAATAGGAATGTACTGAGGAGCTGACTACTCCTCGCCCTCAGTTATCTGAGAAAATGGCAAACTGCGCGAGTACTGCAGAGTTAAAGTGAGGATCCCACTAATATTTTAAAATCTGGCATAGCCAAACAAATTTATGCACATTTTTTCGAAGTACAGCAACGATAATAAACTATTAAACTAATAAAAATAAAATAGTAGTTAGGTTAACTAGTTTAAATACGTGTTAAAAATTGACTTTTTAAAACATTGACTTTCTTTATACATCTCATTTGCTTAAAAACTTACACAAGTTTATCCATTTTTGTACAGCATTTCCAGTTGATTTTTAAACCTAACTCTACGCCTAATGCCTTTTTCTATTTTATATATGTGATAGCTCAGAAAAATATTCCTGATCTCATAAAAGTTTTATATACACTTACATTTTCCCGTTTCTCTGATAAAGTAACGGAAATTATATTCTAAAAAGCACATTATGGCTTAAGTAATCTGAAACCAACTGTATTTATATTATTTCTTTAGTTATAATCATACACTTATTATTTACGCTTGTATAATTTAAAAAAAATATAGTAAAATTTTCTTTAAAGTAACCTAATTATATAATATTCATATGATTTAGACTTTCAATTGGTCATTTTAAGCAAGCAAAGGTCGAAAGATCTTGTTTAAACCACCAACCACTGGCTTCCAAATATTGCACGAATCTAATCTTGTGTTATAATTGATTCCAGATCTAAAAGCTTATTATATAAAATATTTTAGTAGTAGAATTGTTCTATTTTTCTAGCTCTTTAGGAACACTAGAACCTAGTCTAACACTGGGTTAGCAAGTTAAACACAGACGCTGAGGTGATATCTGTTGGGCCCTATCTTATGAAACAGTTGTTGGATATTTAGAAAGTGACATTCAGCAGCCCCGTGTTTATACATCGATTCAGTGTTAAGGTTATTTTACAATAACTGTTTATTATTAATTAGTAAGACGCCGATAGTCAAGATATGGGCGGATATGAGGGGTGAATACATGTGATGAGTGTAGATGAACGAGTGTAATCATTGTTACTAACTTTATAATGGTTAGTAACTATGTAATGGTTGTTATTATTGATTAATAGTCATCTATTAATAACAACCTCCTCAGAAAGAGCTATTTATTATAGGACAATAACCAGCGCAACTTAAGGACCTAAAGCTTTACGTGGAATTCGAACCACGTAGTGTTGGATAACTAACAAGCCTGACACTCAGTTCTCTTACCTATACAACATCTGAACCTTGACCACCATCCAACATGGACACCCCAGACTCATATAGTAGAGTCCACGTCGATGACAACCTTTGAGCGGACACCATTTTGGTATTATGAGGATCGATCATGATAGATGATCATTGAACTCCAAGTAGCTGGGTTACAGCACTGCGTCATTAGTACCGACGCCGAAATGCCACTCTATTATTGAAGGACAGCATGCATTGTATGATTATAGATTGGTGCATGAACTATATTAGTAGGTAGATATACGAGCTCACTTCAAGGAAATGGCCCATAATAAGAAAATAAATCATTTATTGATTTATTTAGTAAATTATCCATAAATTTTGTATATTAAAATGTTAATAAAAAAGAATTATAAAAATTAAGCAGAAATTGTATTCTTCGTACTGTGAAACAGTATGATATCAACAAATATATGAAAGTTTTTATTTTCATAACCAAATAATTTCTCGAAGACAACTTTTACAACACGCCGCCCAAAGTGAAATATAAAATGGCAGCTAATACAAATTTTGTTTGAGGTAATTTATCAAGAGTTTTTCTCATCACAAATTTACATTAGTTTTTATTTATTTAAATACTGTCACAGAAAATAATATAAACACTTGAGTTTGAAAAATCACTGTAAAGAAACTAATTACACCATAAAAATCTAATTTAAATTTTCCTTACTTATTTCTGCATTTTTGCGGGTAAAATTAACATTTAAAAAAAAATCTTGGGTATAATAAAATAAGATCCTTATCATAATAATGTTTACTGAAGCGTTGACTTACTATAAACCACTGCGCAGTTTGTCAGGCAATATAACAATACTAGTTTATACGCAATAAAACAGCATGCTTCATTGCAAGGTAAATGCACCAATGGTTGCTGCTTCTAAAATATTATGTAATGGTGTAATTGAGTTATTATTATTTATTACAAATAACTCAATTTCACAATTGCATGGTGGTAGTATATATTAATGTAACGTTTTACTTCTTGTCGTGTACATTTATTACATGTCGCTTATTGTAAAAGGTTCAATTGTTAGAAATAACGTTTAGTTGGGGTTGTTCTCAAGGTGGTTACATTGTGCAAAACTATATGAAATAATACTTTAAAGTTGTGTACAAAGTTTTATAAACTTAGTATTAATTGACTATTGAAGAACACATGTTTTAAAATTTTTCCACGATTTTATATAATATTGAATAAAACAATTCAAATAGCGCTTACGCCGGTTAAGGCATCATTAGTTTTAATGTAAATAGAAAAAACATATGTTTACATTACAAGTGATGATGCCTTAACCGGCCAAAGCGCTACGTATTTGAATAAAAAATTGTGGAATAATTTTTAAAAATGTGTTCTTTTTTAAAAACAACTTTATTCCATCAAGTGTATACAACAGAACTATTCAAAAACCTCGAAATTTTAAAGTCAACTATACAAACATTGATAAAACATTATCTAAATGATTATAGAAACAGCCATCAACATGAATCACTTATCCCTCTCGAAGATCTATAACCTAACAATTATTAATAATACAATCCAATCCGAACAAAAATAAAAAAAAAAAGTTTCTTTAAATTTACACATTATATAATATTGACTGCTCATAACTGTGAAAGAACCCTTAGACACTACCATATATAATGAATCAGATGCTATAACACAAAGCAGTTTTTGCTTTGGCGCTTCCTGCAGGTACATGTGTTACATGAAAATTCTCCAAGAAGAGATTTACAAAAACATTATCTTCTGGCTACATATATTTTGTGTCTACTTGGGCACAGATTGTAGGGACCAGCTTATTAAAAAAGGCTATAATTCTAAATTTCAATCCCGATAAATTATTGATAAAAATGGATTCATAAAAATGTTATTTCTTCGTATTGGTGTAGAATAAATGCTGCATATGATGAGTTTTAATTTGTTCTCACCCTTTTAAAATTATGTTGCTTAAAAAAATAATTAGTTTGTCTTGATGGGAATCCTATAATTAATGTTTTCGTAGCAGTTGTACATAACTAGAATAATTTATACTTAAATAAATTTTACGTCAAATGTAAATAAAATCAGTTTTAGCTCTGTTTTTTCATACTGGAAGACAACACAAAAATGTTTAATAATTAATTTAATTAGAGTCGGGCTCAGAATATTTAATTTGTCAAAGGAAATCATATGTTTACTAAATTTTTCTATATTTTCACTAGTCACCATTACTTGAAATTGTGGTCAGTTTTAATAAACTATGTTTATTGCATGTTGTTACATTAGCTGGAATTAATCATTATTTAGATAATTTATATATATTTTACACATAATATTTTAGATATAGCAGCCAACGGTGTATTTTCTCCTGCAATAAATTATGCAGCTGTACTGCGTCCAACCAAGCTGTATTATTGCCTAACGTAGTGTGCAGGCGTAGAGAAAATATGATCTTGGACTGTTTCCATATTCGCTGAAACATATTTATGATAAAAATAACAGCTTTTAGTGTATTAACAATAAATAATATATATAAAGATATCGTCCATTACAAACCTAGAGATAAGTTATTGTTGTATAATTTTAAGGATGCTAACTTCCTAGGAACAGGTCAAGAATCATGAATATAGGTCAAATGGAGAAGCCTAAGTGTCCAACTGCAACTTAAGAATTATAAGCCTACTTAATTTTTATTTTAACCTGCATTTAATCTACAACACATTAAGTGCAAGAACTGAACGAAAACCAGGCACATACATTGTATTGCAAATTTTGATTTAAACAAAATAAAAGTTTACTAGTTAGATCATATAGGTCAGCATGCCTGTGTAGGAACTTGATTCAACAAGTGAAGTATCTACCTTTAGCTCAGTTTAGGGATCGAACCATGGATACTACACTTGGCATTTACTGAGCTACCACGCCAACACGCTGTTTAAAATATCCTGTAATAAAAAAAAGAAAAAAAAATGGCATGAAATGTACATAAAACTGCTTGTTTTGGCATTCACATTTTATGAACATCTATCAATATTCAAACTACGCCAATAAAACAATATACGTCTTACAGAATACCTTCTTTATTTTCTTTCTGAGGCATTATAGAATTAAATTAATATAATTTTAGGCAGCAATGAAGTTGAAAAGATTTTAACTTAGCACCTCAACGAAGCTTTTAAAAAAATAACTTGCCTTATGAACTTACAATTTACATGGTATGATTAAGGCATTTGAACACATTTCTTACTGTCATAAAACATAGAAATAATGATTTGCGCAACTTGACACTAGTTGTAATGGTGAAAATAGTCGTCAGTCAGATCTATAATCAAGATAACAATAATTAATTGAATTAGACATCAAATTACTTGCGAATTTTACATGTTCGACACTGAACTTATTCGAGGCCTTCACATACTACCCTGACTGTATCCAGGGGTGAATCTGTTGTCAGAGCCCACAATAAAGTACAGTAAAAACAAAAAGCTGTTAATAAATAAACCCACTTAACTTCTATTTAGAGCCGTTCAGGCTGGGTTTTATAATATATTTTATTTACATTTACTCTATTTTAGCTCTGGCGAAAATGTTGCCTGTCGCAAATAAATCAACTGTGCCTGCAAAAGACAAACTTACTGAAAATAATAATAATAACGTATGGGTTTTTAGACACCACCAATTACTAAAAATATTATTAGGTAATATATAAAAATTAATTACTTGTTCGTACAAAATATTACACAGAACACTCTAAACTCTAATATTATTAAAAAGAACAAATAACAAATAAATTCAAATGTAAGAGAGGTTCAGATAAATAGCAAACTAAACGTGAACAAAATAAATATTTAGATAACTACAATAACAAAAATGTATCAACATTACATAATCAAGGCGAGAAAAAAATATGGAAACGTTTTCAAAACTGTGTATGTACTTTTTAAAAGTGAAATGTTGTAAATCATCATGGTTACAAAGAACCTACTTTTTGACGCTATTAGTAACATTAATCTTTTTAGGGTGGCGGCTTACAAGGTGTTGAACGAAAATCTTCAGAGTAAGCTTAGGTCGAGTTTGGCATCAAATGAAAGATATATTCCACAGAAATTCATTGCCTCAAACCGGACTTCGAAAGGTTTATCCTCTCCAGAGTAGCGGCCATTTGAATTTCAAAGTAACTAATTTTATTAAATTACTTCTTTGCAATTTTACAGTTTTAAGTAATTTATTCTTATCAAAAATTACACTTTATCGAACACCATTATTCCAAAAAAACCAAATGATAAAATTATCTATGAAAAAACCATAGGCCTACAAATTAGTTATTTAAGAAGACAAAATTACTTAATTTGTTTGTTCGCTACTCTGTAAAGAATGAACCTTCGAAGTTCGATTTGCGGCAGTTAATTTCTCTTGAATAGATCTTTTATATGATACCAAACTCGACCTAGGCTTATATTAAAGATTTTCGTTCAACTCCTTACGGGCTGACCCCCTGAAAAGATGAAATGTCGCCAATGGCATGAAAAAGTAGCTTCTTTGTAACCATGATGATGTACAAGATTTCACCTATACAAGTCAATTAATACAAAAGTTGTGATACCTTTTCCATATTTTTCCCACCAGGTATATAACTAATTAAATAATAAACAGGAAAGTAAAATGATTGTTTGTAGAATGAACTGACGGTTCTAGACGATTGTTTGTAGAATGAACTGACGGTTCTAGACGATTGTTTGTAGAATGAACTGACGGTTCTAGACGATTCTGCTGTTTAAAGCCTTGACACACCAAGAACTAACAAAACGTAATGTTATTTTAGTATTAAAAATAAAATTTATTCATTTTAAATATAGGTAGTACGGTTTCCTGGATTGTATAGTTAGAAAAGTTTGTATATTGTTATTATGGGATGAAAATTTCATCTATAAGCTTTAAAACTAAGTAAAAATATGGTTTGGGTTTGATTTGAAATTAAAATTCTATTTCTAGCTCCTTCAATTAAACTAGCTCCTTTAGTTAAATTTACAGATATAAGGCCTACCCTCCGTGTCATAGAAGACATTGACGCTGTGTGTATATTTACAGATATAAGGCCTACCCTCCGTGTCATAGAAGACATTGACGCTGTGTGTATATTTACAGATATAAGGCCTACCCTCCGTGTCATAGAAGACATTGACGCTGTGTGTATATTTACAGATATAAGGCCTACCCTCCGTGTCATAGAAGACATTGACGCTGTGTGTATATTTACAGATATAAGGCCTACCCTCCGTGTCATAGAAGACATTGACGCTGTGTGTATATTTACAGATATAAGGCCTACCCTCCGTGTCATAGAAGACATTGACGCTGTGTGTATATTTACAGATATAAGGCCTACCCTCCGTGTCATAGAAGACATTGACGCTGTGTGTATATTTTTATTTATTGAAGCTCTAGCGTTAGGTTTGAATACTAATTTTTATTCGAGAAATCATATATTTTAGAATTTGCATGATTTTATTTTTTTAGGTTTCCTAATTTACACAACTATTCATTGATCAACTCAATCTAACCCAGAAGTAAAGCAGAGCAAACGACAAACCTTCTCATAAATTAAAAAAAATAAAGGTTTTTCAAACATTAACTACGATATTTATGTTTATTCAATTACCTTTTTAAATTCATTAATTTTAAACGTACTATCTTATATGTTAGGCCATATTATAACTGATATATATATATATATATATATATATATATATATTTATTTATTTTCTTTTCGTCCTATTTTATTTTCACGCCACTCTATTTAGGTGTCCTCCATGAACATCTTAATTTTTATATAAAACCCAACTTTAAAACAATTACACCAACACGATTATTTTTATTCAAGCAGATTGTCTTTTAAATTTAATTTATATTTTTAATAGTTTTTAAGCTATTAGGATGTTGACATAAATGTTGTTTTTGCCCCACTCTCCTTGTTCGGAATTGATAAATGTTTAGTATTGATACAGTATTAGTTGTTTGTATAACCAACAGTATCTTGATACTGCTAGCTGTAAATATTTGATAGGGAGGGTAAATTCAACTGTGATTTCAGTAGATATTTACGTCGATCTGTATTAACCATATTGTTATCAATATTTATACTTGGTCAACGTTTGGAAATGTGAAAACTCTTTGTCAGAATATGATAATTATATAATGTGCATTAAAACTTTGACTGCTGCACCGAAATTCTTAATTTCACCCTAGGTGATACAAAATATAATTTATGATTTTAATTTACCTATACTTGGTGATACTCCATGATGAAATTTCAGGTGACTTGAAATGATTAGACAACCAGGAATTGACGTCATATACCCTTACCCTTTCTGTCACGTCAACATGTGGAGAAGTCTTCATTAAAAGAAAAATTGTTATAATGTAATCAACACACATCACGTTCACATGTATTGTTTCTGCACTCTAAATATCATATTTATAAAAATATTGTTTTTCAAATAATCAAGAAAAAAATAAAAACCATGCCGTGACTATAAGACACTGAACATGTAAGACTTTTAAAAAAATTGAAAATAATCACAACTGCAAACTAACCCGAACACAAATCAATATAGCCTTACTCCTCACGCTACGAATGAAAACAATGGTCCCTGGAACACACTGATTCAATACTGGCAATGAAAGGAAGAAAGGCCAACCATGACCGATAGGTCACAGTAGTACCCGGTCCTCCCAAACACCATGACCGATAGGTCACGGTAGTATCCAGGACAACTAAACACCATGACCGACAGGTCACGGTAGTACCCGGGATAACCAAACGCCATGACCGATAGATCACGGTAGTACCCGGGGCACCGAAACACCATGACCAATGGGTCACGGTAGTACTCGGGACAACTAAACACTATGACCGGTAGGTCACTGTAGTACCCGGTACACCTAAACACCATGGCTGATAGGTCACGGTAGTACTCGGGACACCCAAACATCATGACCGACAGGTCACGGTAGTACCCGGGATAACCAAACGCCATGACCGATAGATCATGGTAGTACCCGGGGCACCCAAACACCATGATCGATGAGTCACGGTAGTACTCGGGACAACCAAACACTATGACCGGTAGGTCACGGTAGTACCCGGGACACCCAAACACCGTGACCCGTAGGTCATGGTAGTACTTGGGAAACTCAAACACCATGTATCGCAGCACTCAAGTGTTTAAAACAATATCACATGAGTAATGATTTGTTGAAAGTAATTAAATTAAAATGGCGTATTTTGCAAAATATTCTGAAATAAATTACCCAAAAAAAAAAAAAAAAATCAACTAAAATTAAACCTATTTCAATTCTCGTATATGCTGTTTACTGGGGATAAATTAGGCTGGACATGAAGTAAAACAATACCTATTTTTAAAAGTAGGAAACATATTTTTGTTCAGATAGCATCTAGTTGGTGGAATATATCATGAATAGTCGTGTGGAACTCTTTTTCTTCCACGTAAAAAAAGGTTTTAGTACTTATAAAAGTGCTTGAATGTAGTTTTATAAGAAAGAACTATTTAACTATATTTCTTGGCATAATTTGCATACAAATTTTAAATTAACTAAAAATTAAAACAAGTGAACGTTACAAAACAGAAATGTATTATAAGTACAAAATATTATCGTATCGATTTCCGTAAACTACGTTTACCTCCTCAGACCAGAGGGATTAAAAAAGAAATAATAAAAAATTAGATTACAAATTAACGGCTTATTTTTTTTCTCCTGACAGTAAAAAATAAGTTACACTTTTGAATACCTAAAATGTTAATATGCCAATGGACGGGGTAAAAAATAATATTGTAAAAATCGGTTGGTGAAAGATCACAGCGTTCTCGAACAATACTAAGATCAATACTATGAACAATACTATGAATAATACTATGTATTTAAAGATCATTCAATTGCAAGAATTTATTTTTAAGAGGTGAAACTCCTCAAAATCTCCTGTCCTGCTGGGGGATTCTTTTCTTACCCCATAGAAAATGAAACTTGCTACCACATGCCTCATTGCCAAGCATCATCCGGCGGAGTCTACGAGCTGATAAATTGAACCTAAAACATAACCAAGTCAGATTAGAATGGGATGATGTTGTGATAGTGGTAGCCTTGGAATGAAAATTTCCCTGCATGTAAGTGCCTTCAATAACAGAATTGGAACAGGAAAGACATGCCTGTTAGACATTTGGCTCTTTCATAATTGAAGGCACACTAATATTGTTTTTCGTTTTGAGTTGTTTAGAGTAGATGATGTTTAGGATTTTGAGCAAACAATTTACTAATTAATACTAAAGTTCTATTGTGCTTTATTATTATTATATTACTATATAATTATAACTGGATGTACAAAGTGAAAAAACTATGCATATATAATATATATGTCCTGTTAGGCTTACAAAGTGGCAGCCTACTTTATTTATATTATTTATATTTACATTTATTTATATGTAAATAAATAAAATTAAATAAATATATTTTTTCTAAAAACTAAATGGAAGGTTTAGACAGTGAAATGTAAGCACAGTATGTTCTGGTTTATATGAAAATTTATGAGTAGTAATGTATGTTTGTTAGTTAAAATGATTTATTATATTTTATAAATAAACTTCACTTATGTTAGTTATATCAATAAGCAGGAGGTATTGTGTTGCTTGATGATACATCAATTATGTTAAAAATATTACAGTAATTTTAAATATTATAAACCATTATAGTGTTCATATATTTTATAATGTTATACATGGATTATTCCAAAGTTCCATCTCAAATATATACCATGTTGGACGAGTTATAGAGGCAGTATAGTATGTACACAATAAAGAGGATGGTGTTTGAAGATTGTTAATAGCTGCCTTTCATGTCGATTGACTTCATCTATCAGCCTTAAGCACTGTTGGCAGACCAACGTGTTGAACTGTCAGAAATTGATATTTATTTACTTTAATTTCATTAGTTTAGAATAAGATACTCGAAAATGAGGCACCGACACAACTATTTAGGTATTTTAAGCGAATATGAATTATTATATTAGTGTAGGATGAGTGTTGAAGACCTGTGTAGTCTTGTTACTAACTAAGTTCGACTTATGCTCAGAAAGGAGACTTATGCTCCCTTATTAATAGCCCAAGAGGTAAATAAGGGACTTACAGCTTCACGTGGAATCCGAACCACGCAGCACTGGTCTGATTTTCAGCTGATTGGGGAGTCTATTAAACAATGGATCACATTGTTGGAGGGTAATCCCTGCGCTGTTTTACGGAGGGATTAGCTAACAAAATAAAGTCAGTGAGGCAAGTCTTAAAAGGCTTGATGGATGTGTCAGCTTTGTGATGACTTAGCTTCGTGACAAGAGATCACTTTATTATTTTTTTTTTAATACAACATTTCTTCTAGAACTTTAAAAACATATATATTACAGCTCTTATATATTTAAATTAAATAAATGTAGCTGACAACAAACTACACGCTATATACGTATATATGAAGTGTGTCCCGTAAGTATCCAGCCAAACTTCTAGAGCTGACAACAAACATATTTATACACAGGGCGTCCCGTAAGTATCAAGCCAAACTTTAGAGATAATTCCTTGAGTTAAAACAAAGAAAATGTTTAGTGTACAAACCATCTATCTCGCACACTTACCTATCTGTCTGTCTGTATGTGATTTTTACAAACAGATTAATAATTCGGAAGGTATTCAAAATAAAATCATGAAAATTATTATGAACTTTCAAAGCTAAATAATCTTAATAATAATAATAATAATAATAATATTTTAAAAACTTCATGAAAAGCCTGTAATGAACAAAAATAGTTGAAGAATTAATTTTTATAAGTAATGTTATTACAAGTTTTAAGATTGGATAGTAATTAACTGAGAAATTGAATTGTTAAAAAGGATTTCCAGGTCGAAGAATTCTCCAGTTTTTAGACAGAAATTTTAATTTCTCAATTATAAATGGACGGATAACGGTGTGAGATAGACGGTTTTCTTTTTTTTAAGGAAATACCGCCAGAAGTTTGGCTGGAAACTTACGGGACACTCTATATACAGGGTGTTCTGAAAAAAGGTGCCCATAAGGCAGGGCGTGATTCCTCACATCAAAAGAAGAAAAAAAGTTCTAATTAACATAGGTCCGAAAATGTTTCGTTAGAGAGTTACGGCTAGCGAAAGATTTCGCCTGAATTTCAGTTCCTCTGCTGAAACGAAGCCCTACGGGTATTTGTTGGCTGTTAATTAAGATGTACAATTTAGCGTTCTTTATGTAAAATGAACTGAAAAATTGAATAAAACCGTTTCCAGACCTGTAGCTACAGTAGTTTTTAAGATATGTGACGAAATACGCGAAACTTGGTCCCGAAAAACAAGTTCCTTTTAGGTTTGAAGCAGATTTACTATGTTAAATGTACAATAAACCCAAATTTTTTTACAGAACTTTTAGAAAATTTAATTTCGAAGAGAAAGATGTAAAATAAGTCTATAATAGACAAACGCAACCTTTAAAAAATAATCCTTAATTAGCCTACATACAAAACGCATGAAAAATAGACAAAATCTGTTAAGCTCTCTACAAATGTAATATTGAAATTAAAACAGCTGTTGTATTAAAACATATGATTTAAGGAACAAAATAATTTCTATTTAAAACATATGTTTAAACAATGTAACATTGTTTATAATAATTTAAATAAACATGACAAGCAGCTATTTTTCCATTGCTCATTATGTGCGTGTGTTGATCTGTACTTTAATACAAGTTAGTGCGAGTGCCGTTGCAGTTAATTTTTAATAGCTAATAATATCTTATTCATCATGGCAGGTAATATGAATATTATGTACACTAATGGTGAAATGGCAGACAAGCATTTAATGTACGGTCTTGCACATTGCAACAGTCGTGAGGCTAGACGACTCTATCAGGAACACTTTCCTCGTAGACAGTTACCGACTCATAAAATGTTTTCTTCCATTCATAGAAGGCTAAGCGAGACGGGAACCTTTAAACCTGGAAAAGTTGGTAGATCAGGACGGCCACGTACAATGTGTAAAGCTGAATTGGAGGAGGGCGTGTTGGACGAAATAGAGAATCATCCTGGAAGAAGTACTAGAGAACTAGCCTTGGATTTCGGTGTTAGTAATTCAATTGTCTGGAATATTTTACATGAGCAGCAGTTGCATTCTTATCACTATCAAAGGGTCCAGGCTCTTTTGCCTCGAGATTACTTTCCTCGTGTTCAGCTTTACCAATGGCTTATCCAAAGGTGCAGAAATCCACATTTTTTAAATAACACTATCTTTACTGATGAAGCAAAATTTTCAAGAATGGCTATTCTTAACACCCACAATACTCACATTTGGGCAATTGAAAATCCACATGCTATTTCAGAGAACCGTCACCAATATCAGTTTTCTATAAACGTATGGGCTGCTATTCTGGGTGATAAAATTTTTATTCGTTTTTTACCTGATAGGCTCAATGGTGAAAATTATTTACATTTCTTGACGACTGATCTGAATGAGTTACTCGAAGATGTGCCACTATACACACGCAACAAAATGTGGTTCATGCAGGATGGAGCTCCAGCTCATTACACATTACAAGTAAGAGAATTTTTAAATGAAGCATATCCAAACAGATGGATTGGTCGAGGAGCCCCAGTAGCATGGCCTTCAAGGTCACCTGACCTCAATCCTCTTGACTTTTTCTTATGGGGACATTTAAAGTCGCTTGTCTACGACTCGCCTGTGGATACCATAGAAGAGTTGCGCACAAGGATTATTAATGGGATTCAAAGGATACGTGAGACACCTGGGATCTTCGAAAGAGTTCGGCAGTCTATGAGAAGACGGCTGGATGCTTGTATTTTGAATGAGGGGAAACATTTTGAAAATCTACTGTGACGTGGTTAGTTTTTTAGGATAAGTGTAAGTTTTTTGTTGCATGATAATTCAGATAACTTTTTTATGTATGATAATTTATGATTGTTAAAAATGTTTACTTGATAAAAAATATTAGTAACTCATTAATTTGTTTTATTACAACAGCTGTTTTAATTTCAATATTACATTTGTAGAGAGCTTAACAAATTTTGTCTGTTTTTCATGCGTTTTGTATGTAGGCTAATTAAGGATTATTTTTTAAAGGTTGCGTTTGTCTATTATAGACTTATTTTACATCTTTCTCTTCGAAATTAAATTTTCTAAAAGTTCTGTAAAAAAATTTAGGTTTAGTGTACATTTAACATAGTAAATCTGCTTCAAACCTAAAAGGAACTTGTTTTTCGGGACCAAGTTTCGCGTATTTCGTCACATATCTTAAAAACTACTGTAGCTACAGGTCTGGAAACGGTTTTATTCAATTTTTCAGTTCATTTTACATAAAGAACGCTAAATTGTACATCTTAATTAACAGCCAACAAATACCCGTAGGGCTTCGTTTCAGCAGGGGAACTGAAATTCAGGCGAAATCTTTCGCTAGCCGTAACTCTCTAACGAAACATTTTCGGACCTATGTTAATTAGAACTTTTTTTCTTCTTTTGATGTGAGGAATCACGCCCTGCCTTATGGGCACCTTTTTTCAGAACACCCTGTATAACTCTTGGTTTAAGAGTCTGAGAACCAGCTTATGACGAATTGCAAAATGTTAACATTAAAATACTGTATGTGTTTTATAAAAAAAACCCTTCATATTAAACATAAATATATTTACTGGTTATAATACATCCGTGCAAGTGTGGTCTGTATTATATCTTTGTCTATCTTTAGGATGGGGGTATAGACAAAAATCTTATTCGGGCACCTACTAGACTGAAGGTACAACTAACCGCACAGCCCTTTCAGATGTTATTTCTTTCAATAGGTAAGGAATTCCTAAAATACTTTCACCACAATTAGCAACCGTCCCGTATGGCCATTGGTATCTTGCTCAATGTCATAATCTATAGTTAAATTGTTTGATCACAATTACAATTAAATCTCAATAAGGGGTTGGTTGGAGACCCCACTGATGAGTTATTAAAGACTGACTACGAAATTGTTGAACTTACTATGTATGAGTTCCGTGAACTCCACTTCCTCCTTTCTCGCATCTATATTTACCAAATTCATTCATAATCACGTTTGCCAAATTTATACCAAATAACAATACGATACATTAAAATATAAGAGGGTATATTTGTAATGCGGAAATATATTTCATGGGCTGGTTTTATGGCCCAAAATAAAAAAAAATTCTATGAAGGTATGTTCTAAAAAAACATATTTCCCTTTTGTATCCCGCTACGTTTTGTATCCTGTTACATTTCGTATGCCGTTACATTTCATATCCCGTTACAATTTGTATCTCGTTATATTTCGCATCCCGTTAAATATTGTGTCCCGATAAATTTTGAATCCCGCTACATTTTGTATGCCATTACATTTTGTATCCCGTTACACTTATTGTCCCGTTACATTTCGTATGTCGTTACAATTTATATCCGTTACATTTTGAATACCGTTACATTTCGTATACGTTATATTTTGTATGGCGTTACATTTTGTAATCCGTTATATTTCGTATCCCGTTAAATGTTGAATTCCGTTACATTTCATATAACGTTACATTTCGTATCTCGTTACATTTCTTTTCCTGTTAAATTTTGTATCCTGCTAAACTTTGTATGCTGTTGCATTTTGTATTCCGCTACATTTCGTATCCCGTTAAATTGTGTAAACACGTTATATTTTGTATCCCATTACATTTCGTATGCCGTTACATTTCGTATCCCGTTAAATTTCGTTTTCCGTTAAATTTCGTATCCCATTACATTTCGTTTGGCGTTACATTTAGTTTCCAGTTACATTTTGTATCCCGTTAAATTTTATATCCCGTTACATTTTGTATGCCGTTACATTTCGTATCCCACTACATTTTATATCCCATTACATTTCGTATGCCATTACATTTTATATTCCGTTAAATATTTTATCACGTTAAATTTTGTATCCAGTTACATTTCGTGTCCGTTACATTTCGTATGCCGTCACACTTTGTATCTTGCTAGATTTTGTATGCCGTAACATTTTGTGTTCCGCTAGGCTACGTAATCGAGGGTTTGATAACAAAGTCACTTCGATATTTGCCATATTTTAATGAGTATATTTAATCTAGGAATAAAATGAAATTTACCTTCATAATAAATATTGTAATAACCTATATTTATTATGAATATTTATTATATATCTTAAATTTAAATGTTGATAAAACTTAAAGTAAAAAAAATAAAAAATAGTTTTACGTTATACCATTTCATAGGGAATTTAACGGTATACAAAAGATTATACTTAATACATTTTTATAACAATGTACATATTTTTTTAGTTATTTCAATTAAACAAAATTGTTATGGCTATCATTTAAAACGGAATACAGAAACAATTTGACTATTTTTTGTAAAATGCATATTTTTATTGATATGTAATATACAACATTTTAATTGAATCGATTGAGTTATTTTGCAGGTATAAATTATTTAATAAATTAATAAAAATTGCGGATACCTGGGAAAAGAAGCATTTAAAGGTAAAAATATAAAAATATTTATATTAATACAGATATTCTCTTTATCCTGGACCATAGTATCAGTTTCCAAAATATGTCCATGCATTACCCGGTACATAATACATTTGACATATATTGATTGCCAATGATTTAGATGAATGCACATGATGAGATTCTACCCCTAAGAAAATAAAGCATAACAAATTATTGTTATACTTTATAAAAGGACTCATATTTTAGTCATTTTGTAACACTTTACAAGTCCCTTAGTTTCGAGATTATTGTAATAATAATGTACAATAGTAATAAATTAATATAATTATTATGATATCAATTTATTTTAATGGAATGGAAAAAACGTGTTGTACGATATATAGATGAAAGACCTAATTATGTTTAGATCATAAAAAATATGAAATCACGAATATTTGTAGCCTGATTACTGGAAGTTATACCTCCGAAAGATGTAAGCAACTTACTTAATGAATACACAAGCTGTTATGTAAGAATATTTACACAAAAATGCATACAACAGTTTTAATTTGTGAAATGTTCACTGGTTTTCCTTGTGCACTGAAGAAACAAATCAAAGTAATTAAAAGTTATCAATTTCAGCTGATTTTTATTTTAGAACATAAGAAAGAAAGTCACCTGCGGCATGTTACCCTATTAGGGAATTTAATTCTTTCCTGTTAAAACATTCAATACCCCTTCTGTAGTTACATGCAAATGTATTTTGAGGTCTTTTGCTGGGACTGTAGTTTTCTTGGATTTATTTTTATTCTATATCATCTCTGTTGTTATCAGTTAATTATAACTTACCTTTACTTACATACTGAGAACATAATTAGTTATTACTTAATTTTTTAAGTTCCATCATAACCCTTTATCAACAAATTTACTATATCATGGGGTCAAAAGGTACCTAATTCACAAAAAAAATCAGAAAACATGTTTTCTATTCCTAATTATAATGAGCATAACGTTTTCTTCTATGAAAAAAATATTTATTACTATTTTACGAACTATCGTGTTTTGTATTTCTTAACCTTTTTTACAGTACATATTAGTTTCCCATTTAAAATATATTTAATAAAAACAACAATACATGTTGACTCTGAGTCAAAGTTTCAAGAACTTAAGTATACAGTATATTTTATTTTCAAACTAAATATACTAAACAATATAGTTCAAGGAAATTATACTGTTTGATCATCTGACTCTTCATATAAAAAAGGAACACGACTAGATTTAGCTATTTTTTCTGGCCATTATTTAACTAACTGGCTTTGCTCGTACAATTTCAACACCAATTTTTGAACTGCGGGACACTGCATGACGGTGTGTTTTTTTAACTCATACTGTTTGCAAGTAAAGCACACAGTTAAAAGATTTCCGTAATTTTTACATATTCATCTGTTTGACCGAATCGAGAACTTTAAAAAAGATAAAATATTGAAATAAATGTCATCGTAAGGACACTGGATACCCCAGATCCTCACAAGGCAGATATGAACTGACCGAACAAGAAACCTCCCCATGCACTGTATACTTCCCGAAATAAACGTAGCATAGAACAGAGACTGTGCACTCCTGATAGTAAAAAATATTTAAATTAACAAAAGATACTCTGTAGAGTCAAAAACTAACCCTAGAAGATAGCATTTGAAATTGAAGGAAATGCATGATGGATTAAAGTTATGAATATAATAAAGGTGGCAGACAGTTTAGTTATATATATTAGATTAATAGAAATAAATGGCCTGATATATTGAGCTTTTCACAATTATTTACGTTTTAACTAAGCAAATTACTATGACAAACCATCATGATGACAAGAGTGATGACGGAGACTGCCAGGGGGGATGACGATGGATGGTCCAGGAAGGAGTTCAGGCGTGTGCGTACCCAGACCGACACGACTCCAATCTGCAATCTACCACATCACGTTCCCGGCCACGCACCGCCGCCACGAGTCATCACGTAGCTACACATCGCCTTCCTGGAACAACCCGCTCATTAGAGTCATATCTATTGGATGGACGCAATGGCTAAGTAGTCGAGGGTTTCAATATAATATAATCGAGTTAACCAAGATAACAAAGTCACTTTGATATCCGCCATTACTTAATAAGTATACATATGTAGTTAAAATTCAATTAAATCTAGGAATACAATTAAATTATTGCCTTATTTATGCCTTATTGCCTTTTCATAACCAGTAAACTTGTTATACTCATTTTATTATGGTTTAATTCTGATTGGTTCATTGGAAATTGTTTTCTTGAATTCTTGACTTAACATCAGAGCGCTCCTACGGCAACTACTGGAACTAAAAGGATATGGGGAATGTTATGACCAGTCCTGTGACGGTACTAACCAGCTTGTCAAGGTTGTCATGTTTCAATTCTTTATCTACACCTGTCCTATAAACTCTCATTCGAATAAGTGCGAGTAAACATTTTATAATGGCACATTTTCTTGACGATTATGTTGTCTTATACATCTTCATTTCTAATAATTGTTTGTATATGTTGTAGATTGCCAGACTAGTGTGGTCTTTACAACAGCACGCGTCAGAGCTTTATTTAAACGCCACTGCGCTCATGTCAAGTTGGGAATACATTAAAGTTTAAAATAATACATATTAAACCCTTATTTTACTATACAATTTCATCTTATGACTGTTTATAACCTATTTTATCCTGTGCCATTTTCATCTTACCGTGCAAACTTTGTTACGGAACGACAGTCGAAACCTTTGCAGGAAATGTTAAGTGGACCTCCCGGAATTTTAAATTTCTAATGAGTATGGAGCATAAAATATTTTCTTATTATATAAATTAACAAAGAAAAAACACATAAATAAATCCAGAAAAGTATAGAACATCAATATATTTTAATAAATAATAAAATAATAATAAGAAGCAATCTATACTAGTCCACAGAGTTTGCGTGCATACTTATTACATCTTTAAAAGTTTATATTAAATTTGTATTATAAAAAATAATGATGCCAGAAGGTAAACAACTGCCATTGGTTCTAATGACTATCAGTGCAAGATCCTGAACTGACTAATACAAATTAGGATTTATCTCCCTCAAACAATTACAAGTAGAAAAAAACCATTACTGAAATTAAACTGACAAATAAAATAGTAAATCCAATTTTATATTTGCTTTTGTTACTTATATCTAGTGGAATATGTACAAAAAGAGTTATACTTGACACCCTAAATGCCAATTATAATTTCTGAATACTGTGTATTAATTTAATATGATTTCAGTGTTAGTTTTTTGTAACATTAAATTTTATTTTTAGCTTTTTAATTAGCATAATACGTATTGGTACATATACAGCACAAGTAAATGTCACACAACACAAATCTATTACAATATAAGCACAAAATGCACAAACATATTACAACACAAGTACAAAGTGCAAAAATATTATGGTGATCCCTCAAATATCTTGTTAATTGCTCTGGTCTGAGGAAAGTGAGCGTGGTTCACCGAAATCGATCACCATAATATTTGTGCATTTTGTACTTGTATTGTAATATATTTGTGCATTTTGTTCTTATATTGTATTAGATTTGTGTTGTGTGACGTTTACTTGTACTGAATTTTATTTTTGTATCCAGCAATATAAATATTTAAAACTAGATTCTAGGTTTCTTGGCAACAATTACGCCAAGGTATTATTTGCAATATCACCAGGCGTTTCGCAATGCTGCTATGTTGTATCCTCAGTGGTATCGGTGTCGATTCGGTTATCACCGAACAATCTAGATTTTAGTCATAACCAGACGCTTAAGAATCCTAAGATCTTAGATTTAAAAATGATCTGTCTTAAAAATAAAAATACACTTTTTTTGTCAGTGTTCATTAAATTATTTAAACAGTGATTAACAAAACGAAGTTAATGATAATGGACGACAACAATAAGTATATTGTTAAATATGAAACACATCGTATGCCGGGGGAAATGACTGATTATGAATAATTCTTTTGTGAATCCCTCTGGTCTGAGGAAGGTGAGCGTAGTTCACCGAAATCGGATCACGATAATATTTGTGCATTTTGTTCTTGTATTGTAATATATTTGTTCATTTTGTGCTTAAATTGTAATAGATTTTTGTTGTAAGACGTTCAATTGTACTGAATTATAGGTAAAATATTTGAGATATAAAACATATTTTAATCCAATATATATAATTCTTAGTCAAGTAATTGATAATGATCACGGAGACTGTTGAAGCAATAACAATTGTTGAGTGTCTATCGTCATTAACCACATTCACTATGATGGGTGAAGTGTGTGATAGAAATCTATAACGACTTTCCGCTATCGGGGATGTGGCGAGTCTAGGCTCCTTGACCCAGCCACTAACTACAAGTCCTCAGCCACTAACTACAAGTCTTCAGCCACTTCCTCTACCATGTCTGTCCAACACCAGTGACTTAAAACTCCATTCCATACTCTCAAATCATTTTAATCCTCTTGCTAGGAAAATCAGTTATTTCCTTCATGGTTCCGTGCTGAACCTATTTCTCGTCGTGTAACTGACAAAATAATCAATTATAAGGTTTCTAATTCTTACTTTCCAAGGTAAACCACCAAGAGATTGAAATATATATATATATATATATATATATATATATATTTCATAATCGTTTACTACAGTATATCATGTTATATCAACTGAGAAAGATCAACGAATGTTCATATTGTACGAGAACTAACATGAAATATAAGAAATTTAAACAAAATTAGGGTAACTCGATTAAGATCAACAAACTTAGGGCTAATAGTATGAGAGGCCTTTTTAGTCATATATTCGCCCTTTGTACAAACATAATACACATTGGTTTGAGGTACAAAATGATATAAATAAATGTACATGTCAAAATTGTATGCTTAATTGGTTGGACTTACTAAAGTTAAATCTGTATGTCAAAAGGATATATAACAATGGTTTGACTTACTAAAGATAAATCTGTATGTCAAAAGGATATATAACAATGGTTTGACTTACTAAAGATAAATCTGTATGTCAGAAGGATATATAACAATGGTTTGACTTACTAAAGTTAAATCTGTATGTCAAAAGGATATATAACAATGGTTTGACTTACTAAAGATAAATCTGTATGTCGGAAGGATATATAACAATGGTTTGACTTACTAAAGTGAAATCTGTATGTCAGAAGGATATATAACAATGGTTTGACTTACTAAAGTGAAATCTGTATGTCGGAAGGATATATAACAATGGTTTGACTTACTAAAGTTAAATCTGTATGTCGGAAGGATATATAACAATGGTTTGACTTACTAAAGTTAAATCTGTATGTCGGAAGGATATATAACAATGGTTTGACTTACTAAAATTAAATCTGTATGTCGGAAGGATATATAACAATGGTTTGACTTACTAAAGTTAAATCTGTATGTCAAAAGGATATATAACAATGGTTTGACTTACTAAAGTTAAATCTGTATGTCAAAAGGATATATAACAATGGTTTGACTTACTAAAGTTAAATCTGTATGTCGGAAGGATATATAACAATGGTTTAACTTACTAAAGTTAAATCTGTATGTCGGAAGGATATATAACAATGGTTTGACTTACTAAAATTAAATCTGTATGTCGGAAGGATATATAACAATGGTTAGACTTACTACAGTCAAATCTGGATTTCGGAAGGATATATAAGAATTTTTGAAATACTACAGTTAAATGTGGATGTCAAAAGAGTACAGCACATTGTTTTCACATACTACAGTTAAATGTGAATGTCAAAAGAGTACAGCACATTGTTTTCACATACTACAGTTAAATGTGGATGTCAAAAGAGTACAGCACATTGTTTTCACATACTACAGTTAAATGTGGATGTCAAAAGAGTACAGCACATTGTTTTCACATACTACAGTTAAATGTGGATGTCAAAAGAGTACAGCACATTGTTTTCACATACTACAGTTAAATGTGGATGTCAAAAGAGTACAGCACATTGTTTTCACATACTACAGTTAAATGTGAATGTCAAAAGAGTACAGCACATTGTTTTCACATACTACAGTTAAATGTGAATGTCAAAAGAGTACAGCACATTGTTTTCACATACTACAGTTAAATGTGGATGTCAAAAGGGTACAGCATATTGTTTTGACATACTACAGTTAAATGTAGATGTTAATTTATCTTGCTGTGGTAAAAATGTTTCTTTTTGGCTATGCCTTTTAGTGGATATTTTACAAGAAAAAATATTTATTTGTTTTATAACTAGCTTCGCTTACTGCAGAAAGGCAACATGTCCGTTTTTTTTAACTTTTCAGGAGATACATAAAACTGTTTAAACATATAAATAAATGTTTTTATTCATAATTTATTTTATAAATATCTAACTATATTTACGCCAGACTTAAATATGCAAAATGAAATAGTAATTGTTCAATGGGGTGGAGGGAGAGAATTTTTTTTGTCATCGACAAGTTCCCTTTCTGCAGTAAATAATTATATTCAAACCAGTTTTTATAAGAGTTGATTTAAAAAAATACAATACCCAATTACCCAAATAAACATAATTTATTGTCGTAAACAACATCAGAATAATGTTTGAAATTTGAAGCCATGTATTTTATTCATCTTCGTCATCAGCTCGTGTTACCGTTGTAGTAGGCCATAATGTTACTGAATTCCAAAACTGCATCTTATCATCAGGGATGTATACCAACGTTTTTTTGATATCATCAATTTTTTTACTATCTATGGGCAGCACAGCATTGTAGGCTCGTTTTGAAGGTAATTGAAATCCGTCAGTAGAGTTCCTGAGCCTAAAAGTGTCTTCTTCCAAACCAGAAATGTTCATGTTACACTTGACACTGTGGGGAGTTTCAGATGAAAAAGTAATTTGACGGTATTTTGAAATACTAAATTTTATTTTAAGTTGCTTTGGGACAGCTTAACCATAGGAGTCATTTTGTAATACCCTGGCCACCAAGAACAGTAGTCAATGAAATCACTGAATTTCATTTGAACAATAGAAAATTTGTCATTGATTTGTGAGGAAGTTTTTATTAGCTCAATTACTTCTTCTAAAGAATAATACCGTTCTTCTTTCTTTAGCTTCCTCGAAATTATTCCGAAATCCATATCATTGGGCATAAATGAATGTCCTCTGATGGGGAATATAATTTTAATTTCATTGAAGCGTTTAATTTCACAAAGTCCCATCATCATTCTTACCAAACTGTTGTTTTTATTTTGGCCAGAACAGTTGTCACCATAAAGGTATAAGGTTTTGACATCCTTATCAATTTTATTGGTAATATACCAATTCAACATTGTGCATACTTCATTAGAGCCCTTACCTCCCTCACCTTCGTGGTAAATGAAAACAGTCATTTGCCGAGTACCTATAGATTGTGGACACCGAAAACATTCACGGTGAGTTGCCGAACGTAGTATGTATCCTGAACAGGTATTGGCCATGTAATCAATACAGATGCCAATTTTTTTCTTTGGGGTCCTTTACACATTCAGCTGTGGTTTTCTTAAGGGAGGTTATTTCTAACGGTTTCCTGCTACTCATGTTATTTAACTACGAAATAAATTCACAATAACATAAGCGGTATGAACTGCTGAAGACGTAAACAAAACGTTTGATCTGGGGAAATGAAATTAACTGTCAAATGACTGACCGTAGTTCGAAAACTGGCCACCTCAGCGCCCCTTAAAAATCTTATTTACAGCAGACAGGAAACTAGTCCGGGACTTGTTCCCTGTCTGCAGTAAACAGAATGTTTGCAATGTTTCTATGGCCATTATTAATGCATGGGCAAGTGTTCTTTTTGCAGTAAACGATCTGTTGATCTATTAACAACCATTTTCAACAATAAACTGAAAATGTGAATATGAAGGACAAGTTGCCTTTCTGCAGTAATAATAGTTAGTATGAACTAGAACTTGCTTTTGCTTTGTAACGCTAGTTAGCAAAATAATAAAAATAAGCTAAAATATTTATATTTAAAGATAGTTACCTGCCTTAAACTACCCAATGTTGATAATTTCTATAAAAAAATTAAAATAACAAAAACATGTATTTTCTGTATCAAGTTTTTTTTTTTTTAGTGTAAGACCTCATGCACAACTTGGAGATACCTAGATTTTGTATACAAATTAATGAAATAAATAAATAAATTCAATAAGTTATTTAAATACAGAGTTCCAAAATACGGCTTACAAATTAACAAGACGTACTTTAACATTTCTTTTATATTTTGAATTTCGTAAAATAATACTTTTTACTGACGTGAGTCTAAGAAACAAATAACGTCAAGAGATGATTTATGCTGTTTGGACAATTATTTAATGAGACTGCCTCACCGAGAGGAGAAGTAAAAGGTGAAGGAAGGCTTTCAACTGCTGGAGTGAACTGGCTCATAAACTATCTGGGCTTCCAGTAATTAACGTGCTAATGTTCTTCGCATTGTGCCTTGATCCAAGAACGATAAGGCTTGACATCTTCAAGTTCGTTTCTTTCATCAGTTTGCGTAAACAGAAGCAATATGTTAAATATTTGCGTATTTTTAATGTACGACTAGTATTTACATGTCCAAAAAGATACGTATAGCTTTACACTAGTTGAAATATCAGTTAGGTATTGTCAAGTTTCAGTTTAATTATTTATTCCTGTTTTATTCCTAGAGTAAGTTTAATAAATAGAAGAAATAAAAAACTAAAAACATTAAAAGGTTGTGTTTCATTATACGAATGTCTGTATACTTGGAAATAAATCTTACGAAATTACTTTTATCGATTTTCAAAAAGCATACGATTCAATAGTTTATTATTGAAATACAAAAAATCCCTAATATCAGTAATAAGAGAATTAGGTTAAGATAACAGGAATTAGAGAGTGGGTTGGACTGTCAGCGTTGCTTGTAAATTAAGCTTAAGAAAAGGTGGCGAAAGAATTTAACCGAACATTTGAATAAAATAGTGGACTTAAACTATGAACTAAAAGTTTAAAATGCAACTACATTGAATATAGCCCTTTTGGCTAGGATTGGTTAGAAGTAGAAATTAAAACTGAAAAATACAAAATAAGCAAAATAATTATACTCATGATGTCATTATAAAATGTTCAACGAACATTTAAAGCTCACCCAAAAACCTAAGAATAAGTAGTAAAAAAAATAGAGAGTCGACCACTATATACAGGGTGGACAGAAGTTAGTGTTAAAAAATTTTTCTGGTGAATCTACGACATATTAGTGACAATAAAATGGAAATATTATTATCTTCACCCAACCATGTTTAATAAATAGACATTTTTATTGTTTTTTTAATAAACATGTTTTGTTTTAGTTAAACTTAGTTTTCACCACTATTCATTAACATTTTTTCCTTTTTGGCGTGTTTTTTTGAAATCTACACAACATTTTACATAGGAATTCAAGGTAAAGAAATGTTTTATTGTGAGTTTATTATAAACGAATTTGTGACAAAGTGAAATTTTAGGCTTTTTTAAAAATAAGTCACAAGATATACAGGCCGAGGACTTCCTTAAAATAGTTACTTAAGAGAGGCCAATAACAGAAAAAACTTACCCGTTTTTTAAGCTTTAAAATGATGTAATACAACTGTACTCTCATACTCGTCTTCTAATGGTTAATACAGAATCTATCCTGAAAAACAAGGTTTGCTTAAAATACCAAGGGATCATTGAAGTAGTCAAAATACAGTTTAAATTTAAGGTAATGCCTATAAATGTTGAAATTTCATATTTAAACAGTGAATTACTTTCCATAGCTTAGTAAATACCACACAAATACTAATCTTATCAGATCATCCAAAGTCCACTTTCTCTTATACCCACATTCAAAAGGGGAGAACTGCATAGAAACAAAGTTGTTCCGGTTTTAATTTGTCTTCCAGCAGGCCTTATCTGTTGTAGACTGTTTCCTGTTAATTTTGTAGTAGAGTAGAAGCTGTCTTGGAGTTTTCAACGCGAGAGTATGCGGAGATGCACTTCGTGTATGGTTTTTGTGACGGAAATGCACTGGCTGCTCAAAGAGAATACCAATTACGTTATCCAGATCGTAGAGTGCCTAGCACTCAAGTTTTTTCGAGGCTACATCAGCGTTTGTTGGAGAGAGGAAGTGTTCACAGGCAGCCAAACGAGGTAGGTCCTGCTCTCCGAGATGTAGGCTTGGATGATCGAGTTCTAAATTTAGTTCGTCGAAATCCTGAAACAAGCAGCCGACAACTTGCCGGCGAAGTTGGTGTTTCCAAGGGCAAGATATTAAGTATTTTACATGAAAATAATTTTTATCCGTATCATTTTACAAAAGTTCAATCATTAGAACCACATGATCATGCTCCAAAAGTACAGTTCTGTCGCTGGCTGCTCAACAGTGATATTGAGCAATATCACTTTTTGAGAAAGATCCTGTACACTGATGAGTCTACCTTTACTAGGGCTAGCGTTTTCAACACGCATAACATGCATCACTGGGCCGAAGAAAATCCAAGAGTGTCCAGAGAAAGTTCTTTTCAAAGACGTTTCCAAGTCAACGTATGGGCTGGTGTCATCGGAAAT
Source organism: Stictocephala bisonia (assembly GCA_035578905.1). Classification (NCBI taxonomy): domain Eukaryota; kingdom Metazoa; phylum Arthropoda; class Insecta; order Hemiptera; family Membracidae; genus Stictocephala; species Stictocephala bisonia. The sequence continues at coordinate 414,716 of JAQJVL010000578.1, read as the reverse complement.
CAACTTATAGGCCCGCACTTTTTTCCAGAAAATTTAAACTGTCAAACTTATTTAGATTTCTTACAACATACCTTGCCCACACTTCTGGATGGACTTGGTCTGGACTATAACGAGAGGGACAACATCATTTTCCAGCAAGACGGTGCTCCCCCTCATTTCACCCATGATGTGCGACAATGGCTGACGGAAAACTACCCTATGTGGATAGGTCGCGCTGGAACCATACCTTGGCCGGCCAGATCTCCTGACCTCTCTCCTATGGATTTCTTTGTTTGGGGGTTGATGAAAAATGAAGTTTATTCAGCCCCTTTGAACTCAGAAGAAGAACTGAGAAACAGAATTCAGGTAGCTGCCCAAAAGGTGCGAGACAAATTAACTGTGAATGTGACGGTCAGGGCCATGATTTCTCAAAAACTTGCAAGGGCTTGCATAAGAAACGGAGACAGACAGTTTGAGCATACTCTGTAGATTACATTATTTTCTGTGTTTTTCTTCTTTCATTATTTTTAGGTGTTGATCTTGTGAATAACATACGTACTGTAGTGAATAAAAAAAATAATGTTATTTTGACTACTTCAATTATCCCTTGGCATTTTAAGCTAACCTTGTTTTTCAGGATAGATTCTGTGTTAACCATTAGAAGACGAGTATGAGAGTACAGTTGTATTACATCATTTTAAAGCTTAAAAAACGGGAAAGTTTTTTTGTTATTGGCCTCTCTTCAGTAACTATTTTAAGGAAGTCCTCGGCCTGTATATCTTGTGACTTATTTTTAAAAAAGCCTAAAATTTTACTTTGTCACAAATTCGTTTATAATAAACTCACAATAAAACATTTATTTACCTTGAACTCCTACGTAAAATGTTGTATAGATTTCAAAAATCACGCCAAAAAGGAAAAAATATTAATGAAGAGTGGTAAAAGCTAAGTTTTACTAAAACAAAACATGTTTATGAAAAAAACAATAAAAATGTCTATTTATTAAACATGGTTGGGGTGAAGATAATAATATTTCCATTTTTTGTCACTAATATGTTGTAGTTTCACCAGAAAAATTTTTTAACACTAACTTCTGTCCACCCTGTATATCTAGGTGAATACATCGGTTGGAATGCATCATAAAAGAAATGAATACAGTTTAGGGCCCAAAAATTGAACTTGCATTTCAGTTAGCCAAAGAGATTTGAAATTAAATGTCGCTGTCATGGAATTCTAAAATGTTTTATAAACATTGGTGCACATTTATAAAACCACATTTATAAATAACAGAAATTGTTAACCTAATTTATGTATATTAGGTTAACAATTTCAAAATAATAAAATTATAAAAATAATATATAGTAAAAACCTATTTACAAAAATCAAAACCCTCTAAGACACCATGAAAAAAGGAAGAATGAGCTTTTACTCACGTATCGTCAGGGTGGGTAAAAGCACAGTCACAAAAGATAATTCATTTCTACAACAGAAAAACAAACAGTAATTGGCTCAAGAAAGTCCACAATAATGTAAATGAGTTACATACAATAGGGGAATTTCTCAGGGACCAGAACAACATCAGGAATATATTAAAAAAAAAAAAAAAAAAAAAAAAACAAAACAAATAAACATAAACATAAAATAGGAACAAAGATGCCCAAAATTCAACTTTAAGAATCCATAACAGATTTTAATACATAATCCTTCAGCGCAAAATAATGAATATAAATTTTACCGCTTATGTATGATATTCAAAAATATTAATATTTTGAGGACAACATACAAATTACATGTTTATTATATTTTAATCGTGAAATGTTATTTTGTTGATGATGTGGTTGGCCACAAAAGTATATACTTCCAAAATAGTTGTATACGACGGTAGAGAAGCGATGTCTTTTAGCACGTATATATTATAAATTGGCTTTACTCGCCAGAAAGTAATTTTTTTTAACGCTACAAAAGAATTTACAAAACCGTAAGTGAATCATAACTTTAATCAAATAAACTAAGTAATGGAGGTAGGAATGACTGCAGTTACTTTATTACCTATTATTTTGAAAATCCCCGTAAAGTATATAAATAGTAAAATAATAACAGACAAATTATATATTTGATCTTAGTATTTACACAATTTAAGTATTGACTTTTTGAGTTTTACTATTTTAATGTCTTTAAGACTCATTTTTAAAGTAATAGCGTATTGCTTAAAAATTATGTTTTGCAATTTTGCCATAAGAAATGCTTTGGAATTATTTTTGGGCCACCATCTCGTTTCTTTATGATCGGAAAAGTCTTTTTGTTAATTGTACAGGATATTTAAGACCGAGAGCTTCAAGTATATCCATTATGGGGGTAGCACCACAGGAAGTACCCAACAGCTCACATCAGACGTGAGTCACTACACCGAACTTCAAGTATATCCATGATGGGGGTAGCATCACAGGAAGTACCCAACAGTTCACCTCAGGTGTGAGACACTACACCGAGCTTCAAGTATATCTATTATGGGGGTAGCACCACAGGAAGTACCCAACAGTTCACCTCAGGCGTGAGTAAGTACACCGAGCTTCAAGTATATCCATGATGGGGGTAGCATCACAGGAAGTACCCAACAGTTCACCTCAGGTGTGAGACACTACACCGAGCTTCAAGTATATCTATTATGGGGGTAGCACCACAGGAAGTACCCAACAGTTCACCTCAGGCGTGAGTCAGTACACCGAGCTTCAAGTATATCTATGATGGGGGTAGCACCACAGGAAGTACCCAACAGTTCACCTCAGGCGTGAGTCAGTACACCGAGCTTCAAGTATATCTATGATAGGGGTAGCACCACATGAAGTTACGAACTGTTCACCTCAGGCGTGAGTCACTACACTGAGCTTCAAGTATATCTATGATGGGGGTAGCACCACAGGAAGTACCCAACTGTTCACCTCAGGCGTGAGTCACTACACCGAGCTTCAAGTATATCCATGAGGGGGGTAGCACCACAGGAAGTACCCAACAATTCACCTCAGGCGTGAGTCACTACACCGAGCTTCAAGTATATCTATGATGGGGGTAGCACCACAGGAAGTACCCAACAGCTCACATCAGACGTGAGTCACTACACCGAGCTTCAAGTATATCTATGATGGGGGTAGCACCACAGGAAGTACCCAACTGTTCACCTCAGGCGTGAGTCACTACACCGAGCTTCAAGGATATCTATGATGGAGGTAGCACCACAGGAAGTACCCAACTGTTCACCTCAGGCGTGAGTCACTACACCGAGCTTCAAGTATATCTATGATGGGGGTAGCACCACAGGAAGTACCCAACTGTTCACCTCAGGCGTGAGTCACTACACCGAGCTTCAAGTATATCTATGATGGGGGTAGCACCACAGGAAGTACCCAACTGTACACCTCAGCGTGAGTCACTACATCAACGAGCTTCAAGATATATCTATATGGGTAGCACCACATGGAGTCAACGTATCAGGGGTGAGCACAGAAACACCGAGCTTCAGTATATCATGATGGGGGTAGACCACAGGAAGTACCAACAGTTCACCTCAGCGTGATCACTACACGAGCTTCAAGTATATCTATGATGGGGGTAGCACACAGGAAGTACCCACTTCACCTCAGGCGTGAGTCACTACACCGACTTCAAGTATATCTATGATGGGGTAGCACCACGGAAGTACCCAACTGTTCACCTCAGGCGTGAGTCACTACCGAGCTTCAAGTATATCAGATGGTGCACCACAGAAGTACCAACTGTTTCCTCACTGAGTCACTACACGGTATCAATATCTATGATGGTAGACCAAGGAGTACCCAAGTACCTCACTGTCATACCCGGCTTCATATATCAGTAGGGTAGCACCAAGGAGTACCAAGTTCACCAGGTAGAGTCATACACCGACTTCATATACAGGGGGTAGCACCCAGAAGTACCCAAGGTCACATACAGTGAGTCCTACACCGAGCTCAGTATACAGATGGGGTTACAAGGGAGACCACGTCTACTCACACCGAGCTCAGAAGTCCATTGATGGGTGCACCACGAAGACCAATTTCATGAGGGGAGTCACATACACGACTCAATATCATGGGTACACACTGGAAGTAACCAAGGGTACACACAGGAGTCCAAGTTCACCTCAGGCTATATACAGAGTGTAACCAGAGGGGTACCCAAAGTCCCAACTTCACCGCAGTGAGTCATACACGAGCTTCAAGTATATCAGAGGGGGTAGCACCACAGAAGTACCAACAGTCACCTCAGCGATCAACTGAGTCATAATCATGATGGACAAATACAACTCATGTAATAACGACAGTTCCATATGTAACACAGAGTACAACTCCTCGGCAAGCTAGTTCCGAGGGTAGCACCGAGTCCATTACTAGGGTATATAACGGTTAGTATCAGTACAGAATACAACACTGTATAAGAGATTTCAGTACGAAGTCACTCACTGCGTGAGTCCTACCATCAAGTATATCTGAGGGACTCAATGGGGGTACACACAAATACCCAACATTACCAGTGAGTATAACGACTAATATTCATATGTACACCAGAATACCCCTCACTGGCTGATCAAACCATCAAGTATATCCATAGGGTCACAGAATACAACTCCATCATAGTACTACACCATTAAGTATATTAGGGTAAAAGGATAAAAATGGAGTTACACATCAATATACATATGTAACACAGAAGACAAATTACTACGTAGTCAAAGACTTAAGTAATCATGAGGGACACCACAGAATAAATCACATATAGTCACTAAAATTAATATATATGAGGGTAACACGAATACAATTTACCTATAGTCATAACACTAAGTATATATGATGTACAAAGGAAGTACCCAACATCATAGGTGAGTAACCGCTTCAGTTTCCATAAGGTACACCAGGAAGACCCAAAGTCCATAGTGAGTCATACAGACTTAATATATCCAAGGGGTACACACGGAATACCAACGTAATAGGCTATCATAACAACCAAGATATTAATGGGTACACCAGGATACCAGTCACTAGCGTGAGTCACTACACGACTTAAGTTATCAGAGGGTACACACGAAGTACCCAAATCACTCAGCGTGGTCACTACACGACTTCAGTAACATTGGGGGTACACAAGAAGTACCCAATGTACCTCAGCTGGCACTACACGACTTCAAGTATATCAAGGGTACACACAGAATACCCAACTTCACTCAGCTAGCCTACACGAGCTCAATAATAGGGGACACCAGAAGTACCAACTCCTCGCTGATCACTACACGACTCAAGTATTCATGATGGTGCACCACAGAATACCCAACTGTTACCTCAGCGTAGTCACTACACCGAGCTCAAGTACATGAGGGTAGCCAGAAGTACCAACTGTTCACTCAGGCTGGTCACTACCCGAGCTTCAAGTATATCTAATGGTGGGGGTAGCACCACTGTGGGAAGTGACCAACTGTTCACCTCAGGCGTGTAGTCAGCTACACTCGAGCTTCAAGTTATCTATGGTGGAGGGTAGCACCACTGGAAGTACCCAACAGTTCACACTCAGGGCGTTGAGTCAGCTACATCCGAGCTTCAAGGATATCTATGATGGGGTAGCACCACAGGAAGTAACCAACAGCTCACATCAGCGTGAGGTCACTACACCGAGCTTCAGGATATCTATGATGGGGTAGCACCACAGGAAGTACTCAACTGCTCACATTAGACCGTGAGTCACTACACCGAGCTTCAGTATATCTATGATGGGGGTAGCACCACTGGAGTACTCAACTGTTCACCTCAGGCGTGAGTCACTACACCGAGCTTCAAGTATATCTATGATGGGGGTAGCACCACAGGAAGTACCCAACTGTTCACCTCAGACGTGAGTCACTACACCGAGCTTCAAGTATATCCATGAGGGAGGTAGCACCACAGGAAGTACCCAACTGTTCACCTCAGGCGTGAGTCACTACACCGAGCTTCAAGTATATCTATGATGGGGGTAGCACCACAGGAAGTACCCAACAGCTCACCTCAAGCATGAGTCACTACACCGAGCTTCAAGTATATCTATGATGGGGGTAGCACCACAGGAAGTACCCAACTGTTCACCTCAGGTGTGAGTCACTACACCGAGCTTCAAGTATATCTATGATGGGGGTAGCACCACAGGAAGTACCCAACTGTTCACCTCAGGTGCGAGTCACTACACCGAGCTTCAAGTATATCTATGATGGGGGTAGCACCACAGGAAGTACCCAACTGTTCACCTCAGGCGTGAGTCACTACACCGAGCTTCAAGTATATCTATGATGGGGGTAGCACCATAGGAAGTACCCAACTGTTCACCTCAGGCGTGAGTCACTACACCGAGCTTCAAGTATATCTATGATGGGGGTAGCACCACAGGAAGTACCCAACTGTTCACCTCAGGCGTGAGTCACTACACCGAGCTTCAAGTATATCTATGATGGGGGTAGCACCACAGGAAGTACCCAACTGTTCACCTCAGGCGTGAGTCACTACACCGAGCTTCAAGTATATCTATGATGGGGGTAGCATCACAGGAAGTACCCAACAGTTCACCTCAGGCGTGTGTCACTACACTGAGCTTCAAGTATATCTATGATGGGGGTAGCACCACAGGAAGTACCCAACAGTTCACCTCAGGCGGGAGTCACTACACCGAACTTCAAGTATATCTATGAGGGGGGTAGCACCACAGGAAGTACCCAACTGTTCACCTCAGGCGTGAGTCACTACACCGAGCTTCAAGTATATCTATGATGGGGGTAGCACCACAGGAAGTACCCAACTGTTCACCTCAGGCGTGAGTCACTACACCGAGCTTCAAGTATATCCATGATGGGGGTAGCACCACAGGAAGTACCCAACAGTTCACCTCAGGTGTGAGTCACTACACCGAACTTCAAGTATATCTATGAGGGGGGTAGCACCACAGGAAGTACCCAACAGTTCACCTCAGGCGTGTGTCACTACACCGAGCTTTAAGTATATCTATGATGGGGGTAGCACCACAGGAAGTACCCAACAGTTCACCTCAGGCGTGAGTCACTACACTGAGCTTCAAGTATATTCTTGATGGGGTAGCACCACAGGAAGTACCCAACGTCAGGGCGGAGTCACTACACTGAGCTTCATAGTATAAGCCTATAGAAATTAGTATTTATTGAGCTCAAACAAAATACGCACAAGTACAATGTATTGTATATATTAATAAATTTACATTATTATTTATTATAAACAATAAATTTAAAATCCACCACAATATAACGATTATACGGCCATAGATTTCATGATTACATTGCTTGATTAACTTAAAACGTCAAAATAATTTATTTTAAAACGTTTGGTTTGATATTTTTGTTGTATGGTCAAATAAAATTGCAATGAGTGAATAAAAGGTAAAACATTTCAATTTTATTTACACCCAACGGTATTACACATTTACATTCTTGTATTGTAATATTGACACAAATAATTTTATTTGTATTTTACAGCTATCTTCTTGACATAACTAATATCTTTTGCCTCTTCACTTGGCTTATCGAAAGTAGTCACGTTACAGTCCAAATATTATGTTGGACAGTAACTTACTGTCTGTCCAAATAATATGTTAACACTGAACCACGATCCTAAAATAATTGTGAATTCTTTTGAACGTGTAAACATTTATTTGTAATTTTAAAAAATGAGATTGTTTACTAATCAAATCAACCTATTAAATTACATTATCACATAAAAGAACTATTATTATAAAGTATTAATAACTTTCTGCTCGTAAATGTCAGAAGGGCTATGAAGGCTTTAATAGTCCAGTCTAATCTTTGACCACACCCAGTCGTTAGTAAATAAATCAATAAATATTAACAAATGAAAAATACTATAACTTATTAAATGAATCAAATGAAATTATCGTATTATAATAAAGTTATCATTTTACCTGTTTCATTTATAATTTATTATCCTCATATATATAAGGAATCCGTTTTTGTCAACACACTCCAACCTTATTTCTTAACCAACTTAAACAGTTGTGATGTCAAAAGATATGCCTCTGTTCATAGTTGTGCAATAAGGTCTCTTAACATGTTCACCCTGAAAGGTATAGGAAACCCCCCAAAGTACGTTTTTCGGCCATAAGAATAACATGGAGAGAGATTTAAATAAATAAAAAATAAGAGCTGTTAAATATAAATATTTCCAAAACGTATTAACAGCTGCTGGAATATAAACAATCGTTTTTGTAATATTGAGATATTTCATAATGTTAAACCAGGGAAGGTTGTAATGGTTCTATTCACATTCGATTGTAGGACTCCGCTCTACTGGACTTGAAGGTTTCAATGGTAGTTATGTTTAATTTACTTAATTGATCTTCAGCTGTTAAAAAAGACAAATTAAATGAATACGTTTGAAATATAGTAAGTGATATCATTGGGTGTTTATACTAACAGATAGGTAGTAACGCAAGTAGTGTGAATGAGAAACTGTAAATAAATGTTATATTGTCATTTTACGTAATAAATTTAACCTACATTAATTTTTTTGTATTCAAAAGTCACAGGCCGAGGAGTAACTAGCGCAGCCAGAGACGGGGTTGGCCCGCGAAGAGTGCAGGGGCGTCCCCTAGTTATAAAATAACCGAACAAGTCCTGGAAATAAAAACAGCCCTGTACATTTATCAATTGGTATAAGTGTGGCTTCTGTCTCTTGATTGTGCGTCTCTCCCTATTTAAAGCTATATGAACGTTTTAACTTCAGTATTGTTTCTGACTGTAGAGGGCCAATCCCAAGGTTCGAATCTCCAGCTGAGCAACGATCGGTGTTTAGTTCGTCGAATAAAGTTCACGCAAAGACCTGCAGGCCGGTGCAAAATGGTGCTTAAAGTATCCATAAAAAAAGGGAATACTTTAACCTGTTATCTTTGGGGTGCGAAAAAAAACTATATTTAATTTTACAGGAAGATGTAGGCCTATATTTTGGTTGTATTTAGTCTTGATTAATGTCGGCTGAGTTTTAGTTTGGGAGTTTTTACATTTAAATCCTAGTCAAAGTTACAGTTTCCATACACTTTAGGAACACCATCGACAAAACAAGGCGTAAAATGAATGAACTATTTTAGCTACCAGAAGAGACAAGCTACATCTCGTTAATATTTAATCATAAGTCATTGTTCTTAAACCATTATAAAGAGCTGTATAATTGTATTAATCGAAAAAAAAAACAATGTAAGCTTTAAACTCCTTGGTTAAGCCTATGCAAAATATACACTATAATATAAAATGACCTTAAAGGAATACGTTTTATTTTAAATGCCTTTGTTATTTTAAACAAAGCTCTCCATCCTGGTTTAACATTTATGATTCGGTTATTTTTAACCCTTTAGATGTACATTTCAGCAGCATTTCACATAGCTTGCTTCTACCATAAAATCAAAACCCACTAAAAATCTTAATCTGAAAAAATCCTCTATTTCTTTGTAGGCTACAATTTTAGATCTCGCCATCAATAGAGGAAGAAGTTTCGTAACAATGGAATTCGGGGTAGACCGGTACTCTGTCGATTACGTGGCCTAGGAGCGACTGTCCTCTGAAATGCGCGCGAAAGTAAACAAAAGGTTCAATTAATTATAATTATAGGTGAGCTGGACATCTCCAGTAGAGAGTATATATACGCCACCCTCCAGAGGAAGGGTACAGTCCACCTCTCTTGTGTTCCTGGAATCACATCTACCAACATGGTCAACACCACTTGTGTAAGTATGAGGGATATCAAATACTTTTTATAACAGACTTTTTAATAAAATTATTTGAATTCTTTTATGAAAAACATTCTTAAAAATTTTTGGGGTTTTCTGATAAGAATATATATTTAGAAAACACTAAAAATGAATAGCAAAATAATTTTTTTTTAAATTGTTAAGGAAAACAGTAGTCGGTCGGAATAACTGGATTTCATACTCTAGTATTGTGTTTTTGTTAGTGTGCTGCGTGGTTGGCAGACTTGCTATTTTTGTTGTCAGACGTGTTGTTTCAATAACCTTATGATTACTTATTATTTTTATTGATGCCATTTTACCAATAAACAATTCACTTTGTAAAGTACAATCCCTTTTCTGTTTACTTATGCTCCATTGAATGTTAACCTTTCTTCTCTTATCCACAATAAATTTGTTCAATGTCAGTGAAGATAATAAAGTTCACACACTTCAGTTATCTATCAACAGACACATATATATTAGTTTTATTTTCTTGTGTCTCTTTATTTCTTCTTTGTAGGTATATTGTTAAATAAAGAAATGTTTATACAGTAAACCAATGAAAGGAAATAGTTGTTCTGTTTTATATTTTGATTTACTTTATTAGATACACTGTATACAATATATCATTCAAACAATCTACTTAATTCATTTCCCACTCAAGAAACAATGATTTATTTCTTGTAATAGCAAAAAATGTAAATTAAGTATATTTATTGATTTTTACTATTAGAATAAGATATTAATTGCCCTTCATATTGCATTAATTTACCATTATTGACTATTTATTGGCTATCAGGAAAGTTATATTTAACCATTTTCATATGATAAATTTAACATTTTATAGTCATTAAAAGGCATTTTGTCATTTGAATTGTCATATAAAATAAAATATATAGTTAAAAATATGATTCAAAATACTTTTTGTATCAAAATCTATTACAAATTAATTTTAAAACAGGTTTTAAATTCAAATTAAAAAACTTATGGAACTATATATTTACAAAAAAAGTTTTCTTCAAGTAAAATGTAAAATATTTTTTGTTAGTATATATATATATATATATATATATATATATATATATATATATATATATATATATATTATTAATTATTTTATTCCTCCTGGGTTTCAGGCTATCCTCCTGTCTGCTGTATGTGTAGCAGCCACTCTAGCTAGAGTGGAGGAAGAAGCCAAGGACAAGCGGTCGTCCAAGCGGGGCATAGGCCTGGGGTTGTATGGCGCTGGTACAGGGGTCGGGGTCGGCGGCTGGCCATCAGCGGCTTGGCCTGCTAGTGGGGCAACTGCCGCCCTAGCTGCTGGTGGGGCTGCGGCATGGCCGTCAGCTGGTGGGGCGTCAGCCTGGCCTGTGGCTAGCAGTGGGGTAGGACTTGCCGGATGGCCTCTCGCCGGCCAGGACCTTAGTGGTTTCCCCTCACCCCTCGGCGACCCTTCAAACACTTTAGCTAGCGCCTTCCATCCTGGAGCCGGTGCTGACTTTGGTCTCGGCAAGGTGAGATATATGTCATGGGGTTTAGTTTTGATTGTAACAAAAAGCCACTCTCAAATTACAATCACATTGAAATATAGTATAACTTAATCATAGGAAAAACTCTTAACTATACTTACGCAACATTAAGTGGTAAAAGCTTGAATTTTGTTTAGTCTCAAATACCCACAAAGCAGTGTGAGCCAGATAAAAAAATTAAGCGGGGTTTTCATGCTAAATGTTATGTAAAAGTATTCAATGTTTCTTTTAAAATATTTATAAGGTGTTAAAAATATTAACAGTTAAGAAGAGAGTACAACATACAAACTTATAAAAAACAACTGTTGTTAAAATATATATATACTTTTTTTGTAAGTTAGCACAATTCATCAAATTGTATACATCAATTCATTAAAACATATAATCCTTGCATAGTTTTCTATTGCTAATAAAATTTTAATCTAAACTAAATCATTTAATTAAACAAGAAATATTAAATGATACTTAATAAGTATGGAAATCATTTGTTTTATAGAAACATATGACAACTTGTTAGTTTTCAAATGACGATCGACTAACTCAACTTATATGTCTTTTTACTAAAAATAGCTAACAATAAACTATTTCCTTAAACATCCGTGTATGCTTCTAGCCCGGATACCATGGAGTTGCCGCCGCTAACGCCGCTGAGGTTGCGACAGCATTGGCCGCAGCCAAAGAGGCTTCAGCCGCCGCAGCAGCCGCCCAGCAGCGCGTCCAGGCAGCTAAGGAGGCAGTGCTGGTGCAGCAAAGGATAGCTTCTGCTAAGGAAGCAGCTGCTGCCGCCGCAATCCAGAGGTGAATCCATTTCCTTGACTACAACTAAAAATGTTACCTTTATTTACTTATTCTATAAGCATCAGTACTGTCCATAATACCAAACCAAAAACATCGACCGATTACATTGAATGTTGTTATCTTTATGGAAATTAATTAAAAATATCTCGTTAGTTGATATAATACACAATAGAATTCCTTAAAACGTTCAAAATTAAAGTCGTTAAACAAATTATAAGGAAATGTTGCTGAAATCCAAAGCAATTAGGAATTAAAATTATTATTTATTATATACTAACTAATATTAACCATTTATTTATTTAAAACTGTAATTATTTATATTTAGACTGGATTGTAGACTTCAGCCTTTATATTACAACTGAAGTGAATGAATATTCTGCTATTCAATAAAGACTCTTCACCCGTCTGTAGTTACAAGTCAGTTTTATATTTTTGTAAAACATTAGTGATTTAACGGTGCATTACATTAGTAATTAAACATAATTACATTTAACATTTTTATTTAATATTTTTAAATAAAAATATATTATTCAGTTTAATTGGCTTAGAATTACTCACAATAAACGCTATAATTTTGCTTACAATATATTAATACACGTAGGCGTATTTATGTTGGGAACATTTACGTAATACAAATTGTATTTTTCACACTTATTTTTACGTGACAAAATAATATTCAAAATAATGTCTTTTAAGTTGCACTCTTATTGAGCGTTGACTGGTTATTTCAATACTGTAAGCATTACTATCGAGTTTTATTTATTTGTGACTAAAATGAGCCTTTTGTGACCAGGAGTGAAGCTGCAGCAGCTACAGCAGCAGCCATTCAGCGCTCTGAGGCCGCAGCAGCAGCGATCCACCGGTGAGTTGATTCCTCACAACTTTTTACCATGCTTGGATTACAAACAAATACAATAGAAGATACGATTTCTTTTTTTAAAGTAAACTACCAACAATTAAATGAGGTTATGTTCATTAATAGATTATTTAAAATATAGTATATTTAGAATAAATGTATGCCATTGGTGTATGTTTATGGCATTTGTTGAAGACTTTTCAAATCATGAGCAGTTTATACCTATAGTTTTCAATTAATTACGTTGTAATAAAAAGAACAGCTTCTCATTATTACAAAATTTCTTTCTAAGCTAAATTATGACACTCGTTTATACTAAACACAGATAAAAATGGACTAAACACATCGTTGAACAATTTTAAAAACCATATGCATTCTAAAAAACCATAGTTCTTAAGCATAGAAACGTTTGTGATCTGGATTTGACCGTGTCTATTGGTTATGCTCATTATATACATCAATAACCGACGTTTTGGACTATTTACAGACGCCAGTATTCAAGATTTTTCTCACACGTTTACAGCTGTGTAACGTATATTGAAAATGACGTACACCCACTAAATATCATGAAAATGTGCGTATATAAATAGTCAAAAAGTCGGTAATAGATGTATGGCCTACAGTGTACATAACCAATTTACACGGTTGGACACAAAAACCAGAAACTTGTATCCAGGAAACTTATGTTGTTCTTACTGTCCAGTACCGAGGCGGCAGCAGCAGCCGCAGCGGCCATTCAGCGGTCTGAGGCAGCGGCCGCAGCAGCCGCAGCCATCCAGCGGTCCCAGGCCGCGGCAGCTGCCATCCAAAAGTCCGCCGCACATGCTGCCGCTCAAGCTGCCGCCGCACAGGCCGCAGCAGCCCACAAGTCCGCTGCCTTGAACCCATGGGGTTAGTCATGTTTATCTTCATTGTATATTCCTGAGTTATGTTCAATAAATGTTTATTTGAAGTATTTCATTCAGTATTAGCTTACATTCCCATGAACCTGTTATTCTCTGTACATAGGCTACAACAATACACATGATTGCAAAATAGAAATTTATATTCAGGTGTATATGCAAGTATATATATTTAGTTTGAGAATTCCAAACGTTTCTTGGTAGAAAAATGTAATGCTATAGCAGTAATAGTAGACAAATGTGTAATCTTGTGGTATTTTTGTTCTGAGAAAGTCATTGAATAGTATACTACGGGGTGTTTCAAAAAGAATGACCCGTTTTTAAATAACTACATATATTATAAAGAAGGCTTTACCCAAACACATTTGACATTAAAGTACTCACAAAGAAATGGTTTACTAAAATTTATCATAAATTTCAATGTAACCTTCATTTGCTGTTCGGATGACATGTAGTCGATAGATGCATTTCTTATAGACACCTTACGCACAGGTTGGGATGAAGTAAGCTATCCACTGGATGTCATCCGTGATGAAAATGGAGGAAATATCAAATATGTATGACACATTTTAGTAAACGTCATACTTTTTAATGTAAAATATGTTTGGTTAAAAGCCATCGTTACTTAAAAAATTTTATCTATTTAAAGTCGGGCGATAATTTTATAAACGCCCTATATTCATAAAAAACGATAAAATATATATGAAACGATAACTACGATAGTGGAGTAATATGAGCAAATATTACCTAATGTTTAGCTGAGAAAATAGTATACCTTAGAGTCGATTGGAAGATTCTTACTTTTTTTATAAACTGTTAAACATGCTTCAAAGTGTGGATAATCTACAGTAGTATATGAATAGATCTGAATTATAATGAATAAGATTCAGTCACAATATTTTATTATAACTTAAATTGTATAAACTAATTAATAACAAATTACATTAATTTGAATTAACTATCATTTTATCGACTAATTGTTGTAGAAATTTGTAATGTAAATTAACATATATTTTACTGTCTAAAGCTGATCTTAAGTATTTAATTGTTTATATTCATTTTACCATCGTAATATATATTAGATATCTTCTCATTATAACTCACTACACAAGTGTCTCTCGTTCAAAACATAATATTATTTACAAAACAGTTTGTTGCTATTTGAACGGCCCTACCTCCTACTACAGCGGAAAAGTGCTGCTTAAAAAAAGTCAGCAAAAACTAAAAAAAATAAATAAATTTAAAAAAAACGTTCACAACTATCCTAAACATTTATATTCTGAATTGCCATCCTGAGATAAGATAGTCGGAATAGTGATGTAAAAAATAAAAATATAGTACAAGCCACTGTGAACACATAATGATTGAAATAGCCAATAATTATTACTAAACACTAATATTACGTTTTGGTACAAGATACAAAAATATTTTACAAATGCTCCTACAAGAAAAGGTTATACAATTCAAAACAGATTGATTAGAGTATAAGATAATTAAACATAATAGAACCAATAAGAATACTTTATTCGCAACTAAGTAACCAAAACAACTAAACACAGTCTACAGTTCGGTACAGTTCTACGAATCAGAAAAATGGGTATTGAGAAAATGTCATTCAAATATTTTGACGTATATAGAATAAACAAATTTGTGTTTAGTTTTTGACATTATAAAATCAACCGTATACATTTCTCCGATAAATACGAGTAGGTAGGTCGTGACGAAGGACAACAAAGTGAAACAAGCGAAGATGATTTCCTCTTTATTTTTGGGGAAATGTCTATCGAATCTGAAGTTTAAAATCATCAAGTTAATTTACAAGCGAATTTATAATCAGTAAAGTTATGATATTTGTGTTGTTACTAAATATTGAGTCACCAAAAATAAGCAATTAATTGCCTTTCTCTATCTGCGGGACAAAGTAGGTTGAGGTGGAAGTGGAAGGCCGAGATTGTAAAAGGTCTAAGTGAACGTTATCTCAATATTTCCAGGGGAGAGTAATAAACTAAAAGGCGAGATAATTAATTAATTGGTATTAACTTCCTCATCATGTCTTTGGCTAAAAGTTGATCTAAAGATATCTCATAATTGAGCAATGAGTATTTTGTCCACACCTTTCGAGAAAATTAGATCATGGTCGGTTACTATTAGTCAAATAATTGATTCTCCAATATTATTTTTTTTAAATAGTAATAAAAGTAAGTAATAATAAACAAATAAAATAAATTGTACTGTGGTTAAATGCCATACAATTAATAGACTACAAGTTTTCAGCTCATACTTTTGTAAAATGTTGTTTTTCCTGCTGTTTATAAATATAAAACATTCTTCTATTAATTAGTTATTATTTGATATAGAGCTAGAATCGGTTTGTTCATGATGAAACACGAAATACAATTGTAATGTTATTATATTTCTACCACATGATTGAATTGACTTACGAATTCAGTCTCGTCCTCAGAGACTGGGAGGAACTTTAATAAAACATACATCAGTTTTCTTTTTTACACCTTTTCTTTTCTCTCGTAACATACATAAAATAAAATAGATCATGCTACGAACAGTAAAAAAATGATAAGGTGGTATTAAGACAATTTTTTATTCCATACAGCAGCTAAAAAAAATTAAATTTGAATTTTTGCACTAATAAATACACTCCTTACAGGTGTGCCTTATATTTTATGTAATTCCAAAATAAATAGAAGAAAATAAATTATACCCCCACATATTTTATTATTTACAATGTTATACGTATAAAACAATATTCCTAGATTGTACGTCCTTTGTTTATACTAAGTTAATTAGTAATATACAATAAAAGTGGTGCTAATAGAACTACTGCAGTGAAGTCATTAGTAGAGTTGGTATATAGCGTATGCAATGAGCAGCAACATCTCTCTTGGTCAGATCAAACAAGAATGTTACTAGTATACTCAGTATTGACTGCCTCCATTTACACTCCAATATAAAATCCACTGCGCATTCCTTAGGTATGTGAACGCTGAACTCTGTTCTAGACCAAACACATAGCGCCCTCTAAATAGTTATCGGTGTGAACACGACTGCAGAAGTATGGCTATTCATTCTGTGGGGACCAAGGTTCGGATGTTGTTTATGTAAGGAGAACTGAACTTGTCATGCCAAAAACCATATTCATAGTACGTGGCTCATGTTCTACGATAAGCTTTAGATCCTTTTATTACTTTAGATAGAATGGACATATATGTATTGATAAGAGGGTCTTCAATATTAACTCATTCATTTAAACCCATTAAGTTAATTTTCAATACAATTTTAGTAATTTTTTTTAAAAGCTTTTTTTGAGTAAAGTGTGTAAAATGTTTGATTGTATTATTACTAGCAAATGGAAATCTTAAATAATAGGAATATCGGCGCCTATAATTTGGTTAGTTAGTGAGGTCTACTACTATAGCTGATTTATGGGACTACACTAGCGCTCCACAAAAACAACTGATAATTTTAGACACAAAATTTAACCATAGTATAATATATACACACGGTAGCGAAGCTCAGCCATTTTAGTTGCAACCAAACGGTGCTAGCGAATCTAGCGGTGGTGTAGCAAACAAACGATTTGATTTGAATATTTACTCCAATTAGTTGTATTGCAACATAAGTAAACTGCCATGCTATCTAGCGGAGAGATGTCGTACCTCTGCGAGACGACCACTAGGATCGCTAGCGTCAGCCAGTTGGTGATTGTCTCAAGAGTAAGCTTCTCAATAGGGGAGGGAGGTTTCTTAAATATATCAGCTGCGAGATTGTAATTACATAAAATAGAAAATATGGATAATTTTTTACAGGATTCATCTTACACATATTCATATAGTTACCGAATGGAAGTAACCAGTACGCCATATGTCTGAGAGATAGTTTGATTATCATAGAACATAATCTTCTCATTAAAAAATGTGTTTATTTTAGTTCCGTGTTTATGACGCACCGAGACTAAGGTTTTAACGATCAGTGGATTTACATCTAACACTGAGTGGCGGCACACTCACACCAGATGATTGACATACGACATTCTGAGATATTGCTGTATTGATCTCCCCATACCTCAGTTTCCTACGTTCCTTTCTCTCTAATGAAATATGGCTGGTATTGAAAGTAAAGAACAATTTTACTTAAGTTGAAAATGTAATCTTTATATCGCTATAACTTTGAGTTTATTGTTATAACCTCCTTCATATATCCGCGCAAACTACACGCCACCTACATATCGCCAAAATATAACTGAATCTCTTCACAACGCACACAAACTGAAACTACTCACATCTTACTCCCAAATATAGCTAAACCTCCACCCCCCCCCTACACCAGGATAAAGCTAAAGCCCCTCACTTTCTTCACTGAAATTGAGCTGATTCTGCTCCCGACCTTCTATACAATAAAATTAAACCTCCTCTCAACCTAGACTGAAATATAGGCTAACCCTCTCAAACTCTACATTACATAACTTCCTTACACCCTACCCTGACAATTATATAAACCTGCTCACAGTCTACACCGCAATATACCTAAACCTTCTCATTTCCTACGTCAAAATATAACTAAACCTCCTCACAGCCTTCAACAAAGTGGATTACCTTTATTTCACGAGTAAAAGAGGTATAACAACAAACAGGCACAAACGTAACCAAATAGTTGATAGATTTTAGCAGAAATTGAGAACAAAAGAATACAAAATGTTTAACCTTGTAAGTATATTATAATGTAAGATATTTACATTATTTTAAAGGCTGTTATCTTATTTTTTTATAATCGTTCTCATAAACGTTCTCAGACCCTACACCTATAACTAAACATTCTCACTCCCCACATTGAAATATAACTAAACCTCCTCACACCCCACATCAAAATATAACTAAATCTCCTCAAGCCCTATATCTAAATATAAATAAACCTCTTCAAACCTTACATCTGCATCAAAATATAACTAAACCTCCTAACACCCCACATCAAAATATAACTAAACCTCCTCACACCCTATATCTAAATATAAATAAACCTCTTCAAACCTTACATCTGCATCAAAGTATAACTAAACCTCCTAACACCCCACATCAAAATATAACTAAACCTCCTCACACCCTATATCTAAATATAAATAAACCTCTTCAAACCTTACATCTGCATCAAAATATAACTAAACCTCCTAACACCCCACATCAAAATATAACTAAACCTCCTCACACCATATATCTAAATATAAATAAACCTCTTCAAACCTTACATCTGCATCAAAATATAACTAAACCTCCTAACACCCCACATCAAAATATAACTAAACCTCCTCACACCCTATATCTAAATATAAATAAACCTCTTCAAACCTTACATCTGCATCAAACTATAACTAAACCTCCTCACACCCCACATCAAAATATAACTAAACCTCCTCACACCCTATATCTAAATATAAATAAACCTCTTCAAACCTTACATCTGCATCAAAATATAACTAAACCTCCTCACACCCCACATCAAAATATAACTAAACCTCCTCACACCCTATATCTAAATATAAATAAACCTCTTCAAACCTTACATCTGCATCAAAGTATAACTAAACCTCCTCACACCCCACATCAAAATATAACTAAATCTCCTCACATCCTATATCTATATATAACTAAACCTCTTCAAACCTTACATCTGCATCAAAGTATAACTAAACCTCCTCACACCCCACATCAAAATATAACTAAATCTCCTCAAGCCCTATATCTAAATATAAATAAACCTCTTCAAACCTTACATCTGCATCAAAATATAACTAAACCTCCTAACACCCCACATCAAAATATAACTAAACCTCCTCACACCCTATATCTAAATATAAATAAACCTCTTCAAACCTTACATCTGCATCAAAGTATAACTAAACCTCCTAACACCTACATCAAAATATAACTAAACTTCCTCAAGCCCTTAATTAAAATATAACTAAACCTCTTTAAACCCTTCATCAAAATATAGCTAAATCTTCCCACATCCTACAACAAAATATTCATAAACCTTGTCAAATCCTACACCTCATAACTAAACCTCCTCACACCCCACATCCAAATATAACTAAATCTCCTCAATCCCTTTATTAAAATATAACTAAACCTTCTCACACCCTATATCTAAATATAACTAAACCTCTTCAAACCTTACATCTGCATCAAAGTATAACTTAACCTCCTAACACCCCACATCAAAATATAACTAAACTTCCTCAAGCCCTTTATTAAAATATAACTAAATCTACTCACACCCTATATCTAAATATAACTAAACCTCTTCAAACCTTACATCTGCATCAAAGTATAACTTAACCTCCTAACACCCCACATCAAAATATAACTAAACTTCCTCAAGCCCTTCATTAAAATATAACTAAATCTCCTCACATCCTGTATCTAAATATAACTAAACATCTTCAAACCTTACATCTGCCTCAAAGTATAACTAAACCTCCTCACACCCCACATCGAAATATAACTAAACTTCCTCAAGCCCTTCATTAAAATATAACTAAATCTCCTCACATCTTATATCTAAATATAACTAAACCTCTTCAAACCTTACATCTGCCTCAAAGTATAACTAAACCTTCTCACACCCCACATCGAAATATAACTAAACTTCCTCAAGCCCTTCATTAAAATATAACTAAACCTCCTTACACCCTATATCTAAATATAACTAAACCTCTTCAAACCTTACATCTGCATCGAAGTATAACTAAACCTCCTCACACCCCACATCGAAATATAACTAAACCTCCTCAAGCCCTTCATTAAAATATAACTAAACCTCCTCACACCCTCTATCTAAATATAACTAAACCTCTTCAAACCTTACATCTGCATCAAAGTATAACTAAACCTCCTCAAGCCCTTTATTAAAATATAACTAAACCTCCTCACACCCTATATCTAAATACAACTAAGCCTCTTCAAACCTTACATCTGCATCAAAGTATAACTAAACCTCCTCAAGGCCTTCATTGAAATATAACTAAACCTCCTCATATCCTATATCTATATATAACTAAACCTCTTCAAACCTTTAATCTGCATCAAATTATAACTAAACCTCCTCACACCCCACATCGAAATATAACTAAACCTCCTCTAGCCCTTTATTAAAATATAACTAAACCTCCTCAAGCCCTTTATTAAAATATAACTAAACCTCCTCACACCCTATATCTAAATATAACTAAACCTCCTCACACCCTATATCTAAATATAACTAAACCTCCTCACACCCTATATCTAAATATAACTAAACCTCTTCAAACCTTACATCTGCATCAAAGTATAACTAAACCTCCTCACACCCCACATCGAAATATAACTAAACCTCCTCTAGCCCTTTATTAAAATTTAACTAAACCTCCTCAAGCCCTTCATTAAAATATAACTAAACCTCCTTACACCCTATATCTAAATATAACTAAACCTCTTCAAACCTTACATCTGCATCGAAGTACAACTAAACCTCCTCACACCCCACATCGAAATATAACTAAACCTCCTCAAGCCCTTCATTAAAATATAATTAAATCTCCTCACATCCTATATCTAAATATAACTAAACCTCTTCAAACCTTACATCTGCATCAAAGTATAACTAAACCTCCTCACACCCCACATCGAAATATAACTAAACCTCCTCACGCCCCACATCTAAATATAACTAAACCTCCTCAAGCCCTTCATTTAAATATTACTAAACCCTTTCACACCCTATATCCAAATATAACTAAACCTTTTCAAACCTTACATCTGCATCAAAGTATAACTAAACCTCCTTAAGCCCTTGATTAAAATATAACTAAACCTCCTCAAGCCCTTCATTAAATACAACTAAACCTCCGCACACCCTCTATCTAAATATAACTAAACCTCTTCAAACCTTACATCTGCATCAAAGTATAACTAAACCTCCTCAAGCCCTTGATTAAAATATCACTAAACCTCCTCAAGCCCTTCATTAAAATATAACTAAACCTCCTCACATCCTCTATCTAAATATAACTAAACCTCTTCAAACCTTACATCTGCATCAAAGTATAACTAAACCTCCTCAAGCCCTTGATTAAAATATAACTAAACCTCCTCAAGCCCTTCATTAAAATATAACTAAACCTCCTCACATCCTCTATCTAAATTTAACCAAACCTCTTCAAACCTTACATCTGCATCAAAGTATAACTAAACCTCCTCACACCCCACATCGAAATATAACTAAACCTCTTCACGCCCCACATCAAAATATAACTAAACCTCCTCAAGCCCTTCATTAAAATATAACTAAACCTCCTCACATCCTCTATCTAAATATAACCAAACCTCTTCAAACCTTACATCTGCATCAAAGTATAACTAAACCTCCTCACACCCCACATCGAAATATAACTAAACCTCCTCAAGCCCTTTATTAAAATATAATTAAACCTCCTCAAGCCCTTCATTAAAGTATAACTAAACCTCCTCACACCCCACATCAGAATTTAACTAAACCTCCTCAAGCCCTTTATTAAAATATAATTAAACCTCCTCAAGCCCTTCATTAAAATATAACTAAACCTCCTCACACCCCACATCGGAATTTAACTAAATCTCCTCAAGCCCTTTATTGAAATATAACTAAACCTCCTCACACCCTATATCGAAGTATAACTAAACCTCCTCAAGCCCTTCATTAAAATATAATTAAACCTCCTCAAGCCCTTCATTAAAATATAACTAAACCTCCTCACACCCTATATCTAAATATAACTAAACCTCCTCAAGCCCTTCATTAAAATATAATTAAACCTCCTCAAGCCCTTTATTAAAATATAACTAAACCTCCTCACACCCTATATCGAAATATAACTAAACCTCCTCAAGCCCTTCATTAAAATATAATTAAACCTCCTCAATCCCTTCATTAAAATATAACTAAACCTCCTCACACCCTATATCGAAATATAACTAAACCTCCTCAAGCCCTTCATTAAAATATAATTAAACCTCCTCAAGCCCTTCATTAAAATATAACTAAACCTCCTCACACCCTATATCTAAATATAACTAAACCTCCTCAAGCCCTTCATTAAAATATAATTAAACCTCCTCAAGCCCTTCATTAAAATATAACTAAACCTCCTCACACCCTATATCGAAATATAACTAAACCTCCTCAAGCCCTTCATTAAAATATAATTAAACCTCCTCAAGCCCTTTATTAAAATATAACTAAACCTCCTCACACCCTATATCGAAATATAACTAAACCTCCTCAAGCCCTTCATTAAACCTCCTCAATCCCTTCATTAAAATATAACTAAACCTCCTCACAACCTCTACCAAAATACTTATAAACCTCCCTCCCTAAACCTGAAATAGTTCTAAATTTCCCCATACTATAAATCAATGTACATCTAAACCTAATCTCCTACCCTTTAAATAATTTCAAGCTTCCTCACACTCTACACAGAAATACTAACACTCTTCTTTTGAAATATCTCATCAAGAGAACATATTTGTTATACTGCTGTTCGTTTGAAATATGTCCTATCATATCTGACCTTTCAAACGCGTGGTCGTCTCATTCATTACGTTAAGATCTCAGAAGCTGGTGACAGTGGACAGCCACTCCCTGGTCATCCCATGGTATCCTCCGCTTTCCCTCAAGGACAGGAAATGCTCCGGTTGCACAACTAACCACTTTCGCCGATCCGAATCCTCCCGAGTTATCCAATTACGACCTTGAGAATGACAGCCGTATCGGGACCGAAACTCCGTAAACAGCAAAGTTACGTCATTCATATTCAGGTTTGGGTTCTCAATGAACACTATCAATAGCCTGTTCCTTTTTGTTACTGAGCATATGTAATCTGGGTTAACTTATTCAAGAGTAAAATGCTTATCTCCTGTATATTTTTAACAGCCAGTGGGAAATGTTTTTAAAATTTTTAAACGTTACATTAACGTTTTATAATGCCATTACGCACAAATACATACTTGGAAGTATTTACCTAGTTATAAAACACAAGTCCATCTGAACTGTCAAGGTTTGTGCGATATTTTTCTTTTGAATCGAGATGGACTGGTTGTTAGTCCGAAGATCTTAGTAGTGGAGTAAGTTTAAGAACGTTGAGTTAATCTCCGTCATCCACTCTAATGGAACTGTATGTCAATAATAACTTCAAGGAAATGAAGACAATTATATGACATCAACTCAGTTCGCTGTAGTGTAATGGTGAGCAAGAAACTCTCACCTATTTACACCTGATGAGACGAAAACAACGACGAAACAGCACACATGGAGACCATCTGGTCCACCTAAATAGTAAACTAAATAATAACCTAAATAGTATTTTTCCTTTCATACTATTTAGAAGAAAAAACATGACCTTTCACACAAATTCTAAGTGTTTATGATTTTTTTTCACTTTTTTCCAAGCTTGTGTTAATAATATTTCTTACTTACTTTGTGGAGTTTAAATTTGTTTCCTTCAAGGAACAAAAAGTTGTTTCATTCAAATAATTATGCTTTCTCTTACTCTATACCCATTTACGTATGCTGTTTACCTCCGTAGTGCAGTAAATCACAGAGAGGAAAGAAACAGTGGTCGCATCCAATAGTGTTGAGTTACAAAGACATGGGGTGTCAAGTAGTTTGTTCTCGAGTTTGCCACGTGGAACACAAAGTGTACAAATAGTGAGGTTAGGACTTGCCCTCTCGTACGCCTAACCAACAATAACAATAGCAAAAATCACGTTAAATACAATGATTTCAATAAAATAACTTTACTTAACAGATTTACTATTAAAATTACATTAATAATTTAATTTATTATTTAATAATGAAACTATTAAATAATAATTAGGCCTACTAAGTAAAGGATGAAGGTTACGACTACCATAGTACCATAGAACCCGTTACTTCTTCCATTTGGATGCAAGCGTCCAAAGATGCAATAAAAATTTAAAGTAATATGTACAGTTCTTTGTTAATAAGTTAAGTGAAAGAGATTCATAGAAGAGGATAAATAATTGAATGAAACGGAAGAAAGAAAATCCGGAAATGCAACAGGAAGAATTATAAATATGGTACAGCCTTGGTCAAAAGTAAACAATGCAAATAGTTTAAGGAAATGAACATTACTAACTCGTGATACTGGGTTTACTTGAAACTGGTACGTGTAAAACACTTCGATATTCATTAGGACATGAAATATCTAGCTGAATAATTGCCTAACTGTATAAACACTATGAAAGAAAACTTATCTTGATCAAACATTAGAGATAAATTTAATCTAATTTTTTAACTGATTAACTACATACTTTACAAATCAATTGTTTATTAGTTGTATTTTCTCGCAAGTGTTTACCAAACTAAACAAATCCCTATTACATAATGTCACATTTATATTTAAATACATGTTTGAAATATTCTCATGATTTATATAAAGCTCAAAAAGTAGTTTCATAACAATATCAGTAACCATTTTTCAATAATATCTCCAATTAGAAAAAGTGCACACAAACTACCTAATACTTATAAAAAATACTCAACATATATATATCATAACATGGAAGAGTGAATCATTCCTGATTTAATTTATGAGATTGAAATCTTGATAATAATATAACAGATATAGGTTGGATTCTTTTTTCAATCTTGGACGACAGTCGTGACCAACAATTTTAATAACTTAAAATATAATATCTAAGGAACCCAACGTTCAAAGATAAATATCATAGTAATATAACCTTAGTACAAAACTTGAAAATTTATGAAAATGCACCACTCTGCTGTCAAACAGAATGTATCGTCTTATCACTGACCAGCTTCCCTCTGGAGTTGGACCACAGGACTGAACCATCATGGGTCCACGGACTTGAAACATTTCCTTTCCCACATTAGTATCTAATTGTCCATGTTAATTAAGTTGTGTAACCTAAGTGGCGGCTGCTCGTCTGTTATTTCCTCAGGAAATGAATGTTATTTAATTGATGGTTAACGAAACAAGTTTGTGACTTCCCATACAAAAATTGAGAGGTATAGTTGAATGTCATTTCGTTTCATGTTTTTCTCTCATAATCATTTTTTTAAGACTTGCCATTGTTTTCGAGAAGAAATAAAACCACCCAATTATTGTTTTACTATGGACATTATAATTAAAAACTAGATTATCATATTTAATTGTTCGTAAAAAATACAAAAAACTATTTTTATCAATTTTAAATAATGTAAACAACGAATAGAATACCCTGATAAATATGTTGTTTATCTTGTAGGTGAAATATTTATGTAAGTGAAGGATGTAATGTGAATTTAATTTAAGATTTCAATTGAATTAACTGTGCAATTAATTGTGCACAATTGAATTAATTGTGCTCAAGCACTCTACAATTTTAGAGCTAAGAAAGATTATGAATGCGTATAAAAACGGATTTACTTCAAACAAAGTAAATTACGGCCAATCATTTTAACCGTAACTAGTTTTTTTGCTGTTGAACGTATATTTATTATGATATTATGGATCTTGTAAAATATTATTAATCAATCAGAAGAAAATTTATATGTAGTAAGTTTACAACAAAACTTTTAGCAATAAACTAATTGTCTTACCGTTCTGCTTGTAAATATAGGGTGCCTTTTATTAAATATTTAAATATATATGTAATTTTGCCACATTTGTTTTTTACCATAATTATTTATGTTTAAAATTGATTACTGAGCTATTTATAATTCGATTTTATCAAACAAGGTATCGTTAAAGTTGTCTTAACATTTTTTACCTTTCGACAAAATTGTTGTATTCATAACGGTTTTCATGAAATTTGACATTACAGATTTAAAATGGACGCCATCTTGAAACGGCTTTAGTTACAGAAAAAACATTTTTAATACTTATTTTACCTACAACGGCACATATAAAGCCCAAATTTGGAGTTTATAACTCAAATAGACTATAAACGCATTTGCAAAAAACACATATAGAACGACAGACATAAATCTAGACATATGGTTGTAAGGTGTTTTTTGTTTGTCTTGACCCAAGGAACACACCTACAATTTATTTAATGAGAGTACACAAACAACCTGTATATTCCAATTCATACACTGTATATCCAAAATATATCTAAATATATATCCCAATTATATTTATTTCATCAGTTGTACATTGTAACTAACTACCAACCCTTCCAAAACAATAAAAAGCATTGGGTAAAAAAGAGTGCACAGCAATTTATTCTATTCTAATAATTTTTCAGTTTCGTCATCTATAAATAGTAATAACTAACCAGTATTTGGTCAACTGGTAGCAACGATCTCGAACTACGTTTGATTGGTAAAAGCAATCAAAAAATTCTTAACAACGTACATTTTATTACTTAACAACAAATAAAACTACCTAGAAAAACTAACAGTGAAGATATATCGGGACTTATATTAAATATTAATTTATATAAATGTATGTTATATATTAGATCAAACAAAATACTCTCATAGTTATAAAAACTTTTTCCTAATGAGAAAGTTTCTTTATAAAAAGTATGGCTTCTAATGCATTATGACTTACGTAACCACCAAGATACTGCCCTCTCGTGGATAAATGCCCAAGGCATCTACCGGAAAATGCCATTGAAGGCCGGATATGACGAGGCAGTACTTAAGTGGTGCAGCGATGTATCAAATCGGTGATTATTGGAGACCTGATCAGAACTTAGCCCGAGGGGGAGTGCAGCGTCACGGTTGATGGCGTCGATTAGTTTCAATAAAAACTGCAAGATATGCTGCACTCTGGCGTCCAATTGATGAACTAAATAATGTAAAAATTAGTCAGCTGTTGAACATTTGTAGTGTGGTAGCTGCCAAAGCTGAAAGTTTACAACTTTGTGACAGTCTAGCAGCTCTAACTGGGCAGATACTGTCTCAGTGTGTAAGTAGACTACTACTTTCCAGTCGAGCAGATCAAATTTCCCGTCCAATACTAACTAGAACATGGTGTGGAACAGTTGACCTGGACGAAATAAGTCACTTACCATCGACCAATAAACCTGTAGGTGAGATGAATCTCCCTCGTAGGCAATGGACACTGTTAAATCGCTTTTGAACTGGCATGGACTGATAAATGGAAGAATGGGTATTGACACTAGATCACATGACTATGTGATCAATAAATGGGTAATTGACACAAACAATAGATCACATAGTTACCGAGCCCCCTGATATTTTTTACGATTAGCAAGAAAAAAACTAAATTAAGTACTGTACGTTCTGTAAAAAAAAAATAAAAAAAAATAAAAATACTATTAACACTAGTTTGCTCGACATTGAAATAGTTTATGAAGTAATAATATTGTATAAAAATACACTACACTGACATGATTCATTATGCTCAATCAACAGCTCATTGTTGAAATAATTTAAAAAAGGAACTAAATATAAAAACTTAAATTGTTTATAAATAATAGTTATAATTGTTGATAAATCAAAAAACTAAGTTAGTTAGAACTGTTGATTGTAATATCTGATTGGTATAATAAATAAATATATACATTTTAAAATGTTTTAAAATAAAAGTAAAATAAGTATGAAAACATTTTATTTTAGCTTGTAAGTCCCTTCATTGTACCAATATATTAAAAAAAAAATAAATAAAATGCGTTAAACTGTAAGTGATAGTTAAAATTATATGTAAACTAATACAGACAATAATATTAAGTTTGAAGAATCAATAAAACTAATTTAGCTGGAACTGTTGATTGTAGTTATTGATTGCTATGAAAAATTAAACATATATTTAAAACTATTTAAGTAAAAAGTATATAACTTGACAGCATAATAATATAACTTAAACAATTTTTCTTTGTACCAAAATATTAAAAGAAGAAAATGCGTTCAATTATATGCGATTACAAGATTATACGTACTGGGATGATTTTACTTAAAAGGATTAGGGCAACACCATGGATAATATAAGTGAAATAACAGAAAATATAAATGAATACCTTTAAGCATTTTTGTGCATGTTCTTGAACTACATATAACAGAGTATTAACATTATTAATTCACTATTAATTAATTATTTAAACACCGATAGTCAAGATATGGGCGAATGAGTGTGATAAGTGTAGATGAACGAGTGGAGTCATTGCTACTAACTAAGGTTGAATAACCTGAGAAAGAGCTATTTATTAATAGCCCAATATCCAGAGAAACTAAGGGACCTACAGCTTTACGTGTAATCTGAACGACGTAGTGTTGGTTTGATAGCTAACTGATAAGCCTGACACTCAGTTGTCTACCCTAAACAACATCTGAACTTTGACTACCATCGAACATGGACACCCCAGACTTCTCTAGAAGAGTCCATGTCGATGGCAACCATTTAGTGGTTGCCATATTGGTATGAGAGAACCGATCATAACACCTATCGCCTACAATCTCCTCAACACTTTGTCATTAAGTAGTTGGGTTACAGTACTGGGCCAGACCAGTGCCAACTTATTATAAGTCATGTTTTATATTCCTCTTGTAATTTGTTAGAAAGCAATTTAGTGTAGTTTGCTTTGTTGAAATCCATGCTAATATACCTGTCACAATATGCATAATTAAGAAGCTTAATTTATATTTTTAGGTAGTAGCCAATTATTATTTTCCTCTCCAACCATCAATAGAGGAATGTTTTACATTGCCTACGTTATCTATTTTACTAATTACTCACTTTTATTCATCCTTAAGGCAATCATAATCAAGCATCTATGAGCATGATGAGCGTTTATGAGCGAATATTCTTTGGTACAAACCAAGACCGACAATTTCTCATAAAGTGTCAGAATTTATAACCCAATGACAAATGAACAGCTGTTGCTATCAGCTGTTCCCTTCCAAAATTTACGTGACTGATTGGGATCGAAGTTAGAAACTTTAGATTATGGAGTAGAGTGTTTATCAACTACCCTTCCGAACAGTTAAAAACTGCTCACTCAATTTAGTGTAGGCATTATATCAAGATAAGTAGGAAGATTTAACCATATACCATCAAAGTAGGTGCACGTAAACCTGATAATTTGAATATACATTAAAAATGTCATGAATAAATAAGCCTTTTAGTAATTTATGTAAAATGTTGTCTACCATAGTATTTTTGTCATTTTATTTTCAATGTAATTTACGTTTCTTCTCTTTAAAGATAGTCATGTCTTTATTCTTCCATAATTACATAAAAAATTTCTTGAATTAACATAAATTGTAATAGGCTTTTGTTATCAGCCCTTACAAAGACAAACTGCTACATCACAGCCGTGGCTGGTCAGTTAAATGTAATGACCCAGTGTTCAGGAAGAGTACGAACAATTGAGTCGTTAATTTTGAACGTAATTTTACAACCACCATCGACCTAATCTCACTTTCACTTCCGGTTAGGCCTTATCTCACACATTCAATGAGGGGTAAGTAGATGGCAAGGTGATGACGTAATAAATCATTGTGAGAAAGTCATAGATGCTTTCCAGAGCAAATGCTCGCATAGGCAGTGAAAGGCAGGTCAAACGGGGCCGACACGCTCCAGGAGTACAAGAAATGACTGCTGGAGTTGTCACATAAACTGGCTGATCACATTGAGTGTGAGTAACTGGAGTCTACAATAATATTACAAAGTCACACAGTGTATAGTGGTTTGAAAAATAGTAATTCCTATGTGACTAACTAGTGTTTCCGGTATCAATATATTACATACTGACCACAAAGTTTCAAGTTTTCAGACCCTTAACCTGATGTTATGTACATCCAAATAAATCCTTAAAAGATTAAAATCATTTAGACTGAGTTCCATGACGTGATTTGTATGTAAACCACATCTCATAGTTTTTGCTCTGTGAGTTAATAAATTTCGTTAACTAAGTTGGTTAACACTATAAACATTATAAGTTTATTTAAGTTGATAAAAACTAAATACCCTTGACCATCATATCACAGTTTCTCAAAAACTATAAGGCTTTGGATCATGAACCATGGTACACATAATATTTACAGGCTCTGTGTGCGTGCCAAGAAAGTGGAGATTATTAATAAAATAGTTTCCCTAAAAGTAAAGTACTAAAATAAGGTAAATCACAAATATCACACCCAATACCGACCGATCAAAGCCTTTGTTACCATTCATTGTTCGATGTAGGGTAATATCGAACAGGGTAATATTTGATCACATAATTAAATATAAGGTGTTCTTTCTCGTTACAGTTTTGCATTGTCACACGATCGTAGGCCTTACTGCAACGCGTTTAGCACGTAAAGCGTGTAGAACCCAATGTACATATACAGTATATTAAATATACTGTTTTGTGTATTAATTATGTGTGTAGAATATACTGTGTATAATATACACAGAAACAAATATACTGTGTAAAATATTAAATTTTAATGTGTGTCTACCCCCCTCCCTTTCACCCAAACAACCCATCACTACCCAATGAAACCGGCTAATTCAACAATCAAGCTTTCAAACATGCATTTTGAGTAAATAACAATCAACTCGATAAATCAGGTAAACTAGCTGAGTGTGAATTTAGCCAAACATACAAGAATTATATGATACTTTCAGCAACCCTAGAAACCTACTAAAGTCGAAAATATCCAGGCTATGAAGACTGTTTGCATGTATAACCCAACTAATATGCCATCCGCAATTCCAAGTGATAACCTAAGCAAATTAAATGTTACAGGGTTTACATAAGTACAGCAAAACGATGCTATCATATACATAGATAAAATATATCGCATAATGATCCTATTATTAGTAGCTTTGATCTTAGGGGCTATATTTATTTAGAGGTATAGGATGAATTTTTTTGCAGAATATAACAGTGTACTGTAGAAAATAGGATGGTATATAATGTGTTATTAAATAACATAATGATCCGATTTAATATGGTTATGTGTCCTGTTTAATAGTTCTAGTTAGGAGTTCCACTCAATATAATATATCAGTGAATAATTGTTCACTGATTTATTATGTATATTTTTACTATATATTTTGGAGATTTAATATTTAATTAATCCAAAATTATCGCTTAGTTGTATAGTTAAGATACTCAAATGGTTCCGCGAGCACAAAACATCTGAACCTTAGAAATGTTGATTTTAAATTTTTTTCACATACATTTTCATTGTTGTTTACAATTTGCACTGTTGTAGGGAAGAATAAAAAATGTTTATTTTAGAAAATATGACGGAATATAATTGGTCGGTAGTTTTTAAAATTTCTCATTTCACCATTCCCAAGAGATGGAACTTCCGGAGACAAGATAGGGTTGACTCTAGGACCAGACAAGCAGACTGGGATATGACCACTTGCTTTCTCCAGGCAATTACCCCTTTCCCCTCGCTCTTGGGTGGCAATTATTGTGTGCTCTGCTATAGAGAAGGGGCGTAACAGTGCGTGCCCTCGCTCCAATTGCAGTTTCTGAGAAAAACTGAAAAAAAGCGCACCAAGAATCTTCATTTGCCAGCTACGTGGTAATTTCGAGTTAGGAAAGTGATGTCTTGGGATGAGAAATAAACATTGTTGTCATTTATTTATACAAGCTACTACTGAACTAACAACTGATAATTTGGAATATGTACAATATCAAAACAACTTCAACTAAACAAGTGTAAAAATTAGTAAGAATATTAAATATTCTACTGCAAGGATTTTAAGTTATTGGGAAACCCCATCGGGGTTTTACCACCGTAAAAACTAAAAAAGGTTACTTCTATAAAACGTTAGTTTAGGTAATTTAATTTAGTAATTGACCTTTAATTTCAGTAAAAATCAACATGCGATTAATTGCATACATAAATGACTAATATAAATTATTAGTTATATTACAAAATTAAAAAGAATTCACTGTCGAAGTTTTTGAACAATGGAATACCAAGAAAACTTACAAACTTTTATGAACTTCCTCCACAAGAGTAATTTATACATTTATTTTAAAACTTATTTTAGTTTACTATTGCCTGTTTAAAACTTACCTCCACAAGTTTATATTACAAGTATAACATATTTATAAACACCCCAACATAAAAGTTACATAAATTATTGTTCGATTGTTACATAAAGATATAATAGTAAATGACACATTTAAGTATATTCGGCATGGAAATGGTTACTTCGATAGATTTTATATTTTCATATTTACAGTAGTTAAAATTTCAAATATGTTGGTCTGTAATTTGTTTCAAAATGACAAGTTATTTTCATACAACAAATATTGTAATTAGCAAATTAATGAGAAGGTATTTTAATAAATTGGAGTCCAGCTTTGGGAAACAGCAGCAGTGTAAATACACATTATGTTGCACTTGAAATTAATTGTAAAGTACATTTTTTATCTGGAATGTCAAATTGATAGAATATTAGGTAAACTACGATTAGGTATATTGGAGATATTGAGAAAAAATGTATCAAAGAATTTCAAACAATTGTATAAACCATATTATTTACTATATCAAAAATATTCAATTAATTTGATATTTCGGAATAATTACCACCACATCAGTAACTTTCAATGTACAAGCTCTATAGAATTTTAATAAAACAACTTCCAAACCGATTGATAGAAGTCATTTCAATCTTATGAAATTTAAAAATATGCATGACTAATGTTTTTTTACAATTTATATCATAAAATACTTTGAAGTATTTATTTTATATATTATAATAAACACCTAGATTTCTCATCCAATGCTAAATTATTTATTGTCTCTCATTATTAGTAGTTTTTGGGTCCAGTAGTGGAGCACTAGTGTAGTCTCATACAAATATGATGCAGTTTAGATAGTCGCTGACATCACTAACTGACCAAATTAGTGATAACTAATTTTATTAGTGACCAAATTAGTGATAACTAATTTTATTAGTGACCAAATTAGTGACAATTACATTTTTTGGGAGAGCCGCTGGCAAGTGGTTGGGACTTTGGCACTGAGTTAGAAATAGCGCAAGTTTGAACCCTGGTTCTTATCAATAATATGCACCTTTCTCCCTTATTTTGACTGAATAAGTTCCCCACACAGATAAACAGTCCATGGAGAATGAGCAAAAAATAATGGCCCAATATTACATTTTTTGCGAGAGCCGCTGGCAAGTAGTCTAAGGCGTTGGGACTTTGGCACTGAGTTAGAAATAGCGCAAGTTTGAATCCTGGTTCTTATAAATCATTTGCACCTTTCTCCCTTATTTTATCTGAATAATTTCCCCACACAGATAAACATTCTATGGAGAATGAGCAGATAAATAATAGCCCAATATTCCTATTACATGAGATAAGTGTTTGTAAAAAATAATAACATAATCAACGGTTAAAGCAACGGACTGATTCAACTTTTAGTACATAGCTTGAAATACGCCATATGGGAAAGGGAAATAGATGGTAGGACCATTAATTTCCAATTATTGAAATCCTAATACGTATGAAAATAGTCTGGTAATTTGTTATCACAATACCACAGTTGTTCACAATTCGTAGGTTCTAACAATATATTCTCGCAAGGAATGTAAGACTATTGTAAATCTATTCTATTGAATCTCTCCATCTTTAGGAATAAGTACCTCATAGAGAAGAAAGAAACAGAGGTCACGTTCAATAGTGTGCTGAATGGGTGTCGAGTTATAGAATTTTGGGGTGTCAACTACGAGTAGTTAATAAATTGGCGACTATCGAAAATCGTAGTTTTTTCTCAAAGTTGGATGGCAGAGTTAGCACTGTTGTCAATTTCCTCCCCCCATTCGCCTCCAAATTCTGAAGGATGAATGTAGTAATTATGACAAAAGATTTACAAGAATTTGCATTTTAGGTGCATTTACAAGAATGACTGCCACTGTGGTGTTCGCTGCAGCCATAAGAAAACTATCTTGTTTCTCTTTGGTCTGTGAACACCTACAAATGGGTCATACATTTATAAACGTCTGTTCTAATACTGTTTTATTGTATAAAGTAGTTTTTTTACAGACAAACGTTACAAAGATAATGTAAAGGAAGTACTAACCCTTGCGACCTTAGTATATATATTATTGTTAATTTTTTCTTGGAATATATGAATATCTTTTTCATTAGTATTTTTGGTCTTTCATTCTTTTATATTCTCAATTTTTATAGGTGAAAAATACACATAGAAATCAGTCCAATATTGGGGTTTAGATGCAGAAAAACTTTTTGATCGCAATTAGAGTGGTTTTAAACAAACATAGGTTATATTGTTGGTAAAACTCTTTAAAGCAACAAGCAAGATCCCTTATTTACTGTAGAAACATTTCGTAATGCAAGCCACAAAGCGTTTTTAACAGGCATTTTGTAAATTTAAATAGTAGTACTTAAAAATATTCTCAGTATTTTCAATAAAATAGTTTACTTACCTATAAGGTAGGTGAGACTCCTCACTAAAGGAAAACAATTTATTGGAGATACTGAGAATATTTTTTATTTATTTTAATTAAAATACTCATCTAAAAATGAACCTAAAAAACAAAAAATTTAGGCGTTTTCTGTTGTTAACGAGTGGTGAATAACACCATATGTGCCTCCACTACCTCAGAACTATCGACTACTCCAGCGTTCAAGTCTCCGCCATCAATCTATCAACATTCCCTGCCCTGACAGGTCGGTCAGATGATCCCTGGGTAATCATCGTGATTTATTGAGTCTGTTTCTTGAAAATATCACGTCCACCATTCAATACGACGAGGCCTATGAATTGAAGCGTCTGTCACTTGCATCATATTGCAATTTGGTGCATTCCCCATGACTTATACAATTGACCATAGAAACAAGAAGACTGACCGGTCAAATGGGTCCCATAGAACCGGTTGTTAAGATCGGTAAAATTAGTCCATGTTCAGTTTTAATAGGTAATGTCAGTAGCCTCTCTCTATCTATCTCTATTTATCCCTCTCTCTCTGTATCTCTCCAGCATAAGCTGAAATAATTAAAAGCTTAGCTAGTAGTACGCCAAACAGTTCTATTACTTCTTTGGATGCTTATTTTAAAACAATCACCGTTAGATAGCAGTACAGTTGCGCGTCTACTGCATTACCTTTATCAGCCTATAGTCAATTATTATACTAAATCTATGCCATATTACGACTTAATGACCGTATCACACACAACCAGTTCAATCTCTTTATTTAGCAACCATTCTGTCAAGTTATGTTTAAAATTTAAGTCTTAAAGGTTGGATTTGTTGGCCTATTGTTCCACAGAGGAGTTTTTGTTATTTAGTTTCAGTATCCATTCATTTGATGAAAAATAATAGAAATAGTTGACCTACCATAATTTAAGATAGAAAATAATTTTAGAAGAATAAAAATGAGAACAGCATAAATAATCAAAAATAGAAAGCAAATACAAATCAAAGAAAATTATTTATCCAACAAACGCCAAATTTATAAGAAAAAGAAAGAACTGTTACGAAGTTATTTGGAAAAAAAGTTGATAAACATGTTATAAAACTAAAACGGAACATTTTGTGTTCAAAATATTGATGTAAATCCTTGTAAATTTGTTGTAATAATTACTACATCTATCCCTCAGGATTTGGAGATGGATGAGGGGAGGAAATCGGTGGATGAGGTACTAAACTATTTTATTGAAAATACCGAGATTATTTTTGAATATTATTGTTTAAACTTATGGACCCTTTATGACTTGTATTACAATCTGTTTATACAATAAAACGAGTTAATATTTTTTTTCTGCTAAATTGAATGCACATTTCGCCAATTAAGGCCAATTTTCTAGAAACTCATTTTGCGAGTTCCAGGAGATTGCAAAAACATGGTTCGTGGATTGATCTAACAAGTTAATTCAGATTCACTCGCTAATGACTCTCTTCTCATACTTTAGATAAATTCCAGTGGGGAAAGTAAGAAATAACCGTTATTTAGTTATTCTTCAACAAGAAATTTGTTTCATCAGATTTCAACTAAATTGTTATTTAAATATTTTGTAATCGTCAGTTCTGACAAATATGAACAAAAGGAGTTCTAACAAGTTTTGACAGTTCTAACAAAAGGAAAAACTAAAAAAATATGAACAATGAGAGAATTTAAACAATAAGAAATTTTTTATTACTTAATAGCCACGTGTACTAGTGGAATAATTCGAAATTTTGAATTAAAACTGGGCCAATTATTAATTTTCATTCAGCTTTTCTTTTTTTAAGGCAATGTTTATAAGTTTTACTGTTCGTTTTAGATTCAAAGCCTTTTTAAATATTTAATTTTGCATGTTCTGAATTGAACCGGAAAGCTTAGAAGCTGGATTCACATCATTTATTTGTATCTGTTTATTTATTAGCAAATCACCGATCGTCAAGACAAAGGTGAAAATAGGAGATGATTGAGTGTTATGAGTGTAGATGAACGAGTGTATTTATTGTTTTATGTTTTTAATTAATGTCAGCTGTTCCATATAAAAGGCAATTTATTAATGTCACAATAGCCAGAGCATATAAGGGACTTATTAGTCTGATTTTCGGTAAACTGACAAGCCTGATACTCAGTACACCACTCGAATCATGTAAACTATCCCACACAGACATCCTAGACTTCTCTAGTGGTATTCACGTCGATTGCAACCAATCAGTGGACGCTGTGTCAGTGCCAACGGCCCTATTACTTTGTTCCCAAGTGAGCACTATGACACAGTGGACGCTGTGTCAGTGCCAACGGCTCCATTACCTTGTTCCCAATTGAGCACTATGACACAGTGGACGCTGTGTCAGTGCCAACGGCCCCATTACTTTGTTCCCAGGTGAGCACTATGACACAGTGCCGGCTGATAAATAAGCACTGTTTTAAATGAAAGTAATAATTGTGGATTACTTAAATATTTTGGATATATAAATGGGGATTGTCACTAGATCAGTCATATGATTGCGGGTAGCCTATCCAAACAATAGGTCACATAGGTACAGAGTGTCCCCTGCGCTCTTACGGAGGGATTAGCCAGCATACACAGAATTATTGAGGCAGGTGTTAGATGGCTCGATGGATTGGTCTTAGCTTTGTTACAGATCACTTTAAATTTTATAATCAATGAATATATAATAATGACTTTTGGATATTTATCCAAATATACATCGCAGCTATATAATTAACAAATGGTAGCTGACAACAAACCATATATATATAATTGTGGGTATTTGACGTCTAGTCACTCGTGTAAAGAAACGCATGACACATTTGACGCAGTTCTACGTCTGCAGTAATTTGTAAAGCCGTCTTCCACGCCTCGCTACCCAGTAGGCATCTGACAACTTGTGACAGCCCACACGACTCATAACTTCCGTTATCTTCACATTAGCCAGTACAGTGAGAGCGCTATGTAGTAAATCATTACAATTTACTGGTTGAAATGGTAGGTCAGTTGTATCATAATTGTTTCAGTACCTTCTGTAAGGAGTAGAGCTACCTTTTATCTCTACTCTTAGGATGCAGTAACTGTAGGCAATAGTCGAAAGCTACGTATTAGACTATCTTCAGTAAGTCAGTGGTATATAATCCTATAACTGAGATTACTTGATGGTAAAATAATGTTCCATATAAACTAAATTTCATCGGACAGTGACTTCATTAAATCCAATGACTCGCTATAATATCATTGTTAATATAATTATCATAATAACTGATTATATCCTCCAATTTATTTCAGTAAATATACTGCTAAATCATGTTTCAATTTAACATGACTCTACTTACACAATATATTTTGGTCGTCTACATGTCTGTGTTTACAGGGTGAGAAGGCCCACCAAGAAAGGTGAGTGAAACAAAGTCATGAAAAGCTCATGCCAAAGGTGATAAGCCTCATCATAATTGTTATACATAAGTAACGTTCGAATAAAAAACTTGTCAAGACTTTTGGAAGTAAGATTGATTGGTTGAGTAGTTGTCACAGGAGGGTCGTTTTTAACATGTTTGTTGAGTAGGGTGGGATATCCTCGTTAATAGTTGTGGTGGGTTGGTTTCCTCTAGAGATAGGACAATTGATAGAGTACGTTTCGTGGAGAGAGTTGTATATATAACAGTTGGATGGCGTTGGACATGTTAAGGCTATTTTTGAATGCTACTTAAGTATTTAACTACTTTTAAGGCATGTTAAGGCTACCTTTGAATGCTACTTAAGTACTTAACTACTTTTAAGGCATGTTAAGGCTACCTTTGAATGCTACTTAAGTATTTAACTACTTTTAAGGCATGTTAAGGCTACCTTTGAATGCTACTTAAGTACTTAACTACTTTTAAGGCATGTTAAGCCTACATTTGAGTACTACTTAAGTACTTTGCTACTTTTAAGGCAGTTAAGCCTACATTTGAGTACTACTTAAGTACTTTGCTACTTTTAAGGCATGTTAAGGCTACCTTTGAATGCTACTTAAGTACTTAACTATTTTTAAGGCATGTTAAGGCTACTTTTGAGTGCTACTTAAGTACTTAAATACTTTTAAGGCATGTTAAGGCTACTTTTGAGTGCTACTTAAGTACTTAACTACTTTTAAGGCATGTTAAGGCTACCTTTGAATGCTACTTAAGTACTTAACTACTTTTAAGGCATGTTAAGGCTACCTTTGAATGCTACTTAAGTACTTAGCTACTTTTAAGGCATGTTAAGGCTACCTTTGAATGCTACTTAAGTACTTAGCTACTTTTAAGGCATGTTAAAGCTACTTTTGAATGCTACTTAAGTACTTAGCTACTTTTAAGGCATGTTAAGGGAAACATTTGAGCGGCTACAACTGAGAGAAAAAAGCGATTGATTGCTATACAACCAACCACGAAATAATTACTCCATTGCTGCTACCACCACTTCAACCTGATTGTTGCTAGTACCACTTTAACCCAATCGTGACTACCACTACCACTTCAAATCAATTGTTGCTGCTATCACTTCAATCCTATTCCTGCTACTATTACTTCAACCCCACTATTGGTTCTACACTTTAACCCCACTGTTACTACTACCACTTTAACCCCACTGTTACTACTACCACTTTAACACCACTGCTACTACTACCACTTTAACCCCACTGTTACTACTACCACTTAAACCCCACTGTTACTAATACCACTTCAACCCCATTGTTAATACTACCACTTTAACCCCATTGTTACTGCTAGCACTTCAACCCCACTGTTACTACTACCACCACTTTAACCCCACTGTTACTACTACCACCACTTCAACCCCACTGTTACTACCACCACTTTAACACCACTGCTACTACTACCACTTTAACACCACTGCTACTACTACCACTGCAACCCCACTGTTACTACTACCACTTAAACCCCATTGTTACTAATACCACTTCAACCCCATTGTTAATACTACCACTTTAACCCCATTGTTACTGCTAGCACTTCAACCCCACTGTTACTACAACCACTTTAACACCACTGCTACTACTACCACTTTAACCCCACTGTTACTACTACCACTTCAACACCATTGTTACTACTGCCACCACTTTTACCCTACTGTTACTACTACCACTTTAACCACACTGTTACTACTACCAACACTTCAACTCCACTGTTACTACTACCACTTTAACACCACGGCTACTACTACCACTTCAACACCACTGTTACTACTACTACCACTTTAACCCTACTTTTATTACTATCACATCAACCCCACTGTTACTACTACCTTTTAAACCCCACTGTTACTACTACCACTTTAACCCCACTGTTACTCCTACCACTTCAAACCCACTGCTACTATTACCACTTAAACCCCACTGCTACTACTACCACTTTAACCCCACTGCTACTACTACCACTTAAACCCCACTGCTACTACTGCCACTTTAACCTCACTGTTACTACTACCACTTCAACCCTATTGTTACTACTACCACTTTAACTCCAATTTTACTACTACCACTTAAACCGCACTGCTACTGCTACCACTTGAAAGCCAATTATTACTAATGCCACTTTAAAACCCACTTTCCCATTACCGTGATTGGAGATCTTCTTATTACAAGCCTGTTTAAAAAAGAAGGGCATATATTTTCAGACAAGACCACTGTATAATTGAGTTTAACTATCTACTAAAATTCATATCATGTTTCTTTTTAACGAAATATTAACTGGATAAAGACATACTTTTACTCGTACAATTTGTTATGTAGTATTGTGTTTGTATTTGTTTTCTTGTGTATTGTGTTACTGGGCTTGTATTCTAAGGTAAGTTTACTGATACTCTATATCTCATATTACATCACTAACATCCTACGAAACACATATTTTTTAAACTCATTCTGTTTTGTTAATATATTGTTAATCTAGTTTTAATTTTGTTTTTCTAAGACGAAAGAGTTCTTTATAGGCTATTTATAATAGAATTGCGAAAAATCCTTTCTTAATGTATCTCTATGATAAAAAATCTTCATCCATCAAAATTTTCAAGATAATCTAAAGAAATAT
The DNA here is from genome assembly GCA_035578905.1 of Stictocephala bisonia. NCBI lineage: Eukaryota > Metazoa > Arthropoda > Insecta > Hemiptera > Membracidae > Stictocephala > Stictocephala bisonia. Next base: position 373,352 of record JAQJVL010000578.1, on the reverse strand, counting down.
AACAAATGTTTAGAATTGTTTTTAACAACTATTTTTACTATTTATACAATATTAGACGCAATGTTTACACCAACGTGACCCAGTGCCCTACAACCTAAGATGTAATCACGGCTATTCAATAAATATGGCCCCATTCTTCTTATTTTGTTTGATATCTAATGATTTTTAAAACAACCATACTTCCTTAAATAAGCTTCGTGAGCAGTCCAAAAGGAGGGGGAGGGACTTTCACTGCCCCCTGGTTAGTGGGAGTAGTGCAATCCAGTGCGGTAACTGCGGTGAAAGGTCCATCTGCACACAATGAATGCTGCTAGTCATCGATCTAGAATAGCATCGGATTGGGATCTGAATAATTCGTATTACCTAGAACGATAGCCCTAAATTGGGTGGTCAACTTCGTTGATGGAATTATTTATTTATGATATGAGCACTAAAATTGGCGATGGCCCAATTACTAATGTGCAGTAAAATGTTTCATAAGTAGAATATCACCATGGAAAAAGTTAAGATCTTCAAATTGTCTTTGCTAACAACAAAACTAATTCAATAAAAACAATAAATTACTGAGAAGTATAATTTAGAAACATGATAAGATAAAAATATTATGAAATAGCACGTTTACTAATATTACAGGTGGAATATGCAATACTTATTCCATAAAAAGAGAGAATCAACAGCAATATTCAGGTTGTTCATAAAAAACCCTCCAAGACTTCGGGATATGATTAATTACATGAAAAACTCAGAAAAAACTTCCTATGAACATATATCCGAAAGCGCTTATTTTCCCGTCCGTCTGTTGGAATGTGTTTTCTTTAAAATTCATTATATCTTAATAGCCCCTCAATATATCATCTTCAAACCTCGTACATGTATGAGGAGGAATAATGAGACCTAATACAGTACAGAATATCAAGTACTTACTTTATTCCAGTTTAAAGCGACGGCTAATTTTAGTTTTTTAAGCTCAATATCTTAAAAAATTATAAATCAAAAACTACAAGATACACGAAAATTTCAAAATTTGATTTCTTAAAACATGCTGAAAAGATTGTTCATATCGAACTGATATTTTTTTATTTTTTGTGATACAGTACCTGATAGTTGGATAATATTGCCACAATATTAGCATATTTTGTATTACAAACATTATAAATTATCAGTTATTAATGATTCGATCTTTATACCATCTTTGAGGAAATAAAATTGTGCATTTTTTATTTTGTAATTTTTTTAAAAATTATACATTTTAAGACAATAAACTTTGAAAACTAAAAATAGCTTCCATTTTGTATTAGTACAAAGTAGGAACTCGATACTCTATATTACATTAAGTCTTGTTATTCCTCATACATGTATGGGGTTTAAAGATAATATCTTGAGTGTTTATTGAGACATGATAAACTTTGTAAAAAACACATATTCTGAAGTCTTGAAAGTTTTTTTTTATGAAAAATGTATATATAAATATAAATCAAACAAAAGGAAACAAACCGATCAATGTTTAACAGTAGTTATTTTTTTGCTCTAAACTAGTTAATATATATTCATCTACACCCACTTACTTTCTGAACGGTTGTATTCTCCACTGTGGCGGTACTCTAACAACAGAATCATATTAAGCGAAACATATTACTGTTCATTTTATAACCGGTAACCAACAGAGTGATAGAAAACTCTATAATTTTGGAATTTTTATTTCAAAACGCCAAAACCGCTAGTGACTGTGCCACACCTAGATATAGTATGTACGCAGCATACACTATTAGGGTAAGCTTACACCAATTTAGGATTAGGTGTGACGCCCCTACTCCCTTGAATTGCCGCTAGGTGCGTAAACATTAACATCAAAAACATGAACAAAAGCCTACCCTTAACTACTTTATCTATCTTAATATATACTAAATGACAGAATAATTAATGCTGAAACAATACTAGTTCACAATCATTCCTTAGTGAATGCCTCTACTTTTGTGCATTCCTCTTGTTTACCTCCCTCAGACTAGAGGGTTTCACAATCATTCCTAAGTGAATGCCTCTACTTTTGTGCATTCCTCTTGTTTAACTCCCTCAGACCAGAGGGTTTCACAATAATTCCTTAGTAAATGGCTCTACTTTTGTGCATTCCTCTCGTTTACCTCCCTCAGACCAGAGGGTTTCACAATCATTCCTTAGTGAATAGCTCTACTTTTGTGCATTCCTCTTGTTTACCTCCCTCAGCCCAGAGGGTTTCACAATCATTCCATAGCCAATGCCTCTACTTTTGTGCATTCCTTTTGTTTACCACCCTCAGACCAGAGGGTTTCACAATCATTCCTTACTGAATGGCTCTACTTTTGTGCATTCCTCTTGTTTACCTCCCTCAGACCAGAGGGTTTCACAATCATTCCTTAGCAAATGCCTCTACTTTTGTGCATTCCTCTTGTATACCACCCTCAGACCAGAGGATTTCACAATCATTCCTTAGTGAATGGCTCTACTTTTGTGCATTCCTCTTGTTTACCTCCCTCAGACAAGAAGGTTTCATAATCATTCCTTAGTGAATGTCTCTACTTTTGTGCATTCCTCTTGGTTACCTCCCTCAGACCAGAGGGTTTCAAAATCATTCCTTAGTGAATGTCTCTACTTTTGTGCATTCCTCTTGTTTACCTCCCTCAGACCAGAGGGTTTCAAAATCATTCCTTAGTGAATGTCTCTACTTTTGTGCATTCCTCTCGTTTACCTCCCTCAGACCAGAGGGTTTCACAATCATTCCTTACTGAATGGCTTTACTTTTGTGCATTCCTGTTGTTTACCTCCCTCAGACCAGAGGGTTTCAAAATAATTCCTTAGTGAATGCCTCTACTTTTGTGCATTCCTCTTTTTTACCTCCCTCAGATCAGAGGGTTTCATAATCATTCCTTAGTGAATGTCTCTACTTTTGTGCATTCCTCTTGTTTACCTCCCTCAGACCAAAGGGTTTCAAAATCATTCCTTAGTGAATGTCTCTACTTTTGTGCATTCCTCTTGTTTACCACCCTCAGACCAGAGGGTTTCAAAATCATTCCTTAGTGAATGTATGTACGTTTTTACATTCCTCTTGTTCACCTCCCTCAGACCACAGGGTTTCACAATCAATCCTTACTGAATGCCTCTACTTTTGTGCATTCCTCTTGTTTACCTCCCTCAGACAAGAAGGTTTCATAATCATTCCTTACTGAATAGCTCTACTTTTGTGCATTCCTCTTTTTTACCTCCCTCAGACCAGAGGGTTTCAAAATCATTCCTTAGTGAATGTCTCTAATTTTGTGCATTCCTCTTGTTTACCTCCTTCAGACCAGAGGGTTTCAAAATCATTCCTTAGTGAATGTCTCTACTTTTTTGCATTCCTCTTGTTTACCTCCCTCAGACCAGAGGGTTTCAAAATCATTCCTTAGTTAATGTCTCTACTTTTGTGCATTCCTCTTGTTTACCTCCCTCAGACCAGAGGGTTTCACAATCATTCCTTACTGAATGGCTCTACTTTTGTGCATTCCTCTTGTTTACCTCCCTCAGACCAGAGGGTTTCAAAATCATTCCTTAGTGAAAGTCTCTACTTTTGTGCATTCCTCTCGTTTACCTCCCTCAGACCACAGGGTTTCAAAATCATTCCTTAGTGAATGTCTCTGCTTTTGTGCATTCCTCTTGTTTACCTCCATCAGATTAGAGGATTTTTACAATCATTACTTAGTGAATGTCTCTACTTTTGTACATTCCTCTTGTTTACCACCCTCAAACCAGAGGGTTTCACAATCATTCCTTAGTGAATGGCTCGACCTTTGTGCATTCCTCTTGTTTACCTCCCTCACACCAGAGGGTTTCACAATCATTCCTTAGTGAATAGCTCTACTTTTGTGCATTCCTCTTGTTTACCTCCCTCAGCCCAGAGGGTTTCACAATCATTCCTTAGTGAATGCCTCTACTTTTGTGCATTCCTTTTGTTTACCACCCTCAGACCAGAGGGTTTCACAATCATTCCTTACTGAATGGCTCTACTTTTGTGCATTCCTCTTGTTTACCTCCCTCAGACCAGAGGGTTTCACAATCATTCCTTAGCGAATGCCTCTACTTTTGTGCATTCCTCTTGTTTACCACCCTCAGACCAGAGGGTTTCACAATCATTCCTTAGTGAATGTCTCTACTTTTGTGCATTCCTCTTGTTTACCTCCCTCAGACAAGACGGTTTCATAATCTTTCCTTAGTGAATGTCTCTACTTTTGTGTATTCCTCTTGGTTACCTCCCTCAGACCAGAGGGTTTCATAATCTTTCCTTAGTGAATGTCTCTACTTTTGTGTATTCCTCTTGTTTACCTCCCTCAGACCAGAGGGTTTCAAAATCATTCCCTAGTTAATGCCTCTACTTTTGTGCATTCCTCTTTTTTACCTCCCTCAGATCACAGGGTTTCATAATCATTCCTTACTGAATGGCTCTACTTTTGTGCATTCCTCTTGTTTACCTCCCTCAGACTAGAGGGTTTCATAATCATTCCTTAGTGAATGTCTCTACTTTTGTGCCTTCCTCTTGTTTACCTCCCTCAGACCAGAGGGTTTCAAAATCAATTCTTAGTGAATGTCTCTACTTTTGTGCATTCCTCTTGTTTACCTCCCTCAGACCACAGGGTTTCACAATCATTCCTTACTGAATGGCTCTACTTTTGTGCATTCCTCTTGTTTACCTCCCTCAGACCAGAGGGTTTCAAAATCATTCCTTAGTGAATGCCTCTACTTTTGTGCATTCCTCTTTTTTACCTCCCTCAGACCAGAGGGATTCATAATCATTCCTTAGTGAATGTCTTTACTTTTGTGCATTCCTCTTGTTTACCTCCCTCAGACCAGAGGGTTTCACAATCATTCCTTAGTGAATGTCTCTACTTTTGTGCATTCCTCTTGTTTACCACCCTCAGACCAGAGGGTTTCAAAATCATTCCTTAGTGAATGTCTGTACGTTTTTACATACCTCTTGTTCACCTCCCTCAGACCAGAGGGTTTCAAAATCATTCCTTACTGAATGGCTCTACTTTTGTGCATTTCTCTTGTTTACCTCCCTCAGACCAGAGGGTTTCAAAATTATTCCTTAGTGAATGTCTCTACTATTGTGCATTCCTCTTGTTTACCTCCCTCAGACCAGAGGGTTTCACAATAATTCCTTACTGAATGGCTCTACTTTTGTGCATTCCTCTTGTTTACCTCCCTCAGACTAGAGGGTTTCAAAATTATTCCTTAGTGAATGTCTCTACTTTTGTGCATTCCTCTCGTTTACCTCCCTCAGACCAGAGGGTTTCAAAATCATTCCTTAGTGAATGTCTCTACTTTTGTGCATTCCTCTTGTTTACCTCCATCAGATTAGAGGGTTTTTACAATCATTACTTAGTGAATGGCTCTACTTTTGTGCATTCCACTTGTTTACCTCCCTCAGACCAGAGGGTTTCAAAATCATTCCTTACTGAATGGCTCTACTTTTGTGCATTCCTCTTGTTTACCTCCCTCAGACCAGAGGGTTTCAGAATCATTCCTTAGTGAATGTCTTTACTTTTGTGCATTCCTCTTGTTTACCTCCCTCAGACCAGAGGGTTTCACAATCATTCCTTAGTGAATGTCTCTACTTTTGTGCATTCCTCTTGTTTACCTCCCTCAGACCAGAGGGTTTTAAAATCATTCCTTAGTGAATGTCTCTACTTTTTTGCATTCCTCTTGTTTACCACCCTCAGACCAGAGGGTTTCAAAATAATTCCTTAGTTAATGTCTCTACTTTTGTGCATTCCTCTTGTTTACCTCCCTCAGACCAGAGGGTTTCACAATCATTCCTTACTGAATGGCTCTACTTTTGTGCATTCCTCTTGTTTACCTCCCTCAGACCAGAGGGTTTCAAAATTATTCCTTAGTGAATGTCTCTACTTTTGTGCATTCCTCTCGTTTACCTCCCTCAGACCAGAGGGTTTCAAAATCATTCCTTAGTGAATGTCTCTACTTTTGTGCATTCCTCTTGTTTACCTCCATCAGATTAGAGGGTTTTTACAATCATTACTTAGTGAATGGCTCTACTTTTGTGCATTCCAATTGTTTACCTCCCTCAGACCAGAGGGTTTCAAAATCATTCCTTACTGAATGTCTCTACTTTTGTGCATTCCTCTTGTTTACCTCCCTCAGACCAGAGGGTTTCAGAATCATTCCTTAGTGAATGTCTTTACTTTTGTGCATTCCTCTTGTTTACCTCCCTCAGACCAGAGGGTTTCACAATCATTTCTTAGTGAATGTCTCTACTTTTGTGCATTCCTCTTGTTTACCTCCCTCAGACCAGAGGGTTTCAAAATCATTCCTTAGTGAATGTCTCTACTTTTGTGCATTTCTCTTGTTTACCTCCCTCAGACCAGAGGGTATCACAATCATTCCTTACTGAATCCCTCTGTTTTGAGGGAGGTAAACGTGGTTTACCGAAATTGATCATCATAATATTTGTACATTTTGATCGTATATTATAATCAATTTGTGTGTATAACTTTTACTTGATTTTTATTTTAACTAAAGAAAGTAAACAAACATACATTGATTTTTGAGTAAGTATTTATCTAAATGATAAATTTAAAATAAAATCATCAATAATTAGTCTGTTTAAAATTTAAATAGAAGATCAGATCTTTCACAAGAAGTGTATGATTCATCTGTAAATTTTAAAAATTTAAAATTACTGATTTATAATTTGAATTCTAATTTATGAAGTATATGAAATGCACATCATCTCTCTTCGTATATGAACAAACGTCATTAGTTGAATCGTGTGTAAGAAGGTCACACGAGTTCTTTCAGAGTTATTTATTGTGCTAAAAATAGGGTGCGTTGATAGACGACAATAATAATTAAAAGTAATATTGTTTATGTAAAAAAACTTCACCAGCCATTCTGAACATTTATTGCTTTCACAAAATTGTATAGTTGCACATTTGAAATTCCCAATGCAATCAACTTCCTTCCGGTGGCATAGCAATACTCATCAGTATGCACCCTAACAGGAAGTTAATACGAATATATTACGGAATCAGGAAGCTGATGCTGAATGCCATGAAGTTGATGTAACATTGTATTACGGAATCAGAAAGCTGACGCTGAAAGTCATGAAGTTGATGTGACATTGTATTACGGAATCAGGAAGCTGACGCTGAAAGTCATGAAGTTGATGTGACATTGTATTACGGAATCAGGAAGCTGACGCTGAAAGTCATGAAGTTGATGTGACATTGTGTTACGGAATCTGAATGTCATGAAGTTGATGTGACATTGTGTTACGGAATCAAGAAGCTGACGCTGAATGTCATGAAGTTGATGTGACATTGTATTACGGAATCAGGAAGCTGACGCTGAAAGTCATGAAGTTGATGTGACATTGTGTTACGGAATCAGGAAGCTGACGCTGAATGTCATGAAGTTGATGTAACATTCTATTACGCTTAGAGTTGATTTATGATCGGTACTGAGAACAAAGTGTCATGGAGATTATAGGCGATAAGTTCTTGTATACTCGGTCCTCTTAAACACCGCTCAATGGTTGCTATCGGCGTGGACACTACTGGGTTGTCCATGTTGGGTGTTAGTCATTGTCCGGATGTTGTGTAGGTGAAAGAACTGCGTATCATGATTGTCAATTAGCTAAAAATCAGACTAATACTACGTGGTTCGGATTCCACGTAAAGCTGTAGGTCCCTTAGTTGCCCTGGCTACTGGGCTATAGTAAATGGCTCTTTCTGAGGAACAGTTGAACTCAGTTAGTAACCAGACTACACAGGTCATCCACACTCATAATCATTCATATTCGCCTTAAAATACGCAATAAGTAGTTTCGGTGCCTCATATGTCAGAATGTAAGAACATAAAATACATGATTCATTTTGCGTAAAAATCCATTTTCTAGCTAACGTTTAACGAAATATGGAGACTGTTATTATCATATTTAATGTGGATGGGTCAGAAGTTGTCAGAGGTCTGTTATGGAGAAACCTTTTTTATTTGTTTTTAAATTAAAACTTCACTACCCCGGCTAATTAATTTTTAGCTCCTTCTGCAACATCAGCCACTGTGCTGTCAATAAATACGATCTTGTCGTAGATGGATTGATCTCACTTGTCAACCAGATTGCACAAGTCGTCCAAATTTAACCTACCTTTTATGTACACCTAAAAATATTTAGAAGAAAAGAGTGGTGTTTAGTTTAAAAAGAGATCTGATTGAAAAATAATTAAACTAAGTATGTTTATTTAGTAATTAAATGGAAAGAATGGAAAGTTTTAAGAACAGTGTCGGACGTGGATTGAATACTAATTTAAGGCAAAATACTTCCTGCAACAATCTACTGATTCAAGAAAAACACACTTATGTAATATAACTTGAATAGATGGCAAAAACAAGCATGGGTTTCATATGAATGTTTTTATATGGCTTAGTACGACCGGAGTGGGAGTCAGTATATGCCGTACTTATTCTTACATTGTGTCTATTCTTTGTCGAACATTTGTCATCCTGGCTTAACGTTAATCTTGTATCCATGCACATTATTTCATAAGCACCACTTAGTTATTCAACCAAACTCTTTACGTAACATGTCCTGTTTTACTCGCATCACTTAATTACTTATCCACGGAATCCTTTTAATATTCCTGAATCACTTCTTTAAAAAATTCTGTCGTAAACAACAGTGTTGTTGACATCAATATGTTGACTGCTGCCAACCTCACCCCGCCCCCTCCACATCGGGGGAGTAAGTACGTGACCCAGGGAAACTACTATCCAGATGATAAAAGTTGGGTAGTAAGCTGCAGACCTCTACGTGCTCTGTATTCTCTTGCGTCTACTGAGGGATATGGCCACTACTGGACAACTCTAGAGAGGACTTGTCCATATTTGGGGACACAGACTGCAACTTAAACGAATTAAAAAAAAACCAGACGTATATTTACGGTCTCGATGTCATAATAAACTCGAGTCTCTCCACTGCTGTGGCCAATGGACAAGTAATAATAGCCGACTTTCAAATAAACTATTTCAACATTTTAGAAATGTTAAAACAATTTATGTTAAAATTGTTTAGGTACTGTAAAAACTTTTGTACCTATTTTTTTGTACCAAAATTATATAAGATATAATCGTAAATCTGTGTACATGGTACATTACCTGATTTTCTCCCTTAAACAAGGATATAATTTTAATGTTAAATCATTGATTACTAGGAGTGGGATACATTTGGATTACTAAATATAATCTGTATTATATATGACATTAATCATGATAAACTTACCTCCTTCCGTAGATAGCCATGGTGTACTTTCCTCATCCGTAACTGTAGCTGTCAATGGACGTCAAACCACCTCAATTATATAGTGGACATTTTTACAGGCACTACTATAATTTTCAAATTTTAATAATCAAGGTTTATTGTAAAATAAATAGCCAAGAAACATTATGTCAACTAGTTTAAGCCATGTACCGTTTGTTCACTCAGAACATGATTTTAATGTAGGTTAACAACTTAGGTCGTGCAAAAGGTGGCTTTACCTTATTAAGTTTAAAACCAGGTATCTTTAATAAAACCAAGACCAATAATTTAAGACAATAATAATTTAACAAACAACATTGTTGGCTAATTATTTCAAACTTGGTCATACATTTTATTGAGTTAGGAAATCGGAGAACACTTTGGAAAGAAACGTATAATCAAGACGTTATGATGCCAAAAATATTTAATACCAACCTTATAAAGCCATTTGTCTCATCATTGAAAAAATAGCCACATACTTTGTATGAACGCACTTGTTGTCTCATTAAGATAACAACTGTATCAAAGGGGCCGACATCGCAACTGGACTTCACAGTTAGGAGAGAAATCAGCCGGCTAGACTTACAAAGTAGACTTGGACGTTAGTCATCTGAGTCGACTGTTTCAGACTCCATTTACCTTCTTTGGATACATAATTAAAGAAAGATAAACCATCATAATGTGGAGTGTTCGCGTAACGTAAGTGCATTGATTACTTTCTTATTCAACAACTTTCATTCCTTATGAAACAAGTCGCCTGTTAACTGGAAATGGGGCGGAAATTAGTTTACGTTGTTTGCAAAGTTTTGTAAAGTGCGCTAAATGTATGACGGGGAAACTATTGTAAGTGGAATAGCACAACGCTAAATGTACGACGGGGAAACTATTGTAAGTGGAATAGCACAACCCTGAATGTACGACGAGGAAACTATTGTAAGTGGAATAGCACACCCCTAAATGTACGACGAGGAAACTATTGTAAGTGGAATAGCACAACCCTAAATGTTACGATGGCAAAACTATTGTAAGTGGAATAGCACAACGCTAAATGTACGACGAGGAAACTATTGTAAGTGGAATAGCACAACGCTAAATTTACGACGAGGAAACTATTGTAAGTGGAATAGCACAACCCTAAATGTGCGACGGGGAAACTATTGTACGTGGAATAGCACACCCCTAAATGTTACGATGGGAAAAATATTGTAAGTGGAATAGCACAACGCTAAATGTACGACGGGGAAACTATTGTAAGTGGAATAGCACAACCCTAAATGTTACGATGGGAAAACTATTGTAAGTGGAATAGCACAACGCTAAATGTACGACGACGAAACTATTGTAAGTGGAATAGCACAACCCTAAATGTACGACGGGGAAACTATTGTACGTGGAATAGCACACCTCTAAATGTACGACGGAGAAACTATTGTACGTGGAATAGCACAACGCTAAATGTACGACGGGGAAACTATTGTAAGTGGAATAGCACAACCCTAAATGAACGACGGAGAAACTATTGTACGTGGAATATCACAACGCTAAATGTACGACGGAGAAACTATTGTAAGTGGAATAGCACAACGCTAAATGTACGACGGGGAAACTATTGTAAGTGGAATAGCACAACGCTAAATGTACGACGAGGAAACTATTGTAAGTGGAATACCACAACGCTAAATATACGACGGAGAAACTATTGTACGTGGAATATCACAACGCTAAATGTACGACGGAGAAACTATTGTAAGTGGAATAGCACAACGCTAAATGTACGACGGGGAAATTATTGTAAGTGGAATAGCACAACCCTAAATGTACGACGGAGAAACTATTGTACGTGGAATATCACAACGCTAAATGTACTGTACCGGGTCTTGGACCGGTACAGTTTCGTTTTTTTCGTCGTTGTCTGCCAGGCTGCCTGAGATTCACTTTTGCCTTGCGTTTCGCGTAGTTGGTGGCCGTTGGCTTAGATCCGTTTCGTTCCGTGTTCCAGCTCGGGTTGTCAGGTTGGCCGTCTAGATTGTTCTAGTAGTTCGAGTTGGTTTGCAGCAGCCGTTAGTCACAAGATGCGAGGCTAAATCACCTAAAACGTAAGTGTTCATTTTGTATGTTTTAATATCTAATCACCCTTTTGGTGAAAATACTTTTGTTTAAATAATATTAATCGGGCTTATTGGTGTTTTCAGGGTTTTGTCTAATTTATATTCTTTGTCTAGATGTTTCTCAGACTAGGTTAAAGCCATGTGCTTCCATGTTACTCTTTACCGTTAATTACCGTTAATGCTTTTTATATCTGCCTTTATTTTCCATTGTAATTCTGTATAATGTTTATTGAGCCTTTTTACAGTTGTAGTTACCGATTTACCATATTTTTTTTGTTCGTTGCCAATAACCTAGCCTAGCTGTACTCTTTGATTTTCATGTTATAACCTATTGCTCATGTATCCATATCCTAGTTTTCAGTTTGTCATTTTTAGTTCCATATACGTAATTAATTCTTTTATAATTGGTTAATAGGTAATTTGTTTTAAATCTGTTTTCCAACATAAATTTTTATAACCTAAAAAAATAGATCTTTTATTTTTTCTAGTGTGCTAATCCTGTATAATTTTGTCTGTGCCCGTTTTGTTTTGCCATGTCATGTTTAGTGGTTATGTATAATATTTGTGTTGTGATGGCTGGACTGTTTTTAATGTGCTGTGGTGTTGTCCTACAGTCCAGGGTCCTCGAGTAGGACGCTTCTACCCTCGGCCTGCCGTCCGGGGATTTTCTACCATCCACACTGCCAGCCTGGCCTGAGGACCATGTATAGAGGCCATTGGTGACCCTGCTGCCCCACCTACATCTTTAGGTATGAGTTTTCTGTCCTCAGGTCAGTGCTTTCCTTGTTGTTTCCCGGCGGCTGAGCTGGGGGTTTAATTTAAAAGTGAAAAGGAAATGGAAAGAAAAAATAAAAGAAGAGAAAAAGTTTGTGGAACTGTTTAATTTGTGGCCTAGGCCTAAACTGCTAAACTTGGACAGTGATTTTATACCACAGCCATTTGGGACTTATATATTTTTTATTAAAGAGAAAAACTTTTTTAAAATACACAAAGATTTTGTTGATGTTAATATTTATTTATTTATATTTATTGTTATTTAGTTTAATTAGTTTATTTGGTTGTTACATTTGTTTAGATTTTTATATTTGTTAGGTCCCCATTGTTAAATCCTGTTATTATTTATTCATATGTTTAGGCCTAGTTATTGTTATTTATTTCTTGGGTTACGTGTATTAGGGGTGTTTGGAAGTGAATTTTTACTCGAACGGTACCGTGTTATATTTTCTTTTAAATTGTTTAATTTTTAAACTCACCAAAAGGGGATTATTGTGCTTTTAGTTAACTTAATTCGGAGCTGCCCCGGGATTACGGCTTACTCCCGGGCCTCGGTGGAATCAAGGGATGTGGGCCAAATTGCCGGCTTAATTGATGATACCAAAATTTTTGTTTCCAGTAGTTTTCTAAATTTTCACTTTTATTTTGGGGTTATCTAAATTTGTTTCTTAATGGTCATTTTTAAATTGTTAATAATTTGTCTTACGTTTTGGGTGTCTCAGGCCCAACCGCAGATAGGCCATACAGTTTGTTAATTGTAGTTTTGGTATTTGTAGCGTTAAGTGTTTTGGTAGCTTTTGTCGTTATATTGTTAAATTTTGTGTTTATTGTTATTTATTTAATTGCAGATTTTATATTGTGGCCTTCTGCCTATTTTATATTGTGGCCTTCGGCCGTTTTTGATTTATTAAATGATGTTTCTTGAAATAAAAAGTAGTTTTGCTCAGCTGCCGAGTATTATTTTGACCCTCCAACTGCCACCCGTGATCCCATCGCTCGACTGGTTTGGGCCATTCCCCCAGTTGGCACGCTTTCCAGCTTTGGTGGGGGGATGGGTCTCAGTACGACGGAGAAACTATTGTAAGTGGAATAGCACAACGCTAAATGTACGACGGGGAAACTATTGTAAGTGGAATAGCAAAACGCTAAATGTACGACGATGAAACTTTTTAAAGTGGAATAGCACAACCCTAAATGTTACGATGGGAAAACTATTGTAAGTGGAATAGCACACCCCTAAATGTTACGATGGGAAAACTATTGTAAGTGGAATAGCAAAACCCTGAATGTACGACGGGGAAACTATTGTAAGTGGAATAGCACAACCCTAAATGTGCGACGGGGTAACTATTGTAAGTGGAATAGCACAACCCTAAATGTACGACGGGGAAACAATTGTAAGTGGAATAGCACAACCCTGAATGTTACGATGGGAAAACTATTGTAAGTGGAATAGCACACCCCTAAATGTTACGATGGGAAAACTATTGTAAGTGGAATAGCACAACGCTAAATGTACGACGGGGTAACTATTGTAAGTGGAATAGCACAACCCTAAATGTTACGATGGGAAAACTATTGTAAGTGGAATAGCACAACGGTAAATGTACGACGGGGAAACTATTGAAAGTGGAATAGCACAACCCTAAATGTACGACGGGGAAACTATTGTAAGTGGAATAGCACAACCCTAAATGTACGACGGGGAAACTATTGTAAGTAGGATAGCACAAACCTGAATGTACGACGAGGAAACTATTGTAAGTGGAATAGCACACCCCTAAATGTATGTTGGAGAAACTATTGTAAGTGGAATAGCACACCCCTAAATGTACGACGGGGAAACTATTGTAAGTGGAATAGCACAACCCTAAATGTACGACGAGGAAACTATTGTAAGTGGAATAGCACACCCCTAAATGTATGACGAGGAAACTATTGTAAGTGGAATAGCACAACCCTGAATGTACGACGGGGAAACTATTGTAAGTGGAATAGCACAACCCTGAATGTACGACGAGGAAACTATTGTAAGTGGAATAGCACACCCCTAAATGTGTGACGGGGAAACTATTGTAAGTGGAATAGCACAACCCTAAATGTACGACGGGGAAACTATTGTAAGTGGAATAGCACAACCCTGAATGTACGACGAGGAAACTATTGTAAGTGGAATAGCACACCCCTAAATGTACGACGGGGAAACTATTGTAAGTGGAATAGCACAACCCTGAATGTACGACGGGGAAACTATTGTAAGTGGAATAGCACAACCCTGAATGTACGACGAGGAAACTATTGTAAGTGGAATAGCACACCCCTAAATGTGCGACGGGGAAACTATTGTAAGTGGAATAGCACAACCCTAAATGTGCGACGGGGAAAGTATTGTAAGTGGAATAGCACAACCCTGAATGTACGACGATGAAACTATTGTAAGTGGAATAGCACAACCCTGAATGTACGACGGGGAAACTATTGTAAGTGGAATAGCACAACCCTGAATGTACGACGAGGAAACTATTGTAAGTGGAATAGCACAACCCTAAATGTGCGACGGGGAAACTATTGTAAGTGGAATAGCACAACCCTGAATGTACGACGAGGAAACTATTGTAAGTGGAATAGCACAACCCTAAATGTACGACGGGTAAACTATTGTAAGTGGAATAGCACAACCCTGAATGTACGACGAGGAAACTATTGTTAGTGGAATAGCACAACCCTAAATGTGCGACGGGGAAACTATTGTAAGTGGAATAGCACAACCCTAAATGTACGACGGGGAAGCTATTGTAAGTGGAATAGCACAACCCTGAATGTACGACGGGGAAACTATTGTAAGTGGAATAGCACAACCCTGAATGTACGACGGGGAAACTATTGTAAGTGGAATAGCACAACCCTGAATGTACGACGGGGAAACTATTGTAAGTGGAATAGCACAACCCTGAATGTACGACGAGGAAACTATTGTAAGTGGAATAGCACAACCCTAAATGTACGACGGGGAAACTATTGTAAGTGGAATAGCACAACCCTGAATGTACGACAAGGAAACTATTGTAAGTGAAATAGCACAACCCTAAATGTGCGACGGGGAAACTATTGTAAGTGGAATAGCACAACCCTAAATGTACGACGAGGAAACTATTGTAAGTGGAATAGCACAACCCTAAATGTACGACGGGGAAACTATTGTAAGTGGAATAGCACAACCCTAAATGTACGACGAGGAAACTATTGTACGTGGAATAGCACAACCCTAAATATACGACGAGGAAACTATTGTAAGTGGAATAGCACACCCCTAAATGTACGACGGGGAAACTATTGTAAGTGGAATAGCACAACCCTGAATGTACGACGGGGAAACTATTGTAAGTGGAATAGCACAACCCTAAATGTACGACGAGGAAACTATTGTAAGTGGAATAGCACACCCCTAAATGTACGACGAGGAAACTATTGTAAGTGGAATAGCACAACCCTAAATGTACGACGGGGAAACTATTGTAAGTGGAATAGCACAACCCTGAATGTACGACGAGGAAACTATTGTAAGTGGAATAGCACACCCCTAAATGTGTGACGGGGAAACTATTGTAATTGGAATAGCACAACCCTAAATGTACGACGGGGAAACTATTGTAAGTGGAATAGCACAACCCTGAATGTACGACGAGGAAACTATTGTAAGTGGAATAGCACACCCCTAAATGTACGACGGGGAAACTATTGTAAGTGGAATAGCACAACCCTGAATGTACGACGGGGAAACTATTGTAAGTGGAATAGCACAACCCTGAATGTACGACGAGGAAACTATTGTAAGTGGAATAGCACACCCCTAAATGTGCGACGGGGAAACTATTGTAAGTGGAATAGCACAACCCTAAATTTGCGACGGGGAAAGTATTGTAAGTTGAATAGCACAACCCTGAATGTACGACGATGAAACTATTGTAAGTGGAATAGCACAACCCTAAATGTGCGACGGGGAAACTATTGTAAGTGGAATAGCACAACCCTGAATGTACGACGAGGAAACTATTGTAAGTGGAATAGCACAACCCTAAATGTACGACGGGTAAACTATTGTAAGTGGAATAGCACAACCCTGAATGTACGACGAGGAAACTATTGTAAGTGGAATAGCACAACCCTAAATGTGCGACGGGGAAACTATTGTAAGTGGAATAGCACAACCCTAAATGTACGACGGGGAAGCTATTGTAAGTGGAATAGCACAACCCTGAATGTACGACGGGGAAACTATTGTAAGTGGAATAGCACAACCCTGAATGTACGACGGGGAAACTATTGTAAGTGGAATAGCACAACCCTGAATGTACGACGGGGAAACTATTGTAAGTGGAATAGCACAACCCTGAATGTACGACGAGGAAACTATTGTAAGTGGAATAGCACAACCCTAAATGTACGACGGGGAAACTATTGTAAGTGGAATAGCACAACCCTGAATGTACGACAAGGAAACTATTGTAAGTGGAATAGCACAACCCTAAATGTGCGACGGGGAAACTATTGTAAGTGGAATAGCACAACCCTAAATGTACGACTAGGAAACTATTGTAAGTGGAATAGCACAACCCTAAATGTACGACGGGGAAACTATTGTAAGTGGAATAGCACAACCCTAAATGTACGACGAGGAAACTATTGTACGTGGAATAGCACAACCCTAAATATACGACGAGGAAACTATTGTAAGTGGAATAGCACAACCCTAAATGTACGACGGGGAAACTATTGTAAGTGGGATAGCACAACCCTGAATGTACGACGAGGAAACTATTGTAAGTGGAATAGCACAACCCTAAATGTGCGACGGGAAACTATTGTAAGTGGAATAGCACAACCCTAAATGTACGACGGGGAAACTATTGTAAGTGGAATAGCACAACCCTGAATGTACGACGAGGGAACTATTGTAAGTGGAATAGCACAACCCTAAATTTGCGACGGGGAAACTATTGTACGTGGAATAGCACACCCCTAAATGTGCGACGGGGAAACTATTGTACGTGGAATAGCACACCTCTAAATGTACGACGAGGAAACTATTGTAAGTGGAATAGCACAACCCTAAATGTACGACGGGGAAACTATTGTAAGTGGAATAGCACACCCCTAAATGTACGACGGTGAAACTATTGTAAGTGGAATTGCACAACCCTAAATGTACGACGGGGAAACTATTGTAAGTGGAATAGCACAACCCTAAATGAACGACGGAGAAACTATTGTAGGTGGAATAACACACCCCTAAATGTACGACGGTGAAACTATTGTAGGTTTAATATCACGCCCCTAAATGAACAACGGTGTGATATTAAACTTTCAATAGTTTCCGAGTTGTACATTTAGGGGTGTGATATTGAACTTACAATGATTTTCCCAGCCTAGACTGGAAAATGTATGAGTAATATTCACCTTCTACTGTACTGGTTCGCCCTCTTACTCTGCCTGAATAAGTCCCTCGCACACATCAATAGTGTATGAGGAATGAGCAGGGTAAGGAGATCGGCCTCCTTTAAAAACAAAACAAAATAAAAATAAAAAGGTTTGGACACAAAACATTGCCAGTACTTCATGTGGTCCTATTTTGTTCATATACAAATAATGAACAGAATGTGTAACTCCAGTTGATCTAATTTAAATCTTCAAATTACGTACACCTGTATTATGTAATAAAGCATTTCAAAATTTGCCCGTGCCTCTGAAGAAACATATTGGTTATATTTTTAAATATTGTATCATTACATCCCAATATAACATAACGTTTTGTATTTACAATATCAGTATTTTGTACACTTAGATTACAATTATAATTTTTTTATTATATGTAAAAAGGGATATATGATGATCTCCCACTCAAAACTAGTAAGATTAGTCCAAAAAGGATCTATGAAAAATCGAAATGTGAAAACAGTATTTTTGCACTATCGTCGTCTATAACTTGGTAAATTCTAATCGTAGAAGGAAAACTCTCTTAATAAAAAATATTCTCGTAATTAAATTTTAAATAAAACAGTCTGGCAAACAAAATAAAGGGAATTTTCGATTGGTTATTTCTCAGAAGCTAAGTGAGCGAATTTCATGCTCTTGGTTTCAAACTGACCGACTTTCATCCTTTAAAATTTTCATGAAAAAGTCTCTGAATCATTCTAAATGTTTATAACAATGTATAAAACAATTTTCCAAAATACTTACGACTCACCCTTTAATAATAATAAATATTACTGAAATATTGTGAACTTTCTTTAGTAGAGCTTGCATTGATCTATTACCTATTACTACAGAATGTTAATAGTTCTACTAAAGAAAACATGCATTTTATTTTAAAATCACACAGTATTTAAAAATGTTTATCTGAGACCAATCATATGTTATTGTAGAACCCAAAAATAGCTGTAACCACCGAATTTTAGCCGGAAATATTTGGATACCTGTGCCAGTCACAAATATTTATGTATGTGCATGTAAACCGATGTGTTTTATACAAGTATTTGAAAGCGTTATTTTATTATTTTATTAAATTAAGATGTGTTTTATCAAAATGTTCTAAGATAGCTGAATACAAACTACAAAAGGAGTTATATATTTCTCCTCAGTGCAAAGTATGTTACAATATGGATTCACTATGTATTATTTAATGCATGAATATATACTGTTAGAACTTAAAAATATTATAAAAAAGATAATAAACATATTGTCCAGTAACAATCCCAGAGGTATATTGGGTATTGTGACACTGAACTCCTTGGGTAGGTATATGGATCTTAGAAGACATTACTTTAATGAAGATTAAAGTATATACTCAAACATAGGATATAACATGAGACAGTACGTCACTCCTAGGTTCAATGATGTATATGGTACAATACAACACCAACAGACATTGTACATGGTAGATTAATGTTTGAGTATAAGGTAACTAGATTAGTTAATTCTATGCCAGTCAATTTAAGATCTTTGACTAACTCAAATCAAGTGAAATCCAAATTAAAAGCTTATTTTTAAAATAAATAATTAGTCGGAATAACACACTTTAGTACTGTTTAAAATATATAGACCTACTCATAAACTGAAAGGTATTCTCATCGTAAGGTTAAACCTAAGGATAAAAGAGGGCATTTTATTGATTCCTTATAACCAATATGAGTTTATTTGGAAGTTTTTAATTTAAAATCAATTAAAAACTGATTCATGTTATAAATAACAAAAATTATTAAATGTCAAGTTCAATTTATTAATAGAATTAGGTGGATTTGTACAAATACTAAAAGGGCTGTTATCTTTTTCTTGAAAAAGTCATGTTAAAATGTTGTATTTATGTAACAAAGAGCTATTCAGTCTTTTTTCCTCTTATAATATATATCTACAATTTTAATGTGTAAATATGTTGATACAAGTTTGGGTGTAAATATAAAATTAACTTTTTGTTAGTGCAATGTTTTATGTGATAGCTTAAGTTTCATTTTCTTTTCCATGTGTGAAATAGAAAGCCTAGACAACCAAATTAAATTTGCTATAACATTGTAATGCACGTACCTAAATATAGAATTCTAAATTTGAAATATTAAAATTACATAACTATAACTTATTAAAGTACCCATCACAAAGTAGCTCAGTAACTTACTAAAGTCATAGACAAACTGAAACTTGAAAGTAAAAGCTATAAAGTTAGACAGTATTGTACAATTATTTCAAGATAAGAAAGGTCTTAATATCTCCTCTCCCATTGAAAATACCTCGACACCCTTATTTTGCTTTTGTTCAGTTTTCTTTAATATTTTGAAATTATATTTATACTTCTTGTAAACATTATTTATCTATTGTCATTGTTATGTAACTATTTATATCTTATTAATTTTTATATGTTGTGTTTCTCTTTGTGATTTTGTTTGATTCATTAATACATTTTTCCTAATTTAATCTTTACTGAATATACACGTAATAAATAATGTTTGTTTAAATTAAGTATACTATATACTAATGCCATCTCTCAATTTGCCGATTTGGCTAGAGAGTTTATTAAGGACAATATATGTATCTGTTGTAATAATTGACTAAATAAATAAATTTTAAAAAATAAAAAAGACTTATAAAAGCAGAAAATATCATGCTAATTTGAAATATGAAAATCATTTAGACATTAAATAGTTCTATAAAACTTACATGTATGGAGTTTCTTTTAAAAGTTATTTAATTATTTGTTGGCCAAAATCTAACAAATAAACAGGGTATTAAGTTTGTACAGCTTTGTTGGAAATGTTTAATGGTTATAAAATAATAAAATTGTAATTTAGTCTACCAAGGTATAAAGAAAAAACAGGTATCAGAAAAAAGTTGTGATTTTAAAATATTGTAAATTCGTAACAGTGTAGATTATTTTCGACTTCTAATAACGTCTTAGTGGAAATATTTTTCAATCCTTAAAAATGGAAAGTACTGTAATTAACAAATCTCAATCAAAGTAGTGTTGTTTTACCAAATATACGTGTTTTAATTCACTGCTTGTAATTTTAAGAATGCCTCTAATGGACGCAGCTCGTTATAAGAAACATCACTAAAACTATTTCACCAGTAGTTTTTCTGCGAGAGCCAGGAGTGAGAGTGATCTTACCTTACAGCAAGTAATATCATCCTGCGTCGTGATTGTTGAGCTGAGACGCGTTCCGGAACCAGGGAATGTTGTCGGACGGGTAGCTGAGACGGAAGCTGTTCAGACCGGAGCACAGGAAGTGCAGGTGCGACGTAAGGGCCAAGTGGCATTTTGGCAGGAGAAATGGTCAGTGGAGGTCGTCTATATTCTGCACAGAAAGGTCATCCAGGTGCTGGAGGGACAAAGGAGAAACGTGGTAGATCGTTACAGTGTCCAGGGAGCACGTGCGGGAACAGACTCAGCGGTTAATGATCAACGATTAAATGCAGATAAAAATATATAGAGTTCTAAATATTTTAAAACTGATATCAGAGCTGATAAGTGATAATAGTTTAACTAATGACTTAAAAAAAAATGTTTTTTTTTATACTTAAAATAAAATATTGTGTGTGCATTATCTTTATAGCACTATCACTATAAAGATACTCACAATAGCTCGAATAGCTAATCCAGTACTAGGAATTATATCAAATTTTCATACATGCAAAACAAGCGTGTACAACCAATAGGCGTGAAAGAACCATTTCTTCACAAATTCCTTCAAACGTTTTTCTTCTGGGAGATTTCCAATTGCACCGGGGTCAGGGATCGGCCCCAAACTGATGTGTCCAGATGCACCGGAGCCCCTTTTGGGGGGTGTTCCAATTGCACCAGAGGCCCTTGTTTATGACATGAGCCGGGAAAGTCCAACCAGGCCGGATTCCTAGTACAGTAACCCCAAGCTGACCGTGCCAAATTCCACACCCTTTGTTATGACATGAGTCATGTTAGGTTAGGTTAGGTTAGGTTAGGTTAGGTTAGGTTAGGTTAGGTTAGGTTAGGTTAGCATTGTTTTACGTTATAACGTTGAACGGTTTATATGTCAATGCTCCATAAGTGTGAGTAAAGGTATAGCCTCATTCCTGGTAAAATTTATTTTGCAATGTCAAGATGTTAGTGTTGCCACGGATAAACACAAAATTAAACATTAAATACATAGTTACCATATTTATTAGTTAGAACCTGCTATGGTCTACCATTAGTATGTGCCACGAAACATCGGCAAGTGTTTGATAGAATATTCCATTGCGAAATTGTTAAACACTTATAAACTATGTTTGAAGAAATGTAGTGGGGTGGGGAAGGAAGGGGCCTTCCAATTGCACCGGCTCCGGCGGTCGAAGGAATTTGCAGCGGGGATAAGTGAGGTGGGTAGATTTTGACCACCGGTGCATCTGGACACTTTTCGGACGGAGGAATGTTTTGACCCGCGGAAATTCCTTTGACCGCCGGTGCAACTGGATATCAGCCTTTCTTCTGGACCCACCCACCCTCCCATGCGCGTAACGTGACCTATCCACACACCTATGCACGTACGGTTGTACCGATAAGGACTGGAAAAATATTAATATTTGTACTTAGATGATTAACTACAAGTAATAAAAACATATTTTCCTTATGTATCAAATTAGTGTTCTGGTTTGGATTAATTACTAATATTTTTAACCTGTATATTAAATAATAATTAGTTAGAAATTAGAATACAAACTGCTAATAATTAGATATAAACAAACTGATTCATATACTTAGGACACATTCATTCCCCAGAATGTTTCAAGAATATTCAGGCTACTCTCTCTTTCCTGCATAACTGACCAGACTTCAATACACGCCTTTTGTCCCTTCCTGTTTTAGGTTGGGCTACATTCTATAACCCATAGTCATTTTGTTATGTTACTCTTGAAATTGATTTATGATTAGCTGTAGTTGTACATAATTCTGTTTAGTTTATTTCTTAATTTTGTTAACTGGTTATAGACTTTATATTGGTTTGTGTTGTTGTTATGAACTATAGTTCCTACTAAATACAAAACTAGTATTAACGATGTATAAAATAATGTATAATTATACTCTTTTTAATAATAAATCAGTAAATGTATATTTATTAAGTTTTTCACTCAAATAGCCATTGGCTAGAGTGTTAAGCCTAAAACTGTATTGAAATTCATTGTATAACTTTTGAATACTTTAAAATTAAAATTACTTTCAAATAATACATGAAGACGTGCTAACTTATTAAATTAAAATCAAGGTAAAGTTTATAAACTGATTTAAATTTATTTACTTTTTAGGACGTAAAAATAAAAAAAATATCATTTATAATAATAAATATTATTTTATAAAATCTAAATATGACAGAGAAATAATTCTTTATGAAAAAAATTGTGAAAAAAACAACTTTTAATTATTTATACAAATTTAAATCACAAGTACAAAGTGACTCAAATATAGAAAACTCAAGTGTTTTTATCAGAGACATATATTATGGTATATATGCTGGAATTTTTTGGAAATAATATTCTGATGCACAAGCACTGTATGATGTTATAGCAAAAATCGCTCACAACTAAAAACCTGAACAGATCCAAAACTAATTTCATTTCAAAATGTTCACAAGGCATTATTTTGGGCGATATTTTACAGGTAAAAATTAGCATGTGCAGCTTATTGTTGCCTATTTTCACTTTTTGTTTCTTAACTTTTACTATAAAACGGAATGGCCTACAAAACATCAATAAAACATATGCCTATTGTTTTCAGCAACTATACAAACTTCCTTAAGATAGCTTCGTTAGAAGCAATGTTTCCCAAAACGTTGAGGCGATCAACTTGAAGTGAATCGAACAAGGCTCAAACACTAACTCATATGATCTACTTAATGTTCTATTAATTAATAGGTTTATGAATTATACATTGTTACTAACTAAGGTCGATATTTACTTAGAAAGGAGCATCTATTAATAACCTAATATCCAGGACGACTAAGGGACCTACAGTTTAGTGTATAATATGAACCACGTAGTATTGGTTTAACTGACAAGTCTGGTTCTTAGCTGCTGTCTCCTCCCACACTTCACCCGTAGCCCTTTCTCCTCACCCCTTCACCCCCTCAACCTTGATAGAAACCATTGACTGGCTGCCGTGTTGACCCCAAAGTACCGTCATTACACCACTACGAATCATGTACTTTGACCAACATTGATGAGGAAGTGTAAACTGTTTATATAAATAATGTACATTTAATGTCACTGAATGGGTGGGTCAATACCACCGCAAGTGTATGGGTGGCTGGGTCACTGCCACTGTATTTGTACGGGTGGGTCAACACCACCGCAAGTATATGGGTGGCTGGGTCACTGCCACTGTAGTTGTACGGATGGGTCAATACCACCGCAAGTGTATGGGTAGCCTTGACCCACCCATACAGTGGCAGTGATCCAGCCACCCATACACTTGCGGTGGTATTGACCCATCCGTACAACTACAGTGGCAGTGACCCAGCCACCCATACACTTGCGGTGGTATTGACCCACCCGTACAACTACAGTGGCAGTGACCCAGCCACCCATACACTTGCGGTGGTCTTGACACACCCGTACAACTGTAGTGGTAGTGGCTCACTTGTCCATATACCTACAGTGGTAATAACCCACCCACCCACCTATACACCTACAGTGGTAGTGACAACCCACCAATCCATACACGGACGTCGTTATTGACCCACAACGCCCACCCTTACACAGTGATATTAACCCACCTACACGTAAGATGGAATAGAACCGTTCGAACCCCCTCTCCCCAATAAACCTACAATGGTAATGACCTACTCCTATGTAATTTTTTAATAACAACCGAATATTAATTAAAAAAATTCAATTCGTAAAAGAAGTAGTTTTTCTTTATAACCATCCTAATTTCACCAAGAACCAAATGAAGTGTCACATGTCCCTCAAATTTAATCCCGAAATCGATTTTCTAACTTCTGAATTTTTCAAATTTAAAATTGGCAATCCATAAAATAAAATTATTTTATGATTTTCTGTAGGAGCCTTCATAAACTTTTTAAATTTTATGGTTTCACTAGTTTTTCCTTTCAAGTTTGTAATGGAAATGTAGCCTTTAAACTTGATTTGCACACTCTTTGTCCTATTTTAGGTCTTTATGTTACTCTGAAATGGAGTTGAAATAAATTTTTTAATTTGACATTCTCTTCATATTTTAATTTACTCTAACCTAGAGGATTATTTTGGCAAAAATACTGAACATTTATTTCAATATACCTTTTTTTTTAACAACAGCTTAATATTTATTTGTTTAACCATCTTCCATTTAGGAATCCTCATAAATGTTGTACCACACGTAGTAAAACTTTTGTTTTTTTATCGTTGATTCCCTTAAACAAACTTATAGCATCTACCCTGTTTAACTTCGAAGGCCTCTCAGTCAGTATTCTCTTCTGCTTGCATTTTTTATTCTTAATAATCAAGGAACTACATACAAAAGTATAAGTATTTTTTATACTTATACTATACTATAATACTATAGTTATACTATAATAAATATAATCATCAGTATTTTTAAAATTTGCTCAAAGTGTTTTTGGATTGTGCAATGTTTTTTCTTTCAAAAGGTAGTTTTAGACATCTAACTTGATGGTGATTGTTTGTTGAATTCCGTTCTATCACTATTTTTGAATATAAATATTTCACTCTTGTACTGTAATAATACGGGGAACTTTCGTAATTATACTTCTTCAAAGTGTTCATGTAGGAATCCTCCCTTTATAAATATAATTGAAAAATAAGCTCAAACTAAATCACTCAAGCATTTAAGTAGATTATACAACAAATTATAATGTTATTAAACATTATTGATACTAATCCAAGATGAGTGGTCTTCTCTTTCAGCCACCATATGTGAAGACTGTTTCATAAGCAATCCTATCCAAGAACAAATTTTTATTAATTTTTATTACTATTTATTTAATTTTGAGTGTTCTTACATCTACTGGAACACAATCATCAATACAATAGTCTTAAGCATGAGTCTTTAGTTGTTAAGAGCAACATTTACATCCTCTGAATCGTCCTGGAATGTATCCTATCCAAGTCCGAGAAGGAACACAACAACTCAGATAATTTATGATCTTTTCACCACTAAATATAAACCACTGTATATTAAAGGTTAATTCAGTATCAATAATTGTTTTGCCCCCGTAAGGATGGATTATATTATTTTATGTTTCAGTAGAACCAAAAGTACTAATATTAATCAAGAACCAAGTGACCAACAATCTGATAGACACTACTCAGAATATAATAACAGAAATATTCTATAAATGGACACTACTCAGAATATAATAACAGAAATATTCTATAAATGGACAATACTCAGAATACAACAACAAAAATATTCTATAAATGGACAATACTCAGAATATAATAACAGAAATATTCTATAAATGGACAATACTCAGAATACAACAACAAAAATATTCTATAAATGGATGCTACTCAGAATACAACAACGGAAATATTCTATAAATGGACACTACTCAGAATACAACAACAGAAATATTCTATAAATGGATGCTACTCAGAATACAACAACGGAAATATTCTATAAATGGATGCTACTCAGAATACAACAACACAAATATTCTATAAATGGATGCTACTCAGGATACAACAACGGAAATATTCTATAAATGGACGCTACTCAGAATACAACAACATAAATATTCTATAAATGGACGCTACTCAGAATACAACAACAAAAATATTCTATAAATGGATGCTACTCAGAATACAACAACGGAAATATTCTATAAATGGATGCTACTCAGAATACAACAACAAAAATATTCTATAAATGGATGCTACTCAGAATACAACAACGGAAATATTCTATAAATGGACGCTACTCAGAATACAACAACATAAATATTCTATAAATGGACGCTACTCAGAATACAACAACATAAATATTCTATAAATGGATGCTACTCAGAATACAACAACGGAAATATTCTATAAATGGACGCTACTCAGAATACAACACCAGAAATATTGTATAAATGGACGCTACTCAGAATACAACAACATAAATATTCTATAAATGGACGCTATTTGTATCTTATGTGGTTCGTGTGTCTCACCTTAATAGAAAAATGTCTACCCAAAAATAACCATAACAAGGCTATTTCCTTAAAAATAATTTTGTTTTTAGTTTCAGTGCTCATTTTAAAGACTATGCTGAGATAAGGCAACTGATACAACGGACATCGGGGTCATTAGGCCTCAAAAATGACTATAATATACGATAATAATAATACCTGGATGATGATGTTTTGGCATTGCATTTATTTATTTAATCTTAAGACTCTGATCATTAAGATATGGGAGAGTATGATTATCAAACAACAGTGATGAGTGTGTATGAACGAATCTTTGATAAAAACAAAGGCCGACTATGCCTTAGGAAGTGCCGTCAGTAAATAGCCCAATGACCATTTAACAGCTGGTGGTTATCAGCCGATCCCTTTCAAAATTTACGTTGACACTAACTGGGTTCAAAACGGACTGAGATGAAGCTGGGCTTTAACCAACTACGCTACCAAACAATTTATATAGGGAGCAGGTTAGATTTATGTAGTAATTACAGTTTTTGTTAATTAACATAAATATGCTACAGCAACTCAGTTTTGTTTCTTATCCTCTATAACTAAAAACTGTTTTGGTGTACAATTAAACTAAAACTCTATGATATGATAAACCTTTCAATAGGATACTTCAATGAACACTTTAAATATTATAATTACTTCTATTTATAAATTGTACAGCTATATTTTAAACGAATATCCAGCTATGCATGTACTACAATTAGGAACATACAAACATAAGTCAATTATCCGATTGTTTGACACCGCTCAATGTTGCACACCTTGCTGCTGTTACATTGACCCTAGGATCTGGCCGGCCGCGGAAGGAGAAAGTGGGGCTGGCTTATAAGGCAGAGGCCAAGGTGGAGGACAGCAGACATTGCTTCGCTCTTGCCAGCCATGAACTGTTTGGTGAGTTGAGTGCCCTGTTCATTTTTCTTGTTTGGTGTGCCGCTTGAGGATTTCTTCCGTGTATCTGGATGGGTTACAGTTTTAACCAAATAATATTATTTTATTTAGTCTCTTTTAGACTAAAATTATTGTTTGAATCGTTTTTACTATTTTTAATATTTATTAATTTTTATTTGATAAAACTTTGCATTACTTTATTGTTTTGTGGTTTTAAATACTAATTTATTTATCATTTCATAATATTCCATTTGGTTTCTTTCATTAAATCCTCTGATTCCATTTATAAATTAAAATTAGTCACTTTGGTTGGAGAAATACTATGAGTTCTTTAAACCAATAACAATAATGAATATTGTAAATTAATAACTTAAAACGTATTTATATTATTTTAAGGTTTTATTTATATAAATTCTTATAATTAAACCAAAAACAATTTGTTTGGTATTTTTAATTTGTTATTTTTGGTGTTTACATTATAATTTAATAAAATTAGTTTTTTGTATTAAAGTGTAATATTTTTATAGTTGAAATAAAATAATTATAAGTTCTTTTCATTTATACACAGCTTAAGATACTCAGTAAAGTAAATAGCTTTGTATTAACTTGTATTGTGTATAAAATAATTATTTAAATTTTTATACATGTTTTGTTTTAGTTACTATCCAAGACGTTTTAAAATATTTATTCTAATCTAAAGAAGATTTATTATTTCTATGGTCTAGATTTTTTAACACTTATTATATATAGCTAGAAACTAGACCATTTCAATTATAATTTTTTCAGCAAATAAACATTAATTTTATTGATATATTATTTTAAAGCGTTTATCTCCCATAAATTACAGAGTTAATAATATAAAAAATAACAAAGACGTGACAAGAGGTTCAACTAAAATGTAATATCAATATCACTGTACGTGTATGGATGGGCGGGTGGGTCAATACCACTGTACGTGTATGAGTGGGCGGGTGGGTCAATACTATCATTGTACGTGTAGGGGTGGACTAGTGGGTCAATACCATTGTACGTGTAGGGGTGGGCTGGTGGGTTAATACCAATGTACGTGTAGGAGTAGGCGGATGGGTCAATACCATTGTACGTGTAGGGGTGGGTTAATGCAATTATACGTGTAGGGTTGGGTGGGTGAGTCAATACCATTGTACGTGTAGCAGTAGGCGGATGGGTCAATACCATTGTACGTGTAGGGGTGGGTTAAAACAATTGTATGTGTAGGGTTGGGCAGGTGAGTCAATACCATTGTATGTTTATGGGTGGGCTGGTGGGTTAATACCACTGTATTTTAGTTTATTCTCTACAAACAAATATATGTCTCATAACAGCCGTTAGCCTACCAATTAAGGACATGTAAAATTAATATACCACAGTAAGTACTAAATCATTTTATTAATTAGACGTATAAATGCATTCATGCAAAGGGTAAATACATCCTACCTTTAATTTTTAGATTAAAATGTACATTTCTAGAGTATTAAAGATTTGCCAATTAATTGAGTTTCATTTTACGCAATATCAAACTAAAATAAACATTTGTTTGGTTAACATTTTCACACTTGAAATTGCAACGAAACAATCAATGTTTCAATAAAATAATTATTATTTTTTTAATTAAAAATTCAAAGTTATCTTCCATGTTTATTTTATTCAGGCGATTACAGTCATAGCAACCTTTCCGGCCTACAATTAAAGAAGCCTTTACTTAAGCAACTTTTTCGGATAAACTTAATTGACCTAAATTTTATACTAGGATGTTGTAAAGTATGTATACTTTTATGTACTAATCAACTACATGTAACAAATGAACATAATGCATCAATTAATGACTTATGAACAACTATAAGAATCATACTTCACTCTTATAAATCATTTATAGTATGATGAACATGTTGATAAGTGATACGTACTTGATTACGTGGATGCGTTAAAAGAATCACGCTATTTTGTTTTTTTTAAACAATAACAAACGTTAACTTCTCATTTAAAAAAAGATACATACTTATGTAGGAAGCTGTACATACGTTCCTTGATTAAATTGGCTTAGATACTAGTACTTACATACACAAACAAAGAACGAATGTTCTATTAATTTGAAAATAAGAATAGATTTTACATGTTTTAAACGACTCGTTTTACATCGAATTATGATATATTGAAAAACATTTTGATAACGTTCTAAACATTTACTTTATGATGTCATTATATTACATAAGCTATATTTAACAAAACTATGGTGTTTGTAAACCTGTTTGCTTAAGGACTTTCAGTATAATTGGACATGTTGTAAAAAATATAATTTTACAGATCTGATAACATTTATATACCACCTACGTTTTATAAACAGATCAAACGCTTATTTTATTTTTATATGACAGTGGAATTTTTAACTTTGGGTTTTATTGTTGTTATAAGACTACGGTCCAAACCTATCAGGTTAAGTTTAGTTAGACCTCCCGGGATTTGAACCCGCGACCCCACGGAAGCTTTAAAGTCATGAGTGATAACCAGTAGGCGAGGAGAATGTAAAAACCTAGGTTGATCCTGATTAGTCTACTTAGTCAAAATATTATTACAACACATACACTTATTTTCTTTTAATTATTTCTGTGAGTATTTATTATAGCTAAAATCCCTTTATAAATTTTAATACTTCCTGCTTAAAGAAAAACAGTATTTTTTTAGCATAGGTATCTGAAAATTCACTGTAAAAAGCCGTGCCTTCGTTTATTTAAAAATATTGTTCAGTTAATCACACCTCAATAAAAAAAAAGTAAATATATGTATACACATTTGCTTATTAATTATCAGTTTAGAACTGTAGCAAGAAATGTATACAATATAACAAATACAAATTACTAAGATAGTCAAACTTGATTAGTTACTTTACTCACATTTATTTTATGAGTATAAAAAATTTTATTCTATCATATATTAATAATGCATATAACAAATTATAGTTAATACTATAAATAATATACTTACTATCATACACTTCATATAACCTCACTTACTAAAAGGATACTTCGCATATAGGAAGAATGTTACAAGTTTTTAGGTGTTTATGAAGTTGAGATATCAACGTTTGTAATACTTGCACAATAATGATTAGGCTGTCGTATTATATTCATGTTTTTCTTTACTCCTAACTGGATAGTTCACATTCAAATTTATTTATCTAAAAATTATTTATATACATACATTCTGATTTTATAAACATAAATGTATATCTTATAATAACAAGTAACTTTACAAGGTAAACAAATGTAATTGATGCATTACCTCGATGTTGCTGTGTTTTTAAGGGCAATAGGAGACGCCTTCAACTACGGAACGCAATATTGATACTGCCTTTAAATTGCATTAATCCCTATGAAGGCGCCATTACCTAATAGAGATTCTGTAGACTTTATACTCACTAAAACTAAGTTTTCTCTATATTTATTCGGGAAAAAAACTACTTCTTTCATCAAAATATTTTTGTCATGATTATATTAATAAAGTTGTTTTCTTAACAAGACATATTATTTAATACAGTTTTGCTTGAATTAAAATTAATTAATAATTTAATCACTTGATTAACGAACAATGGTTGCCATTAGGACACAACTCATTGCCTATGGAGGCAGTCTTCTCAGGATACCTTAAGTAAAATTGAGGACTGATATTAAATGACCTATGAACTCACCAAAATTATCGTTTATCTTTACCACTCTTCAATATTAGTTCTAGTTGAATAAAATAAAATATTGCCTTAATAACAATTCAACCCTAGATGTTTTAAAATAGAGATTACTATTGAAATAGATCCAACTTAAGTCACGTTTAAAAATTTTCATTGGGTTGGGGGGGGGGATGTAGAGTGCTACAACTTTTAGTAATGAAACCGTCACTTTTTGTTTACATATATAACATTAGATGTTGTTTTATGAACGCCATATTCAAAAAATTAAATTCTGCTAGGTGTAATATAACCAATATACTATGGGCAATCTCACAATACTGCAAATTTAATAAAAATTTTCTATATAGTTAAATGCGAAAGTGAACTATTTTCAACAAAATACCTTACAATAGGAAAAAGATAACACGATGAGATTAATTTGAAAACGTATGGGCCAAGGACAATGGGGAAAATATAAAAAAATTTAAAACACACCATTTAAAACAATTTTCTAGTACCAGATTTCCCTCAAAAGATCCATTGATTTTCTTGCAATAACGTCTTTTAATTAACAAAATTAGACAGCGCAATATTTATAATTGTTATTCTTGCGTAATCACAGTATTTTTAACGTTTTTAACGTTATTTCTTTTTAAATCATAAAAACAGCTGTTAAAAAGAAACAATACTTTACTCTGTTACACTGACCTAACGATCGGTACCGCAATCACACAGTCCTGCTGGCCCATGTGAACTGGTAAGCAGTTTTTATAAAACAAAACTTTTACTTGCTGATAGATGCCTTATTGTCCTTAAGGACTTATCTAGCAATTAACCTTGTTGTCCTTAAGGATTTATCTAGCACTGACTTTATTCTGTTTTTTCTAACCCTTGCTAACGATGGATTGTAGATGGTGACGTGTGTATTGGTGCTGGGGGTAGTCCTAGCGGAGGAGTCGTCAGACACCACCCAGGAGAAACGGAGTGTAGAGGGGAGTGTACACTCGGGCTACGGCGGCTCGGGATACGAGGTTACAGACGGAGGGTAAGTTATCAGCTGGACAGACAATAGAACAAAACTCATTGTTCACATTTTGATTGGTAAAATGGAGTTCGTAATGTATGTAGAAACTTGTGAAATCAGTTTGTATGAATACCCAACTAAATATGAATTTTATTTCCTATTAAACTGTAAGATTTGTTTAAACATAAACACTTTTTTATTACTGCTAGTAAAATAAACAGTTTAGAGAAATTTATCATTTATTACGTTCCAGCTCAAGCATCTGCAGTGTTTTAACTCATTTCCTCTAATATTGAGAAAATAATTTTCGATTTAATTCCATTTTGGTCTGGAATTTTACCAATATTATTTTTGTATTAACACCCCTCCATCATTCAGAATACTCATTTTATATTTTTTAATTCTAATTCGGAATATATCCCTAACGCATTTTATGGTTTCTTTTTGTAAGATTAAATTTCTAATAATCGTTCAAGAATATTTATTGAGTTGCTTAGCAAACACAGTGTGTTAAACAATTAAAATAGTTGTTTTAAAATGCCTAAAGTAATCTTCACAAATCTCCCCTCCTCTAAACTACCACAAAGATAAGGGGTATTAAACATCTGTACGTCTAAAGTTCAACAGCATCATTTTTAAAATATAAACGGTATTTCAAAGTTCATTGAACACGTCGTATTTCGAAGACCAAGAAAATGGTAGTGTTGATCAAGTCTAAAAATTAACATTTACAAACAATTCTTACCACCTCAACTTTAATAACTATAAATTTAATTGTGTGTGTTTTTTTTAACTACACTGATGTTATAACTCTGTTTTCTAGTTCTAGTTTAACATATATATATAACGTTAAATAAATGTATATGTTCAACATAACAACGTAAAATGTTCACAATAACCTCACAGAACTAGAAAACAGAGTTATAACATCAGTGTAGTTAAAAAAACACACACAATTAAATTTATAGTTTATAAATTTAAATACATACCAGGTGTTCAAAAAGTCTGGAAATCCCTTCATATTTATTATATCATATAATTGAACACGCAACAATGAAACTCTAGGATTACGTCCTCACTGTAGTTACTGACTTTTTGGCCATTTTAATTGTCCTGCTTAACTTTGTGGGACGTCTTGTGAGTCTGAAAAATCTTAAATGTAAGCATAGATTGAGTTATTTCTCATTTTGTTAGAGGAATACATTGCCGCAACTTCAACTGAAAAAGGACCGTTCGTTTGGAAATAGGAGCCTCTCGAAGTTCCAATGAGGCAAACATTTGAAAGCCTGCTATTTCCAAACAAATAGTCCTTTTCCAGTCGGGGTTGTGGGGATGTGTTCCTCTAACATGACCTTTAAAATGAAGTATAACTCGACCTATACTTACATTTAAGAGTTTTCAGACTTCTTCCACAGGACGTCCCCCAAAAGCGAAAAAGGACAGTTAAAATGGCCAAAACGTCAGTAACTACAGTGATGACGTAATTATAGTTTCATTGTTATGTGTTTATTAATATGATAAATATTAAGGGGTTTCCATACTTTTTGAACACCCGGTATATATATTAAGGTAGATGCCGATCTCATTTTTAACATTGCTTTGTTCATTCCGTTAGACAATTGATCTGTGCGGGGAACTTATTCAGACAGAGTTAGGGGGAGAACCAGCACTGTAAAGGTGAACATTACTGTTAAATAGTTCCAATCAAGGCCAGGATTGAAACCTGCACTAGAAAACTCAGGCTCACGTACTGATGTCTTAGACCGCTTGACCATAGACCCCCAAATACATCCCACATAGCTCTTCGATTTGGCCATCGTTTAGTAGAGGTGAACAGACCTAAAACACTAAAAAATACTATTATAATAAGCATTTTATAGCCATCAAGATTATCCAAAACAAATCAACATAGGTAATGTTTCTTTTTATATTTTATGTTAGTTTTTAGTCCAACACGGACTCAGGTCGTACCATCAGGAACGGTTTGAATCACTACACAGTAACGACAGTAAATTCCACTGTAATCTCAAAACCATCGCATATTATAATTCAATGACATTATTTTACTTATGATATGGCCATGAACACCTTGAGTAACTGTGCCATTATGACGCGGTCTGCAAGAAAGTTCCACCATCAACCTGTTGAGACCACGTCCTGCTGGTGGTTTTTGCCAAGTGCAGTTTGTCAGAGAAACTGGTTCGCCTTGCTCTGTAGCATGTTCTTTAAACGTGTAGTACCAAAGACTTTTTGAACTTTAATAGTAAACAATTTATGCAATGTTCAAAATGTTGATATTATTCATGCGTTGGTAAGTCTATTTTTGTATCAGATCTGCCTAACCAATAGTAATTACTTTTAACACATTTACAATACATTTCTGTCCCCTGTGCAAGTATCACTATCACAGTTACATAATTTTGCGTAAGACATTAAATGATATTTTATTTATAATAGGCTAATTAGTTGTATTTTCTTAAAACATAAAACCAGGCTGTTATTTTTAATTTTCGATAATATTACAGAACCTTTAAATGAAACTACCACTACAAATATTACTATATACATGGCTTTAACAGTCAAATTATTATTATTTTTTTATTACTTCAGTTTCCATGATAAATAACATTTAAGAAGACTCAAATACTAATTCCAAGAGTGATTGTATCGGCATATTAAGTAATTTCAATATTACTAAGAGTAAATGCCTTCACTATTATATAAAATTGTAAATATAGAACAAATGCTTTTAGTTTGAATATGCATAGTCTATATTCTCAGGTTTTAATTGAAATCATTAACAAAATGTTTAACATTATATTTGTTGCTACTTTATGAAAAAATAAATGAATTACAGTCATAGTTAAGGTCAAAATGGTAAACTATTAAACAAAATCTTGAAAACTTTGCGGGAATATTTTCAAAAATGTAAATTATACTTTTGGAACACCACTTTGACGCATATCAACGCATTCAGAGCAAGAAGGTAAATTCAATTAAATCACTTTTTGTTTTGTTTCAAAAAGCGTCCTTAGATATTTGAGGTTAAGTGAAACGGCAAGCAACTTTCTTACTCATAAAAAAGTAAACTAACTGTTACTAGAGTAACACATCCTGTTAAATTTGACAGAGATCATACATAATGCCATAAATAAGTTCAACTCAACGTATAATTAAACTCCAGTCCATCCGACCAACTTATCCATTATTTCTTCACACTCGGCTATGACAGCCAATCAAAAAAGCACAACGGATTTTTCCTCTATAAAAACTATTTCTGTTACTCACCAACTCTCCTAAAAAATGATGGCTTGTTATTCATTCAACCAAGTTCGTATCCTATATACTCAGATTTACGTGTTTTTTGCAGGTAC
The DNA here is from genome assembly GCA_035578905.1 of Stictocephala bisonia. NCBI lineage: Eukaryota > Metazoa > Arthropoda > Insecta > Hemiptera > Membracidae > Stictocephala > Stictocephala bisonia. Next base: position 337,493 of record JAQJVL010000578.1, on the reverse strand, counting down.
GGTGGTGGAAGTTACTCCAACGTAGTTGAAGGTGGTTACGGTGGGGGGTATGGCGGAGGTTACGGTGGAGGCTACAGTGGAGGCTACGGTGGAGGCTACGGTGGAGGCTACGGAGGAGGTTACGGTGGGGGTTACGGAGGAGGGTACGGAGGAGGGTACGGGGGAGGTTACGGCGATGGACAAATCATCTCCCAGCACGTTGAGGTGACCAAGCCCGTAGCTGTGCCTGTCTACAAGGCCGTGGCAGTGCCCGTACCCCATCCTGTACCCGTAGCCGTGCCTCACCCTGTGCCCATCCACGTTCCCCAGCCCATCCCTGTCCACGTACCCGTGCCCGTACCTGTGGTCAAGACAGTCCCCATTACTGTAGAGAAGCCCGTACCTTACCCAGTGGAAAAACCTTACCCTGTTCATGTGGAGAAGAAGGTGCCGTACCCCGTCCCTAAGCCATACCCTGTGCACGTTCCCGTCTACAAGGTCAAGCACATCTACCACACGCCCAAGATCTACACTTCCTATGGCCATCACCATCACTAGTCAGGTAACCACTAACAAAACTATTGGAAACTTCTCAAAAATATGTTTCATGAGAGCATTTAAAATACAATTCTACTACACCATTTATTATTTATTTATTTTTATTACGTATTTCTATCAATTATTATTTATTAAATATTATGTATTATTAACTAATACATACACATACATTTTTCAATTGATTTTAATTTCTTAATTTTTCTCATTTACGTGATATTTATACGTTTTATGTTCCCTGTATATATACCTCATAATTTTGCCTGAAACTGCCAATAAATCAAATTTTTTGCTTGTGCCTATCATAAACACGGCCTGTTTATTTTGGGGCTAAATATTTCTTATATGAACAGCGATTTGCTATTAAACAAAATTATCTAAATTTTATGGGCATATTTTCAATACGAACCTTAAATATTGATATATTTAAATACACTCATATTTGTATCACTCATACAAATAGATGAACTTAAAAATCTATGCAACTTGATAATCCCAAATACTTTTTTGATAATCGATTGTTAAATTATTAAATACAAATAAAATATTAAAACGATTGGGTAGTATATCAGAGTGATATAATTAGCACTATTTTTATATATAATAGACAAATGGAAGAAGAACTGTCGATAAAATACTAATTATTTATAATGGCTAGATTATAAAAACACCTTAGTTACTTTGTAGTTATTTTCATTGGTTTTTCATTATTTAAACCAAACCACTTTCTATATTAAAACGCTGTTGCGCGATTATCCGACGTTTTAAAGTCACATCAAGCTCTGAGTGTCGAAAACTACAATCTAAACTGCACGTTCTCTCACGGCTGTTTCACGGTCAGTCTCACGCCGGATTTTACCGCAAAAAAGACGATTTCTTCGCTCGATAATCCTCTCTCGGGCTCTTTGCCGGAGTTAGATCACACCTCAAACTTTCTCGAAATAATACATTTAATTAGGCCAAATGGTACTCACTTAGGTATGTTTACTAATTGTTGAAACCCATACCTAAGTGGGTAAATTGTCTTACTAAGAACTTAATTTATTATACATAGCAATTATAACATACATTGATAGATATATGTTAAGTACAACAGCTCCATATCCAAAATAATCATACTTTAATTTCAAATGTTTAAGTGGTAATCTCTTGTGTAATCTTCCTAGCAGGATGAAAACTGACAAATGTTTAAGTGGTAATCTCTTGTGTAATCTTCCTAGCAGGATGAAAACTGACAAATGTTTAAGTGGTAATCTCTTGTGTAATCTTCCTAGAAGGATGAAAACCGCCATATATTTAAGTGGTAATCTCTTGTGTAATCTTCCTAGCAGGATGAAAGCTGCCAAATGTTTAAGTGGTAATCTCTTGTGTAATCTTCCTAGCAGGATGAAAACTGACAAATGTTTAAGTGGTAATCTCTTGTGTAATCTTCCTAGCAGGATGAAAACCACCAAATATTTAAGTGGTAATCTCTTGTGTAATCTTCCTAGCAGGATGAAAACCGCCAAATTTTTAAGTGGTAATCTCTTGTGTAATCTTCCTAGAAGGATGAAAACCGCCAAATATTTAAGTGGTAATCTCTTGTGTAATCTTCCTAGCAGGATGAAAGCTGCCAAATGTTTAAGTGGTAATCTCTTGTGTAATCGTCCTAGCAGGATGAAAACTGCCAAATGTTTAAGTGGTAATCTCTTGTGTAATTTTCCTAGCAGGATGAAAACCGCCAGATATTTAAGTGGTAATCTCTTGTGTACTCGTCCTAGCAGGATGAAAACCGCCAAATATTTAAGTGGTAATCTCTTGTGTAATCGTCCTAGCAGGATGAAAACCGTCAAAATTTAAGTGGTAATCTCTTGTGTAATTTTCCTAGCATGATGAAAACCGCCAAATATTTAAGTGGTAATCTCTTGTGTAATCGTCCTAGCAGGATGAAAACCGCCAAATATTTAAGTGGTAATCTCTTGTGTAATCGTCCTAGCGAGATGAAAACCGCCAAATGTTTAAGTGGTAATCTCTTGTGTAATTTTCCTAGCATGATGAAAACCGCCAAATGTTTAAGTGGTAATCTCTTGTGTAATTTTCCTAGCTAGATTACAGAAAATCCTGCTAAAAAGCAATACTAATGCATGCTATTCTTGCTTTTAATTATTATTTTCATTTGTGTACATACATGTGATGGATTTTATATTAAATTTGTAAGGAATAAAAAACAGTCATAGTAATACATGGTTTTTTAACAGTACATTTTTCTCTGTTTCAGCCCCTTCTAGTGTAAGATCATCTTCCCCTCATCTCATTTTATCTCATCATATCTCATAAATCATTCATCATCATCCATAATCATTCGGTTCAATGCAGAACTCTGTCACATTTGTATTGTTACCTGATGTTGATTTACTGTGTTAATTACCAAGCCAAATATGTTTTTGTTTGTGTATATAGTTTGTTTTGTAATTTTTGTAATAAAGGTTTTTGTAATATTGGTGTATTTTATTTGATTCTCTCTTCAGTATTAGGTATTGTAATCACTACTTAGTCAATTATTACAAAATCCCAAAACTGTAATTTACGGAACTGATAAATAATGAACAAGAACCCACCCACCCTCCCTATGGAGAACCTAATCATGTTGAGTCCTCCCACAAAATACATTAACATATGATTCCTGATGTGCCCTCCCACCCAACCTATGGAGAGGTTACTTGTGAAAGTTGGATGATGAATTAGCATTTTATTACTGTAAATCTAGAATATAATTGTAATCATGTACCTATTAAATCATTGCTGATTTTTTAAATTCACTCAACGGTTAAGGGATTGATTAAGTTTACTACTTAAACATAAAATTAAATATATCGTGCTCTTCTGTTATAAATCATCAGTTGTTTACTGACCTTTGAGCTTAAGTCAATATTGTCATGTTTTGAAATTGAGTCTGAATAAAATTAAATGATTTAACTGAACGTGACAAAATCTTAATTATTATTAGAGGATTCATATTTTCAAAACTAAAATAATTTTTTAATATTTCTCAAATATTATTAATTTAAATCTCGAAAAGGATTTGTTATTGAAAATGTGAAGAAACTTTCAAAAATGGAAGCAAATCATTTTGTGATAATTATAGACCTGTATCACTTTTATTTATTTTTTCAAAATTGTTGAAAAAGTAAGAAAACACAAATAAAGGTCTCATAAAGCAAAATACTAAGCATCTTCTAAGTAATTTTTTTAAAGATCAAATACCAGGATCAGTTGAATTAAAAATATCGAGAACGAGTAAAGAATTTGATGTTTCAAATAGTGAGTGATTTGTCATAGTTAGATTACTGTTAGAAATAAAAATAGTGCATGATTCAATAATTATAAAATTTTTAACTCTAGTATTCCATGTTAGAGGAACTTTGCATTATATAGTTATAGGAATAAAGTTTAAGATACAAGCTATTATGATAGAGTAGAATAAAGTTTCAAAATGACTATTGCATAACAAACGCATCAAATCCACTAGTGCATATTACAGAACTTTCCGACCAATCGAACAAAGTAATCACTTTCGACCATTAGGCCCTTTTTTACCCCACATAATTGCAATACATTATTTATAAACCCTTTATAGTGTAAAAAAATCAGAAAACTTTTTATTTTAAATTACGCACAGTTTGACATTACTCAATATTATTTTAACAGTAATAAAATAATTTATTGTCGGCACTGGTGGCGCAGTGCTGTAACTCAGCTACTTGGGGACAAAGTGTTTGGGAGATTGTAGGCGATAGGCTGGATGCTCGGTCCTCTTAATACCGACATGACGTCCGCTTGGTGGTTGCTATCGGCGTGAACACTACTAGAGAAGTCTGGGGTGTCCATGTTGGGTGGTGATCATTGTGCGGATGTTGTGTGGGGGAGATAACTGAGTATCAGGCTTGTCAATAAGCTGAAAATCAGACTAGCACTACGTGGTTCGGATTCCACGTAAAGCTGTAGGTCCCTTAGTTGCCCTGGCTGTTGGGCTATTAATAAATTGCTCTTTCTGAGGAACAGTTGAACTCAGTTAGTAACCAGACTACTTTCATCCACACTCATCCTACACTCATATAACCATTCATATTCGCCTTAAATACCAACAACGTTGTGTCGGCGTCTCATATGTAAGAATGTAAGAATACTATTATATATTACATCAAATACTTAGTATTATATTATTTTTATTATCAGCTGTTATATCAGAACACAAAAGGAACATAACTTGCGACCTTTGATTAATACAGTATTATTTAAAACTATTCTAGTTTTTATTTAATTTTTCAAGAAAAATGAAACGAGCCTTTTCATCAAAATCTATAGTGTAAGTGCTAGATTTATATATATAAAAAACTATATACAGTTTTATATTGTAAAAAAACCTCTGTTATTCAATGTACACACTGCCGAAATTCCCGCCACACAGACCAGAACATTCATAATTATATGCAAATTATATTTCCCTTACGACTCAACACGAGGACAAATCAAAAACAGAAAGAACACTTACACTTGATCTAGCTACCTTTAATAATTATTTTATAACCTGGAAGCTAAAGTCCAATCCACAAAGACAGAAGTAACCTGATTTCACTTGAGCTAGCTAATCAGAAATTGAACATCTTATTTCATCTTGTTAGGCTGAAATACAATGAGCGTGCACAGTACTTAGGAGTCAGTTTAGATTGATCTTACTGTTTTAAAAGTCACCTACAGAAAATAGCAGTTAAAGTGAGCACCAGATCTAACATTGTGCAGAAACTTGCTGGATCATCATGGGGTGACAATACACAAGTCCTGCATACTACTGGTTTGTCCCTGGTTTACTCCACAGCTGAATATTGTGCTCCGTGTGGCATGACTTTACACATGTACGGTAGGTCGATATACAACTAAATAGGGTGATGAGGGCTATCACAGGCTCCCTCATTGTAACCCCTCTTCCAGTATTGTGCAACCTAGCTCCTCTGGATATAAGACGCAGGGGCACTTATATAGAGTTTTAAAATATTCAATCAGCATCGAATCTCCCCATTTTGCAAGATATCATGAAATGGGTAAGACAACTTAATATATGAAACCACTCTTCGACTAGCTTCCCAGTAACCATTAAACGATTATTTTGCCAAAAACCAATTGAGCATTAACTTGGAATATGTTTGAAGGTCGAAACTAGTTTCTGGTAATAGACTATCATCGTCATCGGTAGAATGAACTTTTTTCGTAAGTAATGGACTACATTGTGTCGCTTTCGCACGGGGGTCGAAGGTTGCAACTACTGGACCTTAAACTGGGGAATGGCAAATGATCAGTGATGTTATTGCAGAGTCGAAGTGCATACTATGGATCACAGTTAACTATTGCTACTTGCGTTCTTTTCAGGACGAATTGCTAGTCTTCATTCAGTCGGAGAATGAATGGTTAAGGAACCTGGATTTAGCTCTGTGACGGGAGATCATTATTTAAACATTTAGGCACAAGTACAATTTACTGTTGATTTAATTTTGTTTGGATATTTTTATTTGCCTAACATTTTAATCTTTTATTAGTTTCGTAGCTGGCCTTTAAGTCCATGTATGTATACTAAATACAGTACATAATAATATGCTAAACAATCTAAAATTCAAAACGTAAATATAAACATTGTAAACAAACAATAATACACAGGCCTAATTGCACAAGGGCATCGTCTTCTCTGACGTCTAAATAGTCTACACTTCCAGCTATAACCTGACTTCCTTAAAAATAATTTTCAACTTAGAAGATACAAAATAATCGTTTAGCCTAATAATGAGCAATAATAATTAACATACAAATGAACAAACAAAATCCTATAGTCTCGTACGCCACCCAGACCTCACCACCATCCCCCATAACCACCTCTCCAACTTTGAGAAGACCGAGCGATGCGCCATGCGCTTAGCTTACCACCTGGACCCCAATCACAGCTCCCAAGATCTGTACACTCTGTTCCATATGCCCACCTTGCGTGAGTTCCTCAACCAGAACTACCTTGCCAAAGCCACCGATTCCCCCATACTGGCAGAGTATTTTACCAAACTCTACAACACTAGCCAATACTTTACCATCCACCACCTGATTCACGGCCGATTTTTATCCACCACCTAACTCACCCCAAAAGCCATCCTTCACACGACACATTACTGACGGTAAGCTGACATAGTTCCCTCACACACTCCCCAACACTTAGACGCTTCTCATTTCCAACCCACCCTCAGTCAGCTCACTTAAAATTTTCATTTTCCATGTCTTTCTTCTTCTGTCTGTTTCAGGGGCAATGTTTCCTCGTGACCTCTCTCCCAGAGAACTGGGCTGCCTGCTTGCCTCGTACAGTAATGATCTATGCGACCCAACACCCTTTACCGACCTATCCTAGGCTGAAGAGGTCCTGGTGGCCTAAAACAGCTGTAGCTCGCTACTACACCTTCACGATCCAGCTCCAACAAAATCTTATAATAATAAATTGGCATGCTGGAGGCTGACAAAGAAAAAAACAAATTCAAAACGAATATACATAAAGAAAATAAGAATGTACTTAACAACTATTAAGTAGGCAGAAGCAAGCTTAAGACAGCAGTTACTTCCGAAATTCAACATTGAAGGGTTAAATATTTTTATCCAACGCTACAAATTTTAATCGAGTCTGACAAATTCAAATTATTTTCTGCATCTATATTTAAAATTGAATATTTGCTTTCTTATGTAGGGTGCGCATGTTGATAGTTTCACATTCTACTGTATGCCAAACAAATGAAACTGCACCGACCCAGATCTTGGCGTGGAAAGGGAAGTAGTGAGTAGGCGCATTCTACAGGACAAACAAAGCATATATTCGGAGTACTAACGCCACCGGTTTCCCTCCAGAAATCGCACAGCAGGTTACAACACGTCCAGTTCAGATGTCCAGTTACGTAAGGGGTGGGGTCGTTGAATTCATAAAACTTACCAACCGACCACGCCTTTACTCTAGCAGACGTATAGAGCCCTCATTCTTGTACCACTTTCTTTCGTGTCCATCGCTTCTGACACTTATCCTGTCCGACCTTAATGTGTCTATCTCATCCACGCTTAAAATCTCAATCTATATCCCGTCATGCCTTGATCATTGGTATAAGACCAAACGGATACGGAAAAAATCCTGGAAGATGAAATAAAAGATTTCCTTGATGTATTATAGGAGCAATATTTCCTCATAATTAACCTATATCCTGTTTTCACCCTGATGTACTTATGCTCATCCTTAAGTAAAAATATCCTTAGGCAAACGTATAAGCAATACAGAAAACACTTTTTCACTTTTTCTACTTTTGCGCTCAGTTTTATATTAAAACCAAGTTGATAACTCTTTGCTAGGGGGAATATCATATTAAATTTCATTGGCCTAGGGTTATAAGGTAAATTTTAAGATATTTGTGCAGTCAATCAATGGATCATCAAAATGCATGCATGATAATCTCAAATATTTTTTTTCATGCTGGCCTCAGTAGGTAGTTGATTAGAGCTTGTTTTATATACTGAAGGCTCCCAGTTCGATTCCAACAAATATCGAAAGGGATCAGTCACACATAACTGCACGATCGACGTCTTAGAATTAGTGAATGGAGAGAAGAATGGAGTTAGAGATCATTAGAATTCTTAAGTCAAGGTAATAATGTCATTATGCAACTACACTTCGTTTATGCCTAATTGTTACAGGATCACACGTTTCTTGTACTTTCAATTAGATTTTCATTAGCTTGGATGATGAAAAAAATTAATTTCGTAGCTCATTCCGTTTAAGGTGCTAAGGTTATATGGTTGTTATAAATGGCTCAACTCTACGCGATATTGTAATTTAGAAATTATGTTTTGCTCATTAAATAACTGGTTTTTATTTTTCAGTACTTTAAACTAACTATAAGCATAGAAAAGTGCATTTTGAAAATTAATGTAAAGTTGACAAAATAAGTTTTATCTATGAATATATGAGTTACAATTACTCATGTATATTTATTGTTACTCCGGGAATCCTTAAAAATAGTTATCGATAGTGGAACGTGAGGACATTATTAATATTATTGCACTTCATATATTGGAACACGTGTATTCGAACACTAACCCCTAATCCAGTGGAGTTCCTACATAGACTAAACTGCACATCTAGGTAAGAAATGGCATGGCAATAGTATATTATTTCATAACAAGAGTGGAAAGTGGGGTTTTGCATGTTCGAGACCATATGTTTGAAGTGCGAGACTTGTCGAGCACTTCGAATGGTCGAGAACATACAAAACACTTTCACTCGAGTTTTGAACGATACTTTTCACTACACTACGGAATAAAAACAGGTGTTGTTGACTGTGGAAAATTTTCGGTTGTAAACAATGTTACTTTCGGTAGTAAACAATAGACAACTGTTGAAAATATGATGTTTCGCAGGTTGTAAACACATAACGAAAACAGCTAAACTCATAGTAGTGTAGTGGAAAAACCATTTCATATAATCAAATAAAGATATATTGTTTGAACTGAAATATATATCCATATACTTTTCTATTAGCAAAAAATATATTTAATCAGTGGAGGCTAGCTAGCAAAGAGGAAGGTAAATTGTCTGTATAAATATATAGCAGTAAAAATAATCAAACATTGAATATATAATATAAATAATATACAAAGTTGAATGTGACACAGTTAGATTTGTGCGCATTTTATTATCTTATGACATGGTTATATTCAATTCATGGTGGGCGAGCCGGTGGCCGAGTGGTCTAAGGCGTCAGGACTTTGAGCTTGGGTTATACATAGCGCTGGTTCGAATCCGGCCTAGACCGGAAGATTTATCAGTAATATTCACCTTCTACTGTACTGGTTCACCCCCTTAATATGTCTGATTATGTTCCTCGCACAGACCAATAGTCTATGAGGAATGGGCAGAGTAAGGTTAAGAAGGAGGTTGGCTTCTCCTTAAAAAAAATTTATAGTCAGCGATTAAAGAATTAAAAAACGTTTGTACAAAGTGTTTAATGAGTTGCATCTGTGGGTGTATAAAACTTGTTTGGGATATACTGTATTTGGAAGTAATTTCACAAACCCGCCATTTGGAGTCACCTTGTGTGCAACAACTCACAACCCACTCACTCTCTTTTTATTCACAAGTCTTGAATCTTTTCCATCTAACAAGCCTTCACACACACAGGCTTGAATGATAGTACTACGAAGGCTCCGTTTGCTCCGTTTCATCGTGCTATGTAAATGATACATTGTATGAGTAGGATGGATGACCCATCGTTGACGAGTCGTTCAGTGGCAATGACTGTGGTGTTTCGGTCGGGTCGTTGAGGAACGTGTGTAGAAAGGCTGCCACTGAACTGCCCTATAGGATGACAACCTACAACTGAGTCAAAAGTCATATTTCAGAATGGCAATAAATAGGAAATGTATCATATACCTTCCTAAGAGAAAAACAACTGCAAAATAGTCCAGATCTAATTAGTAGTGGGTGAACCTAAAGGAGTCAAGTTTGCAAAAGAGTATAGAAGGATTTTTAACATCAGGTGGGACTTCTAGTGATTTTTGTGAACAGTAGGTGGGGCAGGCGGACCATAAACTGAGTTTATCAAACTACGTGACTGACTGATACTTTATGTATGCGTAGAAAAATGAGTGGTTACACTTGGATTCATCTTATGGTTATTTTTTGGAGCAATCGATTGAAGAGTTTTGCCGACTATTAATTTATAAATATATTTTTGTCATTAAAATTAAGTAAAAATCCACAAAACTATATTGTTTCCTTCAATATATCCACTGGTGAAGACTAAAGGGATATTATATTAGACAATAAATAAATGTGTGTGCTGAATTATACCTATGTAACGAAACGGATAGACAAGTTACAGAAGCTAGACTAAACGACTTCTACAGGTGTCTCCACCCTGCCTAGACCACTCCACGACAGAATGGATGGAACAGATATCTAATTTGTCAGCAGTAGCCTTGTAGGATCTTGGCAGCTTATAGACTACTCTAAGAGTTCACAACCGACATAAAGGCAACTGACACTCTGCTTGCAGTTAAAGGCCTCTTGCTAGCTTAGTGGTTAGCACTTACGCTTTATATGCAGAGGGTCACGGGTTCAAAGCCCGGGAGGTACACCATAAATTTGCTTGATGGGTTTGGACCATATTCCATAACAATGTTTGTAGATTAAGTTATAAATACCACTGGCGTAAATATACATAAAAATACAGAATTATTTATATTTCGTTGATTATTGTCGCTAGTGACAAATTGTGTTTACATGACTCACTGGTGTGAGACACTTAGTATCGTTCATAGGACTTCCGCCCTCCTGTGGCACCTCCCTCGTTATGAAGGGCTTGTATTTGATTGAGAGGGAGGCCTTTAATTCAATACTATATGTTTTTATAAAGGAATTTGAATGTGTTGTTTACAATTCAAAAAAGTTTAATAATAAAAAAATATATTACTAAAGAATAGCTAGTACTCTATAAAGCTACATATGTCATTGACGCTGTTTTACTGCATGTCGTATATATGATGGACGTATTATATACTAAGATACTGGCCAACAGCTGAGATCTTATCTGTCATGTCTATAACTATATACCACACACCAAACTACTCGGGTACATATATTGTGACGGATACAGATGGTTCAGTATCTAAGCTTTTAGTAATTTTTTTAATATTCCCAACTGCTATGTAGTAATAATAGTTAGTTATTTCTCGTATATCTGCAACAATATCTTTCAAGAAACAAAAACCTACAGCTATAAAATGTAAAATAACACAACAATAAATTTACTACGTTTATAGTACAAATCTGTATACTTAAAATGTAAGCAGTACTTAAATAAATAATTAGAATGACTACAATTAAACAGCATTTATCTAAATGGTGGAGGCCAGATACATTCTTCGATCATTTGGTTTGGATTTTAAATAGAAAAATGAAAGCTTTTTAACCAGTTTGTCCATTTATTTGCCCTTGGGTGCCCCTTCTAAGGGCAAAATAAATTACTAGTCGTTCTTAGCATAATAAAACTCTTTTTAAATTTAATTTTATTTTCAATCCCTCCCTCCCTGAATTATTTTAAGCCAACTTTGGATAGTTTTCCCAGAAATAAAATATTTTAGCGAACTGATATGAACATTTAACAATCAAGTGGATTCGTTGGCTGAATTAGTTAGCGCTTTATCATTTTCTGTTGGAACTAACAACATCTGCGACGTTTCGATGCCTGAGCAATAACCACTCGCTCACTTCCGTCGACGACTGTCCGGATTGTCATATATCGAATACTTTCCAAAGGTCGGAGACATAATGTGAGCATTGCTGACGGTTTAACTACCTAACTACACTATATGGGGCCGTTACCTTACACTATTACTTGGAACCCTGCTGACAATCACCTTGTTCCAACTGGATTCTTGTCAGATAGTATTCTCGTACTGCAACCTTTCTTATGGTTGATATAGCTAGGAGATCACACAAGCGACAGTCCAGTTACCATAGTCATCGTTCGTTTACCACCACCCAGTGGACACGTACATGTTGAGGATTCATGCTGAAGCAAACATAGTCCCCTTGTGAGGGGAGATCACACATGCGACAGTCCAGCTACCAAGGTCATCATTTGTTTAGTATCTATACACCCAGTGGACACGTACATCTTGAGGATTCATGCTGAAGCAAACATAGTTCCCCTGTGATGGAAGATCAATATTTTAAAACCAATGCATTACTAGTTTTTAACGTAAAATATATTATGAATGTGTATCTATTTTTAAATCAGCTTATATGCCAATCCTTACACGTACATTCTGATAACCCAACCACACACAAGAATACACTTTAAGGTGGTGATGACTTATTCACCCACCCATATACATACGGTGGTAATGACTCACCCATCCACCCATAAACTTACAGTGGTGATGACATACCCACCCATACGCGTACGGTGGTTATTATCCTCCCACCCACCTATTCACATACGATGGTTATTGAAGAGACATGAAGAGACAATTAACCCACCTTCTCACCCAGACACGCACAGTGGTATTGTATTCTAAGAAGAAAATGCCAAATAGTAAAAATAAGCATCCTGTTAATTGTGCAAATTTACAAGTGAACCTGATTGAAAAATGGCAATGACATAGTTGCGTATGACTTGCAACAAATAAAACAACTTTCAACTGATTCAATTATTTTCTTACGGGTTATTAGGGAATGTTCAATCGCTGCCCTTTGCGATGAATTTGCTCAAACACGTTAATTCCAAAGGTCTGAATTACGTCTTACTTAATCCTACGGCGCCAACAAACACTCCAAGCCGTTCGTTAGCCGTGGAGTGTTACAAGTGGCGACTTATCACACGCTGCAGAACCGGTCCTGAGTCCTGGCAGTGAAGTGGTAATGAACGAAGTGTCGTTGAATGACGAATGACTTGCGCGAGTGTTTAGACGATAATTGGTTCCGTGTTTTCTAATTTTTCGTACAAAATATAACAAAATAACAATAAGGATTTGTAACTTTATATGTATTTACTGCCAAACTACATTCATTTGAGGAAGAACATCTGAAGTTCAATTTGGAAAGTAACTTATTTTACATGTTCCTAAAACTCAGGGTACATCCCTCTAAAACCTAAAAAATAGTGTTTAAGTTGTCAAAAACACAAGGGAGCATTGTAATTATAGTGCGCACATCAGGGGTGTAATATGGTTACTGTAATTAAGTTACTATCCAAAGTACCTCCGGTTATGAAAAGAAAAAATTTAATAGTTTTTTTTTACTTGCGAGTTCAAATAGGCCAGCAGGCATTTGCTTGATTTTTATCCAACGAGTAAAGTACCGAACATTATTTCAGTTATAGATGTCTTGAAGTTCAATAATATTACATGATTTTTAGAGCTTATACTCCACAGTCTGAAGCATGGTCCACTGAGCCACCCAAGGGCTCAAAGCCTGAACGTCAAAATCTACATTACATGAGTCACTTCTTTACCAATAAATCAAAACAATATTGTTAGCTGAACAAATAATGTTAAAAAATATAGTTCCTTAAAAAAAAAAAAAACAAGCTTTTACCAAGTTTTGTCTCTTTCCATGCCACCCCAGAAAGCTATATTCTAGCCACACCCTCTATGAAGCTATATTCTGTGAAATACCTTTAACTACATACGACTGACTCATTTTAACATTACTTACAAACAAAGTACATGTGGATGGGTTGGAGAGCTATCAAGTCATATGTGTGGTAATATGTTGGAAAGAGGCTCATTGAATTCCTATGTAGGAGGGATGGTGAAAGATCCATTGAAGGTAGGTCGTTTGAGTACGGGTGGGAGTGCTATCAAGTCATATTGTGAGAATGGGTTGGATGAGAGACTCATTGACATCCCATGTGTGAGGGTAGGTGGAAAAACACATCAAGGTAGGTGGTGTGAGGATTGGTTGGAGGGATATGAGGTCATATGTGTGAGAATGGGTCGGATGAAAGACACATTGAAGTCTCATGTATGAGGGTAGATGGAATATCCCATCAAGATAGGTCATGTGAGGATGGGTTGGAGGACTATGAAGTCATATGTGTGACAATGGGTTGGATGAGAGACACATACAAGTCTCATGTGTGAGGGTGGTTGCAAAAACACATCAAGGTAGGTGGTGTGTGGATGGGTTGGAGGGATATGAGGTCATATATGTGAGAATGGGTTGGATGGGAGACACATTGAAGTCTCATGTGTGAGGGTAGGTGGAAGATTCCATCAAGTTAGGTCGTGTGAGGATGGGTTGGAGGGCTATGAAGTAATATGTGTGAGAATGGGTTGGATGAGAGACACATTGAAGTCTCATGTATGAGGGTGGGTGGAAGATTCCATCAAGTTAGGTCGTGTGAGGATAGGTTGGAGGGCTATGAAGTCATATGTGTGAGAATGGGTTGGATGAGACACACATTGAAGTCTCATGTGTGAGGGTGGGTGGAAGATTCCATCAAGTTAGGTCGTGTGAGGATAGGTTGGAGGGCTATGAAGTCATATGTGTGAGAATGGGTTGGATGAGAGACACATTGAAGTCTCATGTATGAGGGTGGGTGGAAGATCCCATCAAGTTAGGTCGTGTGAGGATGGGTTGGAGGGCTATGAAGTAATATGTGTGAGAATGGGTTGGATGAGAGACACATTGAAGTCTCATGTATGAGGGTGAGTGGAAGATTCCATCAAGTTAGGTCGTGTGTGGATAGGAGGGAGGGCTATCAAGTCCTACGTGTGAGGGGGAGTTGGAAGACTGTTACCATCTTAGAATAATGGTTATTGTCAGGTATGCGTTTGAACATCGTCGTTGCTACTAACTGGGACTTACAGAGGTTCAGTGCATTTCATTAATTAACAATTTTAATTAGACAAAAAATACAAGGTCTTCCCGCGTCATGGTTTGAACATTATAACTGTTGTATGGTTTTTGATATTTTAATTTGGTTAAGAACTTAATTTTTATTTGGCTCTTATGAACATTTTTTAAATCCATTTCGACCAGGTTTATGTAATACTAGGGGACACCCCTGCACGCTTCGCGTGCCAACCCCGACGCTCGCTGCGCTCTATACACCTTGGCCTTCGGCCTCGGCATGTGTCTTTTGAATACAAATAAATAGATTAACTGTATAACGTAAAATCACGATATTAAATTTATTTACAGTATCTCACTTACACTACTTGCTACTTGCGTGGCTACATGTTTATTAGTATAACAATTCCTATTTAGCCCATTTCAAACTTATTAATTCCATTTGTTTTTGTTTAACAGCTGAAGATAAAACTCATAGTATAATATTAAAAATGCATCAATTACAGGACAGCTTTGTTCAGTGTGATCAGTAGCGTAGTTTGTTCAATCCCAGCTTCATGTGCTAATGGTTCTCAGTTCGATCCCAATCAGAGTCATAATAAATTTTGAGAAGGATCAGCTGATAATCACCGGCTGTTCATTTGTCATTGGGCTATTAATTAATGACACTTTCTAATGAATAGTTGGCCTTAGTTTGTAACAATGACTACATTCACTCATCTACACTCATTCGAAATCCATATTCGCCCATATCTTGACGATCGGCGTCTTAAGAATAGTTAAAAAAATAAAATCAATAGTATAATGCCTTTTATTATATATAGAGATAAGATCAGACAACAATAATTGGCCTTATGATATAGCTCATTGCTGTAGTGTTACTTGCCATATCATCTCAAAATGACTTGAAGTGAATTTTAGCACAGTTTGATAATTTCAGGATATTAAATAAATCGTTGGAGGATCGTAAACAATGAAAATGAATTAATTTGTGACATTATATTAAAATAATATTTCTATATACCTTGTTTTATTAGGTAAGAGTGTTGTTGGCTTATTCTATTTCGTGACAAGCCTTCTTCATAAAACCTCTAATACACCCCAAACCTTCTCATTTTTAATTCTAGTAAAATCTTTAAGATGGAATGAAACGATCATTTGTATCGTCAAAACTTAAGATGATTTTAAAGAGATAAAACTGTTGGGGATGTTCAAACGATAATAATTACAAACAATCGTGTTCGATTTACTTGAAAATAAATAATAACAGTAATATAAATAAAGATAAATGAGCCTTTATCAAAGTAAAGTTTCTGGTTTTACTGGATAAACAGCATAAATTTCATCCTCCAGAGTCGTCCAACCTGTCTTCGGTTCTACTACACAAAATTTACGTTGAATCATTTTACAACCGGATGTGTAGAAATCTCTTAAACCAGATTATCCGCTTGAACAAAAATCACTATTACTCAATTCCAGACTCATGGTGAACTAAGTAAGTTCATTGCGAAATGTCATAATAGTGGTATTTTAACCTACAATACTTGTAATACCTAGTTATATAATTTTATCTTACAGTAAGGGAATAATTTTTTAGTTATTTATAAACTCTAACCAATTTAAATGTTATAAACTAAATGATAAAGTTCGTTGCAAAAGTAAAGTATTGTTTTTCAGTTCCGAGTTTTCTGTCGTTTTTAAAGACTGTGTTGTTCAGAGCTTGTAACAAATTTATCTAAAAAACTACGCATATATATTTTTGAGAATGAATTGCTTTTCTTAAATGTTTCTAGTATGTTTTATAAATCCCATTATAAATAAAAAAAAGAGTATCTATCGGTGGTTGTACCATATCGTTTGTATTACTCGGGCTTTTTTAGAGAGAAAGCACTCTAGCTTTAAAGGTTTAAACAGTTCGGTAAAATTACTTTAAATGCACAAATGAAGTAACGAAGGATGGAGGAAATTACAGAAGGATGTCCTAATTACCGATGAAACAGAATTTGTTTAATCAAATAAAATTCCTTTAAAAATTGACTGATTGGGGAATTAATCTTCTAGGGGAGAACCTAGGTATTTTAGTTATGTGTAACTAATTAATATCCTAGCAATCTAGTAAGCGTACACACAGCTACTCTTATCTTTCTAACTAAGGGTGAAAAATATTAGTTACGCGTCGTAGCTATCTAGTAAAAGACACTAGTTATGTGTTACAACTATATTATTATGTGTCCTATATATCTACGACTAGAAAGATAGTAGTGTCCTATCTTTCTATGGTAGTAATGTGTCTTAGCTATCCAGTTATGTTTCACAAGGTTTTTGCTGTGTCTGCCTATCTATCTAGTTATAAAACTTATCTATCTACAGTAGTTATGTGTCCTACATATATAGTTATGTTTCACAATGTTCTTGCTATGTGTCCTATGAATCTAGTTAAACGACCTATCTATCTACGGTATTTATGTGTCCTAGCTATCTAGTTATGTTTCACAAGGTTCTTGTTATATGTCCTATCTATCTAGTTTAATGACCTATCTATTTGTAACAAATTTATCTAAAAAACTACGCATTATATATTTTTGAGAATGAATTGCTTTTCTTAAATGTTTCTTAAATGTTTTGCTAGGCATTATAAAAGCCTAGGACGAGGGTAGTTATTCGTCCTAGGCATCTAGTTTTGTGTCACAAGGTTATTCTTAAGTGTCTTAGCTGTCTATTTACTCGTATGTGTCATAAGGTTCTTGCTATCTGCCCTATCCCACTATTTACATGACGTACCTATATCCAGTAGCTATGCGTCTTAGTTGTTATCATTGTGTTCGTGGCTTATTGTATACTTCCAATAAATGCTTTTTAAACAGTCAATGGCTGGCGTTTAGTTAAACAGTGATATCTCAAACAAAAATAGCCTCTGAACTCTATCTGAGTCAATCGGGAAGTCAGATTTATATATCTGAGTACACTTTCTTTTTGATGCACATATCAAAGTATAATTTAAATCCCATCCGTAATTGTCATGTTAATTAGACGATAAATGTAGGGGTCATATGAAGAAAAATTGTGGGCAGTCACTGATGTAGTCGGTTAGCCAAGCTGGAAAGTCCGTCTAATTAAATATGCATTCTCGCCTCACTAAATGGATTTGCTTCAACGATTCATTAACATTTTACAAAAAGCCCCATGGAGTTAACGTGTTACTTACATATGTTCTAGACACATATTTAACTAACCATTAAGTTTTTACAAAAAGTCGTAATTAAATTAATCAACATAAATAAAACAAGAAGTTTGTAAAATAATATGTTTGTATTGCAACCCTCTCTCACACCGAAAGTGGGCGCGATGGCCACGGACTCAAGAGGACACAGAACAAAAAAACACAAATTACTGTCAAAATGTAGTTTTTTTTTAAGGAAAGTAATTAGATTTTTTTGCAAGAAGCAAAAACAATTAAAATAAGAAAACAGTCGGCTGCCCGTTTCATAGTAAATAAAACTTGGGCTTAATCAAAAAGATAAATATAAATGTTTAAACAAATTACAAATAGACTATAAAAATAGATAACCTCAATAAATAAGCCCTAATAAAGTATAAAGATCACCATGAATAATATATAGGAATAATAAATAAATAAAAAAATACATCAACAAACAGACAAGAAAACACTGCAAAAATAAATAATACTTAACAACTACAAATAAAAAAGGTAACCAAATAATTAATAACTATAACAAACAAAAATATACAAAGGCAGCATTACTATCCGTGGCCTCGAGACGCAAAAGTAATTTTGAGGTTGGGCCAATTTGGAAAAGTTAAGAAAAAATTAAACAAAAGATTTCAATTAAGATTTAAATCTAATCCAGTGGGTAACACTGGGCGGTTCCTAATGGGAATGGGAAGTTTAAAAAAGCAAGCCCCCGAGAAACCCGTTCACAAGAAAAGACCATATAAAAAAATTTAAATTAAAAAAATAAAATCTAACGGTACTCTCCTTTACAGCCCAGAAAACCCACCCTTAAACCACTAAGTCCCCACCAAAGAACAGTCTCACCCACAAATAAAAACAAAATCTCACTGAAGCACTTCACGACAAGTTTTTTGTTTTTACATTCTACTTGTTCTGTTCTTTTTTAAACAAAAAATCACAATGAGAGGCCAGGAGGGTGAAGAAAAATAATGAAACGTGTTCACCTGCATGCTGAAGTCATCTGCCTGGAGAACAGTCACAGAGCAGCGAGGAAGGGAAGAATAGGTGGCTACTCCCTCTGGCCCAGAGGGAGTAGCCACCTATTCAGAAGGCCAAAAGGACGCTCCAGCCCGTAGGTCCTCCTCTCCAGGCGACATCAAGTTGGAAGGCAATGCAGATGACGGTCCATCTCCCCTCCCGGACTCTGGAGCCAAAAGCTGAAACGACCCCACAAAATTAAACAAACAGCCCCGACAAGAGAGGAGACACAAAAATAAAAATGTATCAGGAGTTAAAAAAATAATAATCTATAAAATCAAAACAAATAATTAAAATGGAAGGCTGCCTAAATCAAATAAAAAAAAATATTTTGAAAACTCACAAAATTTAAATTTAACAGCGTGTGTCCTTGACTAACAAAATACCCAACAATGAGTTTTACCTCAAAATTGACACCAACAAAAATGACAAGTTTTTTTATAAGAAATTAGTTAGGCCAAGATAGATTCTACACACAAAAATTCACCCAACAATAAAATACAAAATTATAGCAAAAGAGCATGTAAGGTCAGGAAAAATCATGAAAAGTGGGATAGGCCTGGAATAAGATACATCTGAAAAAGCAGTTAATGAGATTAACAAAATTTGAACAATACTTAAATAATTAATAAACCAAATACAAAGAATAAAATAAAATTAAATAACCTTAACCATGACCTACAAACAAAACCTAAAAACAAAAAGATAGGCTAGGTATGTCTAAAGTGACAGGTACAGGAGCAAAAGAAAATTATTTTAAATTACAACAATAGATAAATATTAGAAACATCATTAAATAGCAATCTTAAATAATAATTACGTTACAAATAAGCTTTAACAACATGAAATAATACATTTAAATAGGCAGTCATGTGACTTGCTAACCTATCAACAGGACAAAAATGAATTAAATTAAACGAGCAACAGCGCTATAAACTGAAATCAGACAAATACACAAACATTATGTAACGATAAATAAACTACTTTTCGGCCGTAACTGTGAATAAAAAGGAAATTACGAACACTTACCCAAAGAACTAGCCAACCATGCCGACGAAGACAAACAGCAGCAGTCCAATGACGGCTAACAAAACAGAACCAACACGAACAAGAAACAAGGAAGAACGAAAAGAAACACAGATACACAAACTAAAACAAACAACGAGTAAGGCGACTACTTGAAACGACTCGACTCTGTGCTACGGCAAAGTATTATATTTTACAATGTAGACCTCAGAGAATCCAAAACTAGTTTAATTACAATATCTGGTATTTGTTCATAACTGTCAAGTTGTTCGTGTTAACGAGGAACATTTTTTTCTTTATTCAATATACGAGTGCCATTTGATCTTTGAAATTAATCTTTGGATACCAGTCTCGTAGTTTCAGAAATGATTACTATGTATTTCTTATCGTAAACGCTTTGTTTTTGTTGGAGGCTTTCTTTATTTTATTGTTTTCAATATTAATATAATCTGTTACGGTTATTTTCATTAAGATTCTTTACAGGTTTTTATCGCATGGAAGAGCACTGACAGTTACTAATATGACAATATTGAACTTTTTCTCAAAGTGAGGAAACGAAAGCCGAAGCTACACGCCGATGAGCAATTTGTGTAGGAATAGGCCTAAGTGAGTGATTGTGGAAAATTGTGATAAATCATATACATTTTATACTAATACTTTTAAATTGTAAATAAGTTTAATACAATAAGTAAAGGTAACGGAATGAAAATTAACATAAATAAAACCAAGATTATGTTAAGAGGAAGAGAGGGTTTAGTAAATATTAAACTACACGAATAACCAACAGAGCAAGTAGAAAGTTTTTTTACATATCTAGGAAGTACAGTAGGATAGAAGAAGATATCAGTTAAAAAAGGGTAATGAATGTAAGAATTGGAGTGGTATGGATTAATAAAAATAGTAGTTTATTAGGTTGATCGTCGGATAAGAAGTGAGGAAAAGGTTTAGGAAGTGTTTTATTTGGAGTGTTTTGTTTGAAATATTTTATTATATGGATTGAATACGTGGACTCTCAGGAAATAATTCGAGGAGAGATTAGAAGCAATCGAGATGTGGGTTTTGAGATTGGCGAATAAATGAATGGGAAGGTAAATTTCTAAATGAAGAAGTTCTGAGGAGAGTAAGCGAAGAGAATGCACATTTGAAAACTGCAAGAAAAAGAAATATATATATTGATAAGGACATGTGGTGTGAGGAGGAGAGCCTGTTGAGAACAGCTATAGAAGGAAAAGTTAAGAGAGGAAATCGAAGAAGAAGATACCAGAGGGTGGACAGTGAAAGGATCGGAGAAGTATGAGACAACAAACTCTTTGAGGTTTGGCGGAGGGCTGCAGAAGGACCTGTGTGGAGGCAGATGATGATGATGATGATATGTATTAATGCTACTCTAAATTTTGAAATAAGTTTATAACACTGATTGCTTATTTCGGGTTCATTGACCTTCTTCTCCAATTTGAACTAGAATTTTACCTTGAAGATTCAAAGAATGATCTTCAAAGACTACTTTCATCAGTCTGATTCTTTCCACGTTTTAAATCTGAAAACAGCAAAACACACATTAGTTCAAGAATTGTCTCAAACTCTGTCAGTAACATTCAAGTTGCTTGTGTTTCATGGGAGAATAAGAAATATGTTTCAGGAAAGTTCTTGGGTCTTTGGCATTCGCCCTAGGGGTAAACAATCCAGATAATTCCACCTCAAAGTTACTACGTTATTCTAATAAATAATATTTCATTTTGATGGCATGCTTGTATTTTGTTTTAACTCTTGATATCAGTGGTTATGGCACTATGACAACTGAAGCTTTCCCTTTACCTGAAAGCTTTAAATTAAGGTTGAAATTTAGCATATAGTCATTAAACCCAGATAACACCGTATTAATATGACGTCATTTGTATGTTTTTGTTATTCTTCAAATAAAATAGATTAAAATGCAAGGGAATTTTCGCAATCAAACACTATTCAGATTTCTTGAGCACTAAAATATTTTCTTTCCTTTGTAAGGTATGTTAAAAATTACATTCAACTTTCAGAAGTTCATGAGATTAGTGATACCACAATCTTGATTTGACTTCTTTGAGAACACGTATTCGGGTAAATTTTTCACTAATGTAAATAAAAATATCTTTTTCAGATTCAGAGTATTTTAGTTTTCCTCGTAAAATTAATTTAAATTAACTGCAAAATTATTGTTCAACTGGACTAGCTCGAGGTTTATCTATCGATAGACGGTTACTAACTTACTTCATGAAAACTGGTCATGATGAAGTAAGTTAAATAAAATTATTTATTTATTAACATGATATTTATTTAATTTTGCCATGTAATAAGATACAAGCAAATATTTCAAAATGTAACTCATTATTTATCAAAATTAATATTTTTACATGACCGAGCAGAGATATGACAAGGGGTGAAGGTAAATTTAGATATACATACAGACGTATACATATATACTGTGGCTCTCTAAATAATGGAAAGGTTAGGAGGAGTTTAGACGGTGACAGGAAGTGGAAGATAACGGTATTTAACGAGAAGACAGCCAGACAGAGATTAGATGGCGACTAGAAGAGTTTAGACGGTGACCGGAAGTGGAGGATGACGGTATTTAACCAGAAGACTGCGATACAGAATGATGCAGGCTAGAAGACAGAAGACTGCCAGACAGAGATTATATGGAGGCTAGAAGAGTTTATGCGGTGACAGGAAGTGGAGGATGACGGTATTTAACCAGAAGACTGTGATATAGAATGATGCAGGCTAGAAGACAGAAGACTGCCAGACAGAGATTAGATGGAGGGTAGAAGAGTTTAGACGGTGACAGGAAGTGGAGGATGACGGTATTTAACCAGAAAACTGCCAGAGAGATTAGATGGAGACTAGAAGAGTTTAGACGGTGACAGGAAGTGGAGGATGACTGTATTTAACCAGAAAACTGCCAGAGAGATTAGATGGAGACTAGAAGAGTTTAGACGGTGACAGGAAGTGAAAGATAACGGTATTTAACCACTAGAAGACTGCAAAACAGAGATTAGATGGAGACTAGAAGAGTTTAGATATTCACAGGAAGTGGAGGATGACCGCATTTAACCAGAAGACTGCCAGACAGAGATTAGATGGAGACTAGAAGAGTTTAGACGGTGACAGGAAGTGATGACGGCATTTAACCAGAAGACAGCCAAACAGAGATTAGATGGAGACTAGAAGAGTTAAGACGGTGACAGGAAGAGATGACGGTATTTAACCAAAGACTGCCAGAGAGAGATTAGATGGAGACTAGAAGAGTTTAGACGTTGACAGGAAATGGAAGATGACGGTATTTAACCAGAAGACTGCCAGACAGAGATTAGATGGAGACTAGAAGAGTTTAGACGGTGACAGGAAGTGCAAGATAACGGTATTTAACCAGAAACAGTTAGACAGAGATTATATGGAGACTAGAAGAGTTTAGACGGTGACAGGAAGTGGAAGATGACGGTATTTAACCACTAGAAGACTGCAAAACAGAGATTAGATGGAGACTAGAAGAGTTTAGATATTCACAGGAAGTGGAGGATGACCGCATTTAACCAGAAGACTGCCAGACAGAGATTAGATGGAGACTAGAAGAGTTTAGACGGTGACAGGAAGTGATGACGGCATTTAACCAGAAGACAGCCAGACAGAGATTAGATGGAGACTAGAAGAGTTAAGACGGTGACAGGAAGAGATGACGGTATTTAACCAGAAGACAGCCAGACAGAGATTAGATGGAGACTAGAAGAGTTTAGACGGTGACAGGAAGTGATGACGGCATTTAACCAGAAGACAGCCAGACAGAGATTAGATGGAGACTAGAAGAGTTAAGACGGTGACAGGAAGAGATGACGGTATTTAACCAAAGACTGCCAGAGAGAGATTAGATGGAGACTAGAAGAGTTTAGACGTTGACAGGAAATGGAAGATGACGGTATTTAACCAGAAGACTGCCAGACAGAGATTAGATGGAGACTAGAAGAGTTTAGACGGTGACAGGAAGTGATGACGGTATTTAACCAGAAGACTGCCAGACAGAGATTAGATGGAGACTAGGAGAGTTTAGACGTTGACAGGAAATGGAAGATGACGGTATTTAACCAGGAGAGAGCCAGACAGAGATTAGATGATGACTAGAAGGGTTTAGACGTTGACAGGAAGTGGAAGATGACGGTATTTAACCAGGAGACAGCCAGACAGAGATTAGATGGAGACTAGAAGGGTTTAGACGTTGACAGGAAGTGGAAGATGACGGTATTTAACCAGGAGACATAGTGCTGTACTTTGTACTTTGTTTCCTACTGAATTGAACTGTCAATTGACATAAAACTATCCTGTTCTCTCTTTGCCTTGACGGGGTACTTTGACTGGTCAAACTACTTGCTTTTATTTTGTCAAAAACTCACATTTATTAAATGACAATATGTCACTCACATGCTGGCACACTATAGTGCTTAAACTTTATATGTTATGCCATAACATTACATGTTATAAACAGCTTTCCAGATGAAACTGGTACTGTTCTAATAATATGTAATTATGACAGTGTACATCTCCTAAACCGATTACTCATCGATTCATTATTATTTTGAGTTTGATAATGTTGTATTAATGTTGTATAGTTTTTAATTTGCATTTAGAAACCATTTTGCTTTACTGATATTTAATTTCGCTAAATTTTATACATTATGTATTCTTTCGTAAACCCTGCATAAGTTATAATGTAACTTATACATGTAAAGAGTTTTTGTTAAGTCGATTAATATTCATTTGCGTGTACAACGAGTCACTTAGATTTATGTCACAGATGAAGAAGTGGCTCAGCCTCGCCTGCCTTGCTCCTTATTATGGGTGAAGGGATCAACCTGAAGACAACAATAGGGTGTGGTAGGTACGATCTGGGCCACATTCACTTCACAATGACAGAATCACTTACTTGCTGTTTCCTTTATGTAATAAAAGTACATAAACGAGAATATTTAAATAGTTTACTATGTGTATTGCTGCTAGTCTGTTAATTACAGTTCAATACACATATCTCTTTTATGTTTTAAAATCTATTAAAACTGCATTTATTTGTAAATATATTAATAGAAGTGAAAAGACATTTAGATCGTATAAAGTTCGTTAAGATGTAACTAATAATTACAATTCGCTAATAACTTAGTTCAAAATTTGCTAAGTAATAGCTAAAAATATTATTACTTTTTAACGAACGAATTTTGTTTCAATTTTGTCTCTATTATAAATGAAAAGAGTAATGTATAAGTGAGGTGGGGGTTATGGACAATAAAACTATTTAAATTAATTTTTTATGACATTACATAAGTGATTTGAAATGAAATTCACCATTTTTGTCAAATATACAAAAAACCAACTGGCCTAATTAATTTAGCCTAAATATTGATGTCTTTATTTTCATGTGATTTGATCTATATTAATTAAAAATAAATGTACGTCGTTTTGTCTATATATTCTTTGAGCTTTACTACATCACTCATACGATCGTCATGAAACTTTGTGAGTTTGTTGATCGTACTCCTACGGTGGTTTCTGGCATGGTTGTATTCACAGTCGACTCTATAGCTCCACCCCATTGGCCTTTAAAGTTTCATAAATAAATAAATATGATAAACTGGTGGAGTTATTATATTTATTTGAACGTTCATCAGTGTTAAATTAATATAAACTAAATATAAACTTTTAAAATAGACTAAAATGCTTTTGAAATTTAAAATTTAATTTTAATAAAATCTAAACGTATAATTATTCCGTGTCAAATCCCACCTAAACAGCTAGTAGTACATAACATAAACATGAGCCATAAACCTGCACATGGGAATGTATTTACCTTGATCAATTATTACTGTTTGAAGCTTCAGTATAGATATCCTAGATTGTTTATATCTATTTAGATAAATAAGCTGACAACTCTAACATTATTAACATTACTAAACTCGTACTTATTCTGATAAAACACATGTACAATTTAAACACTGTAAAAACATAGTTTAGAAGTGTTAAATTCGAAAATTAAAACTCTGCAGCCTATTAGTTATTTAGACAACGAAAGATTTACTCAATTAATGACGATTTCTTGCTATCAGGAGACAGGCTGTTTCCATTACCGTAAATATTTCTAATGAACATATTTACCATGTGACAATAAACAACTTAGCCATATGTATTTATTCTGTAAATGTTCCCAGACATTTTGTAAAACCTACATATGAAGAATCGTTTATTATATTTGTAATTATATGGAATCATTAAATTGGTCGGTAGTGTAGTTGGTTAAAGCCCATCTTAAGCTAAGGGTTCTCATTTCGATCCTTATCGATCTCCTAATAACATAATAAATGTTGAAAGGGAACAGGAGATAACCACCGGCTGTTCATTTGTAATTAGGATATTAATTAATGGCACTTTCTAGAGAATAGTCTAGTTTGTAACAATGACTACATTCGCTCATCTACACTCATCACACTCATTTTAAATCAACATTCACTCACACCCTGATGAGCAATGTCGTAAATATACGTTATCGTATAAAATCAATTGTAAAACCAACAACATGTTGCTCCACAAGGTTTTGTCAGTCCTCCGGACCTTAAGAGTCTACAGAGGCTTAAGGTCTGAAATGATTATTTGCATATTCAAATTATTAAATTTTCAATAAAAACCAATAAATTTTAATTTCAACTAGGCCTTATGCCAGCAAAGATAGCGGCATCATCAGGCAACACAACTTTATTTATTTGTAAACAAACAAGACAATAATTAGTTGAAAAACAGTTGTAAATAATTTTAAGAATATTAGTATAAATAAAATGTAAATAGTGTATAGTATATATATTAGAGTCCATAATTTTTTATAAAATAAGTTGATAAGAAACGAGAATTTTGAATAGGCCCATTTTCATTGTTCATTAAAGATTAATTACATTTGTTTATAAAATATGTTTCCCAGGCATTTAAGTATTTAGAAGATGAAACCGACTTTATTATTTTTGAATTTTCTTTGCTGATATTATGATTTGTTGTCAAACAATGTCCAGCAACTGCTGACTTTTCTTCTCTGTTGAATTTAATGTGCAAAAAATGTTCTTTGAATCTTATTTTTAAAATTTTTTTGGTCTGTCATATGTATTTTTCTTCGCATTTATCACAGTTAATTTCATAGAATCTTGATAAATTTTATTTTTTAATTTTGTCTTTAGGGTTATTCAGTTTGTTTTTTAATTTGTTTGTAGTTTTGGATGAATGTTTGATATTTGAATTTTCTTGAATGAGTGTTGAATAGTTTATGATAATTTTTTGTTAAATGTAAAACTTGCCCAATAATTGTCTTCTCTCTCTTTTATTTCTTTTAATGTAGCTCTTGATTTTTTAATTAATTTGTTTCTTAACAGACTTTTTAGTATATTATCAATTAATATAGAATAATATCCATTGTAAACAGCAATATGTTTGATATAGGAAAGTTATTTTTCAAAATTGTCTTCATTTAAAGGTGTGTTTAATAATCCATGTTGTTGAATGCTGCTCTTTTTTGAGTTCGCATTGAAATTTTAAAAAAAATTATATACTCTAAAATATATATATATATTTATTTATACATTATTTACAATATATTTATACTAATATTCTTTAAATTATTTACATCTGTTTTTCAACTAATTATTGTCTTGTTTGTTTACAAATAAATAAAGTTGTGTTGCCTGATGATGCCAACTTTTCTGCCAAAATGCCTAGTTGAAATAAAAATGTATTGGTTTTTATTGAAAATTAAATAATTTGGATATATAAGTAGCCAATATCAACTCTATCTCAACTTCACTATTATTTACCTATTATTAAATTATTAAACTGTACGGTTCGTGTTTGTTATTATAATGATTTATAGTGAGCAATGTATGAAGCAATGTACAACAGCACTTTTCTACTTATTAAAGTTATTTACTTGAGATTTTTAGTTCAGTGGAAATACTCATTAAACTAAACGTTGTAGGGTGTTCTAAACTTTTACTGAAAACCAAATTAAAAATACTGAAATATTATTTTTCTACAGCCATAAACTGTACAATACCAAACATCTGAATTTGTATTTATGTGGCATATAAATTGGCATTACGTGGGCCATGTTGGTTTTAATCCCTTAAGAACAATGTAATTTGCGATTCCATATCATTTCGTTATTTATTGACCAACAGTTGTGTATGAGATGTCGTTTTAAACGACACATTGCGCATTGGGTTTGCTTTTGATATTTTGAATATAGGAGGCCTAGTTTAGAAAAATAGGTGATTTTGCTATATTTGTTTTCATGAAACTAATTAGGAATTCGCAAAGTAATTCCAACGCGTGATTTCACTCTTGATCAAATGCGATTTGTTTGGAAAAATCCGTTTAAAAATAACTGTTTGATTTCGATACGCGTCATCGCATGTCCGGTAAAAAAAAAAACTTATCCTGTATATCCGGTAAAAAAAACTTGTACTTATGGGATTAAACCAACATGGCCGACAGCCTCCACAGACTCTTAAGTGCCTACTTTAAGCACAGTCACGAACAGGCCATTAAGAGCTCATCGAGTGGAAGGCAGTATATTTGATAAATAATTGAAAATCCTGGTTTTTGGTTGAAGGACATTTCGTAACTATCAACAAATAGACGTAGCAACGCATAATAAATGCTGAAATTTCAATACGAAAAATATGTTAGGAATGTTTACAGTAATGTTTTAGCAATCTTAAAAAAAGGTCTACAGCAAATAATTACGTCGAGGTTGTTTTTGAACTATTGTGAATAAAAAAAACAAGTTAAGGTCAAAATGCTTTTTTGCCGATTGCAATAAATGTATTTTAATAATTATTGCGACGTAATGTTAGTTACTTAATTCTTGTACCTATTCCTTAGTAAGCGAAGGTAATTCACCTACTGCTCTACTAAGTAAAGGTAAGAAGTTGTATTTATCTTAAAATTAAAGTAACCTAACTTTGAACGAAGTAGCACTGTGTAGCAAACGTTAGGTAGGTTGTCCTGCTAGGGTAGTCATGGAAAAGTGCTCATGTTCACTTCAATTGAAAATATTCTTAATTTTAAATTGATTTCAACTATCAATAAGCCACAACTTATATCCACATATGTTGAAAATCTATTTTGGATTTTGAAAATCACCTTAAGATACAAACAAATGTATCCGAAAGTTACCATGCCCTAATGAATAATTTTCTTATTGTTTAGTTGTGCGATTTAATATGTACCAGGATATATCACAGTAGTCTACGCTTCACAAAAAAACCCTGAGATTAAGTTGATGTTAGTGGGTCAGCTTTAATATATAATAAGTATACTGAAAGCAAGAGAACAAATATTTATTTGATCGTGATATCTACGAGAAATGAAGACGGTTGGTATCACGCACATTTCACATGGCATCACATGGTTGAAGTGACAGATGAGTGGAACAACAAACAATAAATAAACACAAAATTATTTGTTTTAAATTACCCATTTTATAGTTCAAACTGCTAAGTAGAGAATAGCTTGCTTAATTAATATTTAGGTGAAAGCTTCAAAGTATAGTTTAGTTACCTATTCATAGAATGATCAAACCAGGTGATTTTTCCCATATGACGTCACAGTCTACTGTCTTCTAGTTACCGCGTATTTGATACCGTGCACTGAGAAATGACTTTTCGGAATTTAGAAATATCCCATAATATGATAAAGGATAAGAATCCTTTTATCTCATGATATATATATATATATATATTTTATATATATTTTAAGGCTTATTTTATAGGCTATTTCTATTGGAATTTCTAAAAGTTCTTTCTTAGTGCACATCCATGATACAACATATGCATCCCTCTATGATTCAAGTAAATTAAAAGTAATAGAACAAATAATTGGTATTCTTTTTATTTTATGATAAACAAAAATTCAAATTATTTTGAATCTATAGTAAAAATATGCAATGTTTACGCCATCTTTATGTATGTCATTAACATAAACTGCTGTTATGTGTATGAATTATTGACAGAAAGTAGTTGGATCTTTTAGGGACTGTAGGGTGCAGTTCAGGACGTTTTTACATTATTTATGATATTTTCCCCCAATTTCTTAAGCCTTTGAGCATGAACATTAATTTAATCAACCTATTTTATTTTCCTCCTAGCTCGAAAAATTTCATGGAGACCAACTCGCTAACGGAATTATATAGCTTTTGTTTTGTGTCTTTAAATCAGTACTTATGGGAAATTTTGCAATAGAACATTATTTTATGTCTACATATAAATACATAAAATGTAATTGCTTATATACAAAGCACATTTTAAATATTCTAAGTATATATTTTGATCCTGAAGCAAATCAAGGGTAGGCCAACTAGAAATAGTTAAACATATAATGATATGTTTTATTTCACATTGACGTAACTTATATATGTAACTGTAGTGTTTTTACACGATCACACGATAGGCTACCCCATACATGTTAACACTTGAAAGATGTCTCTCCAACGACTGCCGGCCATATCAGGAGCCATCCCGTGCACGATATGTAGCAACACCTGTCCTGCCTTACCCACATTGAGCAATGTGACAAGTATATAACTGTGGGCACCCGCCCCACTGGACACTCTCACAAGTCTCCACCTCCAGACATGTTCAAGCTCGCCGTAAGTTCATAATGTACTACTTAGTAACATTTACACTAACTATAGGAATTTTAAAATGTTTTAATTTAATTTTTTTAAGTACTTAAGGGTATAATTTGTGAATTATAAATGATTTTACAAAAATCTTAGAGGGTTAACATCTTTTACTGACAAACTTGGCAATAACCAGACATTACTTGATCCTGGGAAGTCGTAAACAAAAATGTCGTCCTTTTATATAAACTAAAGGACACTTTTGCTCGATTCGCCTACCAAATTTCTCGCTCGTGTAATTTTGTTATTTTTCTTAACAATGCGCGCTTCGCTTTAAAAAAAAATAACCTCTTGTATCATGTTGCATCGTCCTACGTTCCCTCATTCTTATGGCGAATGGTAACTAAGACTCGGATTGGTGGTATGAGAGAGTTATTATTCACTTTATTTTATCTCTTTGAGAAAAAATATTTTAAAATCCATTCTCAACATGCATCTAGAGCCTATAGAGAAAACCATGTCCGCTCAATGTTTGCCATCGACCTGAAAACTACTTGAGAAGTCTGAGTGTCCATGTTGGATGGTAGTCAAGGTTCAGATGTTGTGTGGGGAGAGAACTGAGTGTCAAGTTTGTCAGTTAGCTGAAAATCAGACCAACACTACGTGGTTCGGATTCCACATAAAGCTGTAGGTCCCTTAGTTGCCCTGGCTACTGGGCTATTAATAAATATCTCTTTCTGAGAAACAGTTGACTTTATTTAGTAACAATGACTACACTCGTTAATATACACTCATTTGCTTCTCATATTTGCTCATATCTTGACGATCGGTGTCTTACGAATGAATAACAATAATAATCGTCCAAAGCCTTATAATTTTTTAGAAACTTTGCTATTTGAAATGTATGTAGATATAAAATAAACATTAAAATATACTTTATAGTAATTTTCGCTCAAGAGATCCTTTGTTTACCCATACTTTGGAGTATGTGATCCGGCGATCTGGTGGGTGTCATGGCCAGAGGAAGGATCGGTGGGGTGTAGGGGTTAGAACCCCCTTCCCCCAAATAAAGATAGATTGAAAAACCTAGTCAAGTGTCAGCTGATTATTTAATGAATCTCAAACTAATTTATTCAAAGTATCAGAAGTAGATAATTTATTGACTAAATTTGGCTTAGGCTTGGAATAACGCCAACATATTATTAATGTAATCTTGCCGTATTTTTTGTTTACTATTTCATTTATTAAACTGTGAACTCATTAGAGAGAATTTGAAGAATCTGAGAGATATTGTGTT
The DNA here is from genome assembly GCA_035578905.1 of Stictocephala bisonia. NCBI lineage: Eukaryota > Metazoa > Arthropoda > Insecta > Hemiptera > Membracidae > Stictocephala > Stictocephala bisonia. The sequence continues at coordinate 305,332 of JAQJVL010000578.1, read as the reverse complement.
AAACGGACTATTAAAAATAGTTCACTTTGATGTTCTAAAAGGTCTAAATGCTGGGATAAAAATCATGAATGTATCTTAATGTCCAACGATAAACATATAATTTAACTTAAATGTTAATAGGCTACAATATTTTAGTAGCAATCAAAGTTTAACAAGAACATTGGGTTAATTTTAGAAATACCTAGCTTGATTGTCTAGTAAAAGATTCATTTTCTTCTTAATTAATTACATATTTGTTAAAATGTATATGTTAGTATTTTTTACTTTAATTTTAATTTGCATTATAATTTTCAAGGGGTATATTTTTTTACAAAAATAAATTTAGCCAAATATTCTAAGAAGTGACCAAACTAATATTTATTTGTAAGTAACTAAAATCTCAAAATGGAAATTACATTATTTTAACTGCATTGGCGATTTGATATTTGCTCATGTCGGTTTTTTTTATTTTCTAGTATAGATCTGTGAAATAATTATTTAAAAATAACATGTAATGAATGGATAGTTTAGAAATGATAGTAAGGATATAAAGTTCATTTAAGTGTTTCTAGATTTAACTCTTGGTGAAAATAAAAGTTTATATTATTTTTGAAAATGCAATACTTAGCAATCGTTAAGTATTAATTGAAAAAATGATTTTGATCTCGCAAGTTCATCATTAGTTGTCACAGTGAAATCAAGATTATAAAAAAATGTATAAATGTTAATACTGTAGTATAATATTTTTAAGTAACTTGAATTATTTTATAAATAAATTGAATAGACATATTTTTAATAGACTATTTTATAAACTTGATTAGACTGTGACAACTTACGCGATCGAAATCGAGTTTGTCAATAAAATTGTTGCTTGGTGTTGTCTTTTCTCAGAGAATATAAAATACAAAGTAATTAATTAATGGCCAAACATGACGAAAACAATTAATGAAAACTAGAGAAAAACACTTCAATTCCAACTCTAATTAAGACGCTTATAAATAAAACGTCTAGAATAAATTGAATTATATAATGCATGTGTTCTTCCTGTACAAGCTGTTTTTATTACCCACATCGCTGTCTACAGATACCAAACTATAACGAAACTATAACGCTATGAAACACTCATTTTATAACCAAATCAATAAAATAAAAATAAAAAGTTAACCTCTAAATCTAAGAGAAGCCTGAGGTAATATGTGAACAGGAGGTACAGTATTACTGAAGTGTTAAATACTCAGTATCAATTTAAAGAAACAAAAAACAATAATTTACTTTCCAAACAATTAATACGAGCAATACTTTTTTATAAGGTAGGGATCTATTCCATTAATTCACTGCCACTACTCTATTTTTCTTTCCATTAATTCACTACCACTTGATAAATATTCTATTGCAAACTCTTCCCCGATCATTTTTACGTCCATCGTGGCATTCCTTATCCGCTAGGAATCCGATATCACTAGCATTATCTTATATCGCTTTGCAAGAACTACACGGAGATCGCATTCAGCGGTAAGTCAATCATTGGATTTACCAGTTTGTGATCAACTTTATTGGATTTACCAGTTTGTGATCAACTTTAGTAGCCACCTAACCAACCTAACCTGACCTAATCTAACCGTAATTGCGATAGAAAAAGTAGTGGCAATGAAGTAACGGAAAAGGTCCTAAGTTCAATTTCTTATACACTAAAGTCTATTACATTATACATAGAAATAAAAATAAATAAATAAAAATTGAAATTAAAATAACTTTTAAGTAGATTAACTTAACGCAGTGGCCTAAATTAATTGAATATTTATTAAATTACCAATTTTTTCTCTTCTGCACAGCCAATTTCTTATTTTTTCATGTTCATTTAATGTTTAATTTTCAGTTTGAGTAGTGTTTAACAACTACTCGTTTATAGGCCTAACTTATGCCCTAGTAAATCGATGACTATATTTGCATTCCTCTTTCTGCAAATCACTAATACTGTATACAGGCTTACATGCACGAATTTTACAGACGTTAAAAAATATGTTTCACAAACGTTCTGTGAACATTTCAGTCATCTACAAATTAAAGAGACAATATGATTGTTGGTAAACTAATGGAATTATTGCTTTAGTTGGTAAACTTAATGGTAGTTCTCAAAGAACTTTTTTACTTCTTGGTAAAAAAGTTCTCTTAAGTCAATATTAAAGGAATATGTTACATTTATTGTATTGTCATCGATACATGTATATTTCATTTGATCATTTCGAGTTTCGGCACTCTCAGTGTCATTTTTAAGATATTAAAATTTTAGAATATATGATCAAATAAAAAGTTTTAAAAAAGTGTACAAACACAATACACGTTAATAAAAACTATATACGTTTATTCTTAGTTTATTTAAAAGACAATATTTAATATTTTTATATTCAACTGTGTTGTGTCAACATTTTTAAAAAAACTCTTTTGATTTAATCAATTACCATTTCAAAATCTTGAATAATGAGGGTGCTGAACTTCGAGTAGATCAAATGGAATCTACATAAATTAATCGAAGACTATACAAGTTACGTAAATTTTGTATATTAACTTTCTTAATTCAGGTGACTAAAATTGAATAAAACACTGTTACGTATTCTTAATATTAATAATAGCGATAATAATTTAATAGCATAACAAAGTTCTAATCAAATTAAAATAAAAATGTTTAAATTCAACAACCGTTAGTTTATGAACTACGATTCCGTAATATTGAAGCCTAATCCACAAAATTACAACTCTAATTAAGACGCTTATAAATAAAACGTCTAGAATAAATTGAATTATATAATGCATGTGTTCTTCCTGTACAGGCTGTTTTTATTACCCACAGATACCAAACTATAACTATATGAAACACACATTTTATAACCAAATCAATAAAATAAAAATAAAAAGTTAACCTCTAAGTCTAAGAGAAGCCTGAGGTAATAAGTGAACAGGAGGTACAGTATTACTGAAGTGTTAAATACTCAGTATCAATTTAAAGAAACAAAAAACAATAATTTACTTTCCAAACAATTAATTGAACAATACTTTTTTATAAGGTAGGGATCTATTCCATTAATTCACTGCCACTACTCTATTTTTCTTTCCATTAATTCACTACCACTTGATAAATATTCTATTGCAAACTCTTCCCCGATCATTTGCAATAAATGATTGGAATAGCTTCAATAAAAAAATGGCTAATAGACCATTGTGAAGTAGTCAAAATGCACAATATTTTGATAGCACTCATATCCTAATATTTAAACTGAGAATAACACATGCGTACGGTTATAAAAGCAGCGTAGTAGAACAGAATAAGCGGATATTCTGCGATGGTAGATAAAGTAATTATCAAGAAAAAATACATGGCAGAAAACTCTAAAGGAAAATAAGTAACAATATGTTATCGAGCCATTATACACTAAAGAAACAGAATATTATTTTATCCAAACAAAAATAAATTAAAATATATTGAATTCATAAAATAAGGAACAATTGACGTATACAACAGCTCTGGTGTACACAAAATAAAATGTTGAAACTGTTCGTAATTTTCCATAGGACAAACTGGCAGTTCTATCAAAACATGGTCCATACTTTTTTGTGCAAGTCAAATATTGGAAAATCAACGTTCGTCGAGCACCAAAAAATAAAAGGTCTTTCGAACAATTAATGAAAATGTAAACATTTCATAAAAATGTTTTGTCTCCTATGATGTTATGTTAATATAAAATTATCTAGTCTGAAAAATAAAATCTTATTTTACTTGTAAATAAGAAAACTAAATTTAAAATAATGTTCTGTTCGGTAAATTAAATAACATGTATAAGATAAATTGTTATAGTAATAGTGAAAGTTAAGTCGACATTGAATAAGGTTGTGAATGGTCCAGATCACAGCCTAGTACATTCTCACTCGTATTAGGTGGTTTTTCTTTTAACAATTTATGTGCGAAGTTGAAGTTTATAATTATTCATTATTCATCTCTTAAGACGCCGATCGTAGATATATGGGCGAATATGAGGAGTGAATGAGTGTGATGAGTTTAGATGAACGAGTGTAGTCATTGTTACTATCTGAGTTTGACTTAGCTCAGAAAGGACTATTTATTAATAGCCCAATAGCCAGGGCAACTATGGGACCTACAGCTTTACGTGGAATCTGAACCACGTAGTGTTGGTCTGATTTTTCAGCTAACTGACAAGTCTGACACTCAGTTCTCTTCCCTACACAATATCTGAACCTTGACTACCATTCAACATGGACACTCCAGACTTCTCTAGTTGTGTCTACGTTGATGACAACCATTGAGCGGATGCTGTGTCTGTATTAAGAGAACCGAGCATGAAACCTATCGCCTACAATCTCACAAACACTTTGTCCCCAAGTAGCTGGGCTACAGCACTGTGCCACCAGGGCAGACTCTGTATAAACTTCGAAACTCGAGCAATCCTAGGCCTAGTCTAGATTAATTTGAAATTTAAGACAGTAAGGTAACTTAGCCTCTTTTCTTATATTATGTACAAATTTTAAGACTGGATGGTTAATTTCAAAGGCCCCCAAGAGAAACCTAATACAGTACAGAGATCACTGTATGACTGATTTTACATAATAAGATGCAATACACTGTTATTGAAAAGTAGTTTGGTAAATACAAAAAACTAAGGAGAATTGCATTTTGCTTTTTTCACACAATTTATTAAGGACATCTACTCTTCTGTCAGCATAGAAATTATGTGTACCTGAGTTCGAAGGTTGGTTTCTAAGAAACTAAGAGGCCTATAACAAATCCAATCAAGACATTGTTTCCTCATTTAACTGTAAGTTGCGACATATGCATTAAAAAAATTTTATCATAAGTTTAATAATTCTTATTCTAGTTGAAAAAGTAGTGGAATTTTAACTAGTTTTACTGTGCACCAACTGTACACTTTTGCTTTAAAAAATCCCTTTTATTTATCGTGTTTATATTTTAATATGTAGTTTACAGGAATGTTTTCTACAAGTCTAATAAATTTCAGGATTTTAAATTTTCAAAAAAAGTTCTTATGAATTTCCCTAAACAAATTTTCTTGGCTTCTAAAGGTCATAAAATTAATTACTTGGTCACGTTTTAATCCTTATGAAATTTATAGTTACGATACATAAGTATACATAAGATACATTTGTACCCTAGTTTGAACGAAAAAGAAACCGAATTTTAACCACTGTAGTTTTCAATGTATATCTACTTTATAATTTTATAACCAAAAAACCCGTCAATGTATCACATTTATATTTTAATACGTGGTGCAAAAGGAATGTTTTCCATAAATTTTAATAATTTCATAATTTACACTTTTCAAGAAAACGTCGTTTAAGGATATTTATTTGAAATTTTGTTGTTGAAAAGTTAAAATTCTGAAATTTATGGAAAACATTCCTATCAACTACATATTTTTTCTCAGTACCTTCAAACTCGGGTACACATAATTTCTGTGCTGACAGTACTTGATTATTAAATATAGGTATATTCCTGCATAATTGAAACAATATTAGAATCTTTTAGTGAAATAAAATGTGTTAATATCGTTATTGTTGTTACCAAATGTTACTATTGCCATTCCTATTTCCTCATATAAGTAGGTCCATTTTCATTCATGTTGTTAGGGTTGGATTTAAACGAGACAGTTTTTTAATAGACCTACACTGACGTAATCGTAAACAAATAATTGCTATACTTTAATACTAGTAAAGAACTCTAATGCTGTTACTTGGCATCAAGTACATGTTGTACTTATAAGCATTTCAAACTAACAAAAAATATCTAAAAATACAAAACTTCCCTGATGAATGACATCCTCTTTTTTTGTTCATCCTAGTCGTGGTGCTGTCTATGCAAATTTAAAAAAAGGTTTCAATATGTATCTATTGCATGACTTAGACATATTTATTTGGCCAATACGATTGAATTATAACAACTTCTTCATAACATTTGAAATATCTACTCTCCAAGCTCCCAAATTGTTGTATATAACCTAACCTTCTTATACGATCAAACATTATTATTAAAGGTTTGGTTATTAATAGTGTTAGTATTCTTACTAAAATGCTCAATCGGAAATGATTTTCGCTGGTAATCATAAAACCATTTCAAATATAAATACACAAATACACTACAACTTCTACAATTAATATTATATGAATTGCAGGTTTTCTTTGTCCTGGTGGCTTCTGCCCTTTCCGCTCCTGTGGAAGACAAGAAGAACACCAAGAGAGGACTTTTTGGCTTCGGAGGTTATGGTTATCCTGTGGGTCTAGGAGGATACCATGGCTTTGAAGATTTCCATGCCCCTATTGTCAGCCATGCTCCTATAGTCAGCCACGCTCCTATCGTCAGCCATGCTCCCATCATCAGCCATGCGCCCATCGTAAGCCATGCTCCATTCCACGCTCCCCTGTCTTACGGCTACAGTGCTCCCTACTTCGGCTATGGGCATTATCCCTACTATCATTAAGTAATTTCCTTATAACTCATTTTCCATCAATATCAGCCTCATAAGTTAGTTTAAGCTAGTTTTGATATAATGTTCCAAAGATTACAAAATGTTACAACAATATTTGAACAATCTTGTTTATAAACAAGTCCCTCTCTGTCGCTTGACATTTAATTATCTGTGGTTTTGTGTTGGTGATTGTAAACTATAATGTAAACAAGAAAATGTTCTTAGCAATAATGTTATATGTTATATATATCCACAATATAAATCCACTCCAACTAAGTTCAAACATACTTCAATGAAAACATTTGTAACTGTTTAATGTGACAAATAATGAAGAAAATAAGTCATGTAATCCATATAATAAGACTAGTCACAATTAACATGTAATGTTACTCAAAGATACATTATATAAAGTATACCATATGAATAGAAGTACAACTGTTTTCTAAAATGTAAGAATTGCAATAAATAAATTTTCATTTATAAGAAAAGTCTTTTATTTGTTCTTTTATGTGTAATGTTCCACTCAGGAAATTGAAAATATATAGTTTACCATAGTTACCAGAGAAATTTAAATCTTGTTTCAAATTAAAAGGTGTCCAGATTGATTCCAGTTTGAAGGAAAATGTTTTAAATGGAATTATCTGGTATTTCTGGATGTTAATTTGTAAAATATGTCTATTCACTTTTAATGCGAATTTACATCTGATGTACCATTTGCAATCCTAATTCACAAGTGTATCTACAATTAACATCTCCTGTACTACAATACTCATCTTATGCAAGTTCAAGCAATCTCCCAGGCATACTATTTTCTTTCTTCCAAAATCTTTTTAAATTTTTAGAAGAAAGATTAATTTTTTATTATTTACTTGTTTCATTACAGTATATAAATCCAGTTACAATGAAAGCAGTACGGTAATGCTAAGTAAAGTGTAAAATGTAGTTCTTCTTTTCTAAAAAACTAACTCCTATCAACCACGAAATTAATTTAACATTAACCTTCCAAAGGTGGCACTGATTTTAAAACACGAGAGGTGACACCCGGAGTTTTCCTCCAGGTTTATTAAAAATAGAAATACGTTATAAATTTAGTACATTTTAACCATACAAACCGAATCTTAGATTATTAGATAATTATTTTTACTTAATTCAGTAAAAGTTACATAAAAATCGTAATTATAATAATGTAAATAATTATATTTTAGAAATACATGTATACAGTGTTATTTTCGCTTTTTATTATTAATTTATTTATTTATATAGGTTAATGTATATTTATAGTATAAACTTTATTTTTAAAAGATACTTATCATATGTACCGTATAATTAATAAAATATCTTGGAAAAAATAAAACTAACCAATAAAAACATACTTATGATTCATAACAAATCAAATTAAATTCTCTTTATTTCACAAACATTAAGAATGGAAATGGCGTCATAGTAAATAAACATAAATAGTTACAATATAGAAGTACAATAGTCATAACATTCTTCTAGGGTGTAGATTGGCCTTTTCTGCAGCCATCTGTGTAGCTCTTTCTTCATTTTGCTCCCCTTTAACGTCCTTAGAGACTGTGGCAGGTGTTTTGTACAGCTTTTGTCCAATGTAAGATGCCTTCTTCTCAAAAAGTGCTGTTCTGTGGCATGGAAGGGCATAGTTAGATGCATGACGAGTGTTGTATGAGTGAAAATCCTGTCCTGTTTGCAACTTCAGGGTGAGTGTATGTAGTATCACAGAATATACAGTCTTACAACAGTCAGGATGCCCAAATCTTTAAAAGATTCTCTACAGGAATCGTGTGACTTAAGGTTTGCAAGTATACGAACTGCCTTCTTTTGCTGAGTAAGAACTCTTGTCATATTCCCAGTTGATGTTCCTCCTCAAACCACAATTCCATACCGCATATGGCTTTCCAACAGTGAGCTGTAAGCTGTTTTGGCTGCCTCTAGGTTGGCTATCCATTCCACTCTTCTAATTACATAAATTGCTGTGTTAATTTTCTTAATGAGTGCATCTATGTGTGCTGTCCACGAGAGTTTGGAATCTATAGTAACACCTAGAAGTTTAACTGTGTCACTTTGCATGATTTGATCATGTTTCTTTACCTGCTCTTTCTTTTTACTAAAATTTATTTGGATTGTCTTGTCAGGGTTTACTGCAAGGTCAGATGCTTGGCAATAGGAGATTGTTTTATCAAGAGCTACCTTGGTAAGATCATGTAGGCTAACAGCAAGTTTGCTTCTGAGGAGAATAGTTGTATCGTCAGCGAACATCACGATATTAGTATTATTATTTTTTATGTAAGTTGGAAAGTCATTTGTTAGCAAAACAAAAAGAATCGGTCCTAACACAGAACCTTGAGGACCCCTCGTGACAGCGGAAGTTGTTTTGATCTATAAATGGTTGTTCTTCCCTTTACTGTCTTCTGTATGTCTACAAACTGTTTCCGGTCTTCAAGATAGCTTTTGAACCATGTTTTCGCAGCTCCTACCACTCCTAGGCTTTCCAATTTTTCCATTATCAATCCATGTCCAATACAGTCAAACGCTTTGCTATGATCGATCATGAGGGTAGTCACAAATTGTTCATCATCAAGATTATCAGCTATGAAACTTATGATACTGGTTAAGGCTGTGATTGTAGATTTGTTTTTTATAAAGCCATGCTGGTGTTGAGTAAGAAGATCATGGTCATTTAGATGCTTGATTAGCCTATTTAACATTGTTTTTTCAATAACTTTAGAAATACTTGGCGTTAGTGAGATAGGACGATAGTTTATACAATCATTTTTCGAGCCTTTTTTATGTAGTGGATAAACTTTTGAAAAGTAAATAACAAATATTTTTACACTATACACAATATTTACAAACTTATTGTGCACTAAAAGCATTATTTATATACAAAGCTATAATACTAGTTATTAATTTTTATTTAACGGGAAAGGTAACACACGGAAGTTTACTCCGAGTTTTTAGTAACGCGAGGTGGCAAACGAAGAAAAGCTCCGTGCTGTTAGGAGAACGACTGCTAAACTGAAGTATATATGCAAGGGGATAAAAATAGTAGTGCGAGGTTATTCCAGGAAAGAGGTTCATGAGGTACATGGAGTTTGGGGACTGCAGACCACAAAGCACAGTAATAGTTTATATTTATTTACAAACACAGAGAAAAACTCCGTGATGCCATATCTGAAGTGTTAAAAACTAAATCATACAACAGCAAATAACAAAATAAAATAATTTATATAAATAACTCAGGAAATTAGTTTAAGATAAACAATCAATGAATTCAAGGCTTGAAAAAAAAAAAATTATATATAATATGTTTACAGTATATACAGGGTGTCCAGCTTCGACTGTCCCATATTTTAGACGATTGCTTGTCAGGTCAATACAAACAAATAATGCCATATAATAAGTATTCTACCTCGACTCGTTTTCTGTCTCTGTTTTTAGCAAACATTTGAATATCTCAAAAACTGTTTGTCATGCAATATTGCATTTTCATATGGAATTCAGTCTTAAGAAGATACATTTAATATAAAAAGGCTGAATGTCTCGGTTATAGGTTTCAAAATTGCGTCTGTCTAAAGATTTCAAAGTCAAATATGAAAAAACTACACATTTTACCAAAAAAAGTTTAGACATAATATTTGTAGACTACGTTATGCAAACTGGAACAATCGGTTTATAAATAAGAGAGAACACTTATTTATCAACCAATCCTTTAAATTGGCATATCGTTAAATTTTGCATACCGTAGTCTACAAACGTAGTCTTAAAATTTTTTGGTAAAATGTGTAGTTTTTTATATTTGACTTTTAAATCTTTAGACAGTCGCCATTTTGGAACTGATAATCTTAGACATTCAACATTTTTATATAAAATGTATCTTTTTAAGACCAACTTGCATACAAAAATTCAGTATTGTAAGTCAAAACGTTTTTGAGATATTCAAATTGTTGTAAAAACACATACAGACACAAAACGAATCAAGATAGGACCCATATTTATGGAATTATTTGTATTGAACTGACAAACAATCCTCTACAATATGCGACAGTCGAAGCTGGACACCCTATATTTCTCTAGCACCACATCAATTTTTTATAACTTCATTCCTTGATCTGTCTCTATTTATTACTCCTCGTTTACCTCCTAGAAACTAAATTGCATTTCACTTGTCTGTACTTTGTCCTTCTCCTTCTTAGAAATTGCATTTCATTTGTCTGTACTTTGACCTACAACTAAATTGAAGCCTCTGACATTGAGAGTCAGTTAGAAGATCTGATAGCTGTTTAATATTAAGGAAGGTGAAACTGCAATTTGAAACAAAAGCCATTTAATAAAATCTTGAAATATCTTTTTTCTAACTTCTCTCGTCAATTCACAAGAGCCTGTGAGCGAACTTCATTCAATGACTGAAGTACCGACTAATAGCTCAGTTGGAGATTCCAACCTTCGAGCTTGCCCTCTGTAATCCGAAGGCACATGCCGGCAATATTGGCTATGTTACATTTTGGCCATAATAAATAAAAAATCATTGAATTACTATTGAAGACCTCTGATTGTATAAAAAAGAATAAAAAATAGGGCTTTAGGCCCAGTCTGCATTATTTTGAAGATTAATTTACATAATTTAAAGCTTATAAAAACTGACTTTCTTAATAGCAATGTAGTATATTAATTTTACTTTATTTTTGAATTTAAATAATATTATTATTAATAAAGTTTTCTTATTTTCATATAAAGAAATAAAGTTATCAACCATCAAATACAATGAAAATGTAGTATTACCTGAAAAAAATTGAGTTGGTAATTAAAGACATTATTGGACCAACATTACAAAACAAAAATAGTTAACACTTTCCCGACATATACGGCTAACATATTTTATATAAGTATGGTATAAAGTGATAATTAACACAGGATCCTGTAACTCATAGTGTTTATTACGTGACTTTATTTCCTTAAGCACCAACTAGTTTGAATTTTAGGATTGTATTGCTTAAAACAAAAATAAAACAAAGTTTTGTATTCACTAAATTTTTATTTGTAACAACATTTCAATAAAAACAAGTGGATAAGCTTACAATGTGTAGTCTTATCTATCACATCAAATTTTATAACTAAGAACTAGTTTTTTATTCTAATCCCTGTTTGTAAAAAAATAACAAATTACCAAAAACATGAGTATTTGTATAAACATACTCACAGCTCAAAAATTAAAGTGCATTTGCATTAAAATTAATTAATTTAAAGCTAAACCGTTAACGTTAGGAAATATGTGATTTTGTTTCTATACTTTGTTTCACGTTGGACCTTCAATTATATGAAGCTATAGGAAAAATGTACAAACTTCTGCATTAAAAAATATCTAAGTATTAAGAGGTTTTGCATCAAAGAGTATTGAGTATAACATATTAAGAGCTTTAATGTTAGATTATATTCTTGTTAATATGTAATCAGATTACATTATTTCTATGGTGTTCCTTTCTTTGTAATTCAGGTGATACTTTAATAAATGATTATCTTTATGGAAAACTTATCTCAAAAATTGTAAACTTCACTTGTGGGCAGGCACAACTTCATACATGTTCGTATTACTGATCTTATTATATTCAGCCCAGTCTCTTTTATAATAAACTTTATACAACAGATTTCAAACAGTATATTGAGGTCAGCAGAGGATTTTTCAGTTCATTTTTCTTTATATGTGTAATTAACATACTAATAATGCCATAAAATCAATAACATAGTGGTCGAGTAACATGCATTACCTACCAACTTTGAAAAATCAAAGTTCAAAGGGAGATGCAAGATTCTATTAAAATCTAATTGAGTTCAGCATTTTGAGGGTCCAGTGCATAATTACAAAGTTCTTGTTTGTTTTACAATAATTACATAGATTTGTATAATGACTCAAAGTCTAAGTTAAATGGATGATAGGAAGTTGAACAAAAAATGAGGAAGTGTAAAATGGTAAATACTGTTAGTAATGTGATGACACTAGTTTTTTGCAACAAGGCTAAAAATACACACAATAGCTAATTATTTGCCTGTACAGTACAACCTTGGTTATCAGGCCTAATATGGCAGCATATAAAACTGAATACATTTAAAGCCAGATAAAACACAAGTACAAAAAAATTAGTTTTCTAACAAAAAAACAGATTTAAAATCTCTTAGCGGGCGGTGAGATGGGAGGGCCTACAATTGAATGCAACGCAAATTGCATTGTGAATTTTGATGATACAAACTTGGCTGACTACATATTATCGAAATCTTTTGTCTCGTAACACATACCTTTACAAAAATGTCTGTGTTTCACACATTAAAAATCGTTCACCATTGTTAAGTTTATGAATAGAATTTAGATATAAATTTGTAATAGAAGTATAATTTTAATGGTTTAAAAAGGATGTAGAGAAACTAGGATTGAACCTTTGCAAGAACTTTAAATGCACGGGAATATGTTTTTACAAATTTCCTTCTCCTCAACAAGACAATAAAATGGTATAAGAAATAAAAATCATATGGCAACCCATTCATCTACCCATACATGTACACTTGTATTGACGCAACCATACACGTACATTGGTATTGACCCACCCTCTCACCCATACACGTACATTGCTACTGACCCACCCATACACATACATTGGTATTGACTCACCCGCTCACCCATACACATACATTGGTACTGAAAACACACAGTAAACAAAAGACTGATAATGCCGAAGGCATGTACATAATGAACTCTTTTATTTCCCCATATGAGAAATGGTCTTCCAGGCGCTCGTTTACAGAAATAAACAAATTGCCATCTTGGATCTTTGGGCCCATTACATAGCGACAACCGGTAATGAAGAAGTTAAAAGAACAGTGCCTGCAATATTAAAGATGCACTGCTGACACACTATTGTGTCCTAGATTTGCGTTGTAAGGCTGAATGGCGCTTCCAGGGAGTTGTAATTTATCTAATAACAAAAATGTATTTTCATCTGATTGTCAAGCTGGATGACACATACAGCTGGATAATCAAGGCTGTAATGTTTATAAGTGTATAAGACTTAAATGTTTAAGTGTATATATTTATATAAAAATAAGAAACATACACCAGAATAGAACATTTGTTTGCAGCATACTGCTTACCTATTAAATGCTTACCTAATGTTCATTTCATGAAGTATTAACAATTCATAATGGTTAATAATACCCTTTTTACTGATCGTAATTCAATGTCTTAAGAATAAAGCACAATAAATTGTTTTAAATTTAACATTAATATTTAAGTAGAATTTAATAATATAGTAATAAATTAAATAATATCATTAATAACAAATATAAAACAGAACATTTTCAAAACAAGTATAAATAAAAGAAGCATATTTTGACAATACCAATCGGTTCATATTTTAAATTAAGCAAACTCAACATTTTAACTAAAATTTAAAAACAACTCAAGCAAAATATGTAACTCTCCAAGCTGAAGAATTACATTAACATGCTTCCAAATAAAGTAAATGTTCTTTGTTGTAAAACAAAGTAAAAGTAAAATTTAGTTAATCATTAAAAATTAATTACACAGTTGATATCTGACTATACGCTCACAACAAGTAGTGGATCTTTACACTTGTAAGACACTAAATGCACCATTTGAATGACAGGAAGTTATCCCTGTAAAATTTAAATTACAATAATATACGATAAAGCACAGCTACTTTAATCAGTGTTGTGGCATTTATTCATAAATGCACATTTCAACTTAAATTCTCAATACAATTTTTATATGTAAGCCTTACATAAACAAAATACTGTTTTCATGAAAAATTTCAATTTTATGAATCAATTCTTTTATAGATTGGAAAGGATAGACCCCAATACTGAAATAATATTTTATCTGGCCACATATGAAATGTGAGAGGTCCGTTAGAATCTTGTACATAGAATATGTAGATGGTTGCATGTACTGGTAAAACAGTGCTTCATACATCTACATGCTTAGTTGAGTCTAACAGTTGACTTCCATAAATAATAGTATGTTAGTTTAACATAAAAGATTAATATAAAATGTTCATGACATGTTGGAAGGGAAATTCTTCAACCACCAAATGAAGAAGTGTGTATCTTCATAATTACAGTTCTTCATATTAATTAAATAAACAATTACAGACAAAAATTTGTCTTGGTAAAACTTGTCATATCCGATGAAGAAGACAAAGGGGAGACAATTCTCCAGCCGAATTCTGAGGGTTGAGGAGTGTAATGTGGATTCCCCGTTCAACAGGCAAGCACTATTTAAGAAAATAATGATTTTGGTACATTGGTGACATCAGCTATCGCTTGACCATTTTGGTACATTGGTGACATCAGCTATCGCTTAACCATTTTGGTACATTGGTGACATCAGCTATCGCTTGACCATTTTGGTGCATTGGTGACATCAGCTATCACTTGACAATTTTGGTACATTGGTGACATCAGCTATCGCTTGACCATTTTGGTACATTGGTGACATCAGCTATCGCTTGACCATTTTGGTACATTGGTGACATCAGCTATCGCCTGACCATTTTGGTACATTGGTGACATCAGCTATCGCTTGACCATTTTGGTACATTGGTGACATCAGCTATCGCCTGACCATTTTGGTACATTGGTGACATCAGCTATCGCCTGACCATTTTGGTACATTGGTGACATCAGCTATCACTATGAGTACACTAGTAAGAGTTTTGTACAAGTCGATTTATATATGTGCCATTTTATAAACTTATTACAAAATATTTTAAGCACACAAATTACAGCTCAGCATCAAACAATTTTTTAGTTACAAGAACTTTATTTCTGTCTTTTAATTTATCCTGTTTACCCTAGCACCACATTGTCTGGATATGACAGATTTTGTACATGTTTTCTTGAGTTAGATTATCATTATTTGTGGCCTCATTTTCACACGTAAATTTGCTGATACCCTAAACTTGATCCCACAGTAAGTTTTCTTATCCTTTTATTAACTTATTCAACCCTTTATTTCAGTCAAATTGACTTGATTAAAATTGTTAAAACTTAAAATTAATCAATCTTTATTACTTAAAATTTATGTTTAAAAGAATGCTGTAAAAAATTAACAGTTCCGTCTATATTTTAAAAACATACAAAAATATTTCATTAGGCACATTGGTCATTATTTAGTGTATGTATATTGAGTGTTATAACCCATTCTGCAGGAAATGAAACGCAGCACCGAGAGACCAGCTGACTTCATGACCATCAATGCGTTTTACAATCTGCCAACAAAACAAAACTTCATGTTGAATGAATTTTATTAATAAATAAGATAGTATAGTCAAAAAATATTATATTATTTTAATGATTGTTTCACATTTAAAATGGTGTTACAAGAACGACTAACATTCTATCAATGCAAGTATATAGACACACTTTTTTAGATCATTTCAATTGTAACTAGCAGTGTGCAAGTAGCAGTTTTATTAGTCGAGTTGAGTTTTTAGACTTCATTTCGAGTTTTTTTCAAGTCGAGTATTTAATCCTTAATTTTCAAATATGAAAACAATGAAATGAAGTAAGCAATACTTAACCCTTCATTTTCAAAAATGAAAACAATGTAATGAAGGAAGCAATACATTCTAACACTATTTATTTAGTTCGCTGAATAATTAATAAAGTTTGGAAAATTGTTTTATAATCTATGAAAAGATTGTATCAGTGATTAAATATAAATATTCATAAAGATATATGTTAAATATACTGTAAAATAATATGTGAAATATTTGTCATAACTTATAAAAAAGAGGTCTAAAAAATTTCAGAGTAAAAATTAAAAATATTGAAACTAAACAAAAATTGCAATCTGGCGCTAAAACCAGTATATAATAGCCTTACCGCTAATTCTACTGTGAAAGTTGATCTATAAACTTTAATCAAATCAAACTGACAAACTTAAATAATTGTCTTAACATATAAATAATACAGCAATAGACATGGAAAGAGATAGGTCTCCTCACTAAAATCCATTTTATTTTATTTTTATTATATTTCCCACGGTATTTTGCATACTAATGTTTACAAGTTTCATAAGTTCACAGAACTATTATTGTTTAATGATTTGTTCAGTTGAAAGTTAAACCTAATCAGGGCCAGATTTAACATTATGGCGCTCCTAGGCCAAATAATATTTTTCGCCCCCTAGTCTGGTTAAAGTTACTTTCCTAAAAAAATGTATTAAAAAATCAGATCAGGCCCATATGTTAATTGTTTAAACACCACTCCACAATGGAATTTTATCATTGCAAGTGTTTTGAGCAATTTACTTGGTTCTGGTCAGTTATTTGTTCCAATAAACTTCAAAATCAGAATGCCTTATTAGCCTGATTGTGTATCAATTCAACAAATATGTTAAGTTATAGCTATTTATTTTTATTTATAGATTTTTTAAATTTATTTTTTCTCTGTTGTGCACCGTCTGGGGGCTTGCGCCCGCCTATAGGCCTGGGCCTACCTGACCTATTGTGAAATCCGGCGCTGTAAAAAAAAAGTAGTTACACGATAATACGTTCTTTTCAGCTAATCTCAATTTCACCATTGACTACAATGTTTTGTTTCCACTAATAGAAACAAAATAATTAATTGTTAATACATTACTAACTAGCGATAACAACTACCAACTGGTCAAGGTTAACCTTGTTTTCGTTTTCATCAAACTATTCGTACTTCCATGTGTCAAGTTGAGTTGTCAAGAGATGGGCGTTATTTAAAGAAACAGGATAAATAACATAGTTACAGCAATGTAACCTGTTATAGATTTTACAGGTTACACGAAATACCCGGTTATATTTGTAACTCCCAGTCATGATGAGGGTAAACGGGTAGAGAAGTAAACGGAACTATAACTGAACTACGAAAAAATGAAACTTAAGACTCTTGCATGTTGCAGTTAAATTATTGATATCAGAACAAACTTTGAGCGGTAACTCTTTAACTTCAAGCAAAGCCGCAACGTCCGTAACTCATTATCGTAATTTAACATAAGGTACGACTTCAGCTTCATAACCTTTGGTAACTTGGAACGTTAGATAGACCAGCCGCAATGAATAACGAGGCTTCGAGCCATTAAGTAACGTCAGGCCATAACAGAATAACTGTCTGGAACATCAACGGCAATGCGTCGAGAGTAGCAAGTTACAAAAATAACAGATTATTATCATAACATGTTACCAGAACATAATAGAATTACATAACAGGTTATCGAAAAAGTAACTGTACTTCCCATCTCTAGTGTAAACTCAAAACAAAATGGATAACAAATTAAATCCACGGCTAGCAGTACAATTTATATTGGGACTCGTCGAGTCAGTGATGTACTGGTAGTAGCTACATTAATCGTTATTTTATTAGTCACGGTGCCAGAACGAAACTGTTCTGAGCATTCTATCTCATATTATTATAGCTTTTCAATTTCAATAGTTTACGTTCCATGCGTGGTTTTTGTTACAGATTGAACATGATTTAATTAAATCTGTCAGAAATTATCAGTCTTAGAATAGTTTTTGTTGTGAACTTTTAAAGGAAGAACTTGGAATAAATGCAACTTTTAATTTAAAATGTTGGTAAAAAAAATGTAAAGGAGTTTTTAAACGGTTCAATACCTGATTCTTTGTGATCAGTTATCACGTTTTGTATGAATAACTAGTGACGGCAATTTGGAACATTATATTTGGACGTCCCTTCTTTATAAACAACGAGAATACTTTTCGCCATAATCGCCATGGCCGTACATGTGTGTGTGTGTATTACGAATCTGAATAATTCGTAACCGCAAGAACATATCCGGTTCTTGCGGTTACGCGGTATGATGATTTTAAAGAATCAAACTACTTTAAAAATACAGTTGCCTACATAAAATACTTATCTTTATAATCTATTATACAAAAAAAAACTTGTCTTGATTAGAGTGTTTTACTCTCAAAGATTTTTTGAGTTTTTTAAACTAAAAAAACACTCAAATTTCAAGCTTCTCGTACACTCCTAATTATAACCATGTATTTACAAGCACCGTGCGCCATCCTACTTTGGCGTATACGGAGCGTCCCCTGGGTGGCGGATAGGGGAGAGGTCGGGAGTTATGCATAGCATTTCTCCCGGTTAGGTCCATTGGACCCGCTGACCATAAGTAGGTGCGGTCCTCCATTCATATTGGGGGTTGAGCATAGGGCTAACCACCTTACCTTGTAAAAATCTTCTGGTTACGAACCGTCAACAAAATGCCTCGGAAAAGACCGGATTAAATGGAAAACGACATAGGATTCGCTCAACGGACTTAAGATTTGGAACTTGGAACATTCGCTCGCTTGCTATTCCAGGAGCAGTCAATATTGTATGCAATGAACTAGAAAGATACAACTTGGACATAGTGGCTCTCCAAGAAACAAGATGGCCCTTTAGTGGTATAATTAACTCTGGAAAATATTCTATATACTACAGCGGAAGAGATGATGGAATACACCAAGCAGGAACTGGATTTGCTATTAAAAAAACTCTGTTGGAAGCTCTAAATAAATTTGAGGCTGTGCCTGATTAGACTAAGATGTAGATTTAAGAACATGACTGTGATAAATATGTATGCTCCAACTGAGGATAAAGAAGATGAAACCAAAGATGAATTTTATGGACAGTTAGAAGAAATGATATATGACATCTCTAATTATGATATAAAAATTACATTGGGTGATGCCAATGCTAAAGTCGGAAAGAAAGATATTTGGAGAGATTATGCAGGAAAAGAGAGTCTACATGACATGTCCAATGACAACGGAATGAGACTTCTCAGTCTCGCATGTGCAAACAATCTCTACATTAGCAGCACCTCATTCCCACATAAAAACATACACAAAGAAACATGGGTATCGCCTGATGGAAGAACGAGAAACCAAATTGATCATGTGTTAATAGACAAGAGACATAAAACACACATATTGGATGTGAGAAGCCTAAGAGGTGCTGAATGTGGGACTGACCATAACTTAGTACTCGTTAAGATAAGACAAAAACTGAAATGGGAAAAACGAGAAAAAGATAGAGTGGAAGTAGGGTGGGACACATCAAAACTGAAAAACATAGAAAATCAAAAGAAGGTGGAACTTAAACTAACAAACAGATTTCAGGTACTACAAGAACAGACTGTTGAAATTAATGATGTAAACGAGTATTGGGGGAAAATTAAAGAAATTATTACAGAAGTTTCGAAGGAAGAACTAAAACCAATACAAAGGAAACAGAAGAACAAACTTTGGTTCACCAACAGTTGCGAAGATTTAATAGAGTTTAGGAAGAAAAAGAAAAATGATGTTCTCAAAAACAACTTACTGTAATGAAAATAGGGAGGAGTACAAAGAACTCAACAAACAGATAGTTAGAAAACTAAGAACGAAGAAACGTAAATATATCACAGACCAACTGAGAAAAGCAGAGGAGGACAGTACTCATAACAACGCAAGGGATTTTTTCAGATCAATAAGATTTTTTAAGAAGGGATACATCCCAAAAACAGACAGCATCAAAGATAAAAATGGAAACCTGACTTGCGACAGAAAAAATGTTCTTAACATATGGAAACAATATTTTGAGCAACTACTGAATGCTGATAAAAGACCTGACGAAGAAGAAGGAGCAGAAGATGAAAATAAATTAATTTTCCAACATGTGCAACCAAAAGTAGATGAACCATCGCTTAAAGAGGTGGAAGAAAGCGTAAGACAACTAAACAACAATAAAGCCCCAGGAAATGATGGCATTCCGGCTGAAATATTCAAAATTGGTGGAAGAGAGCTATTAAGTTGTATGCATAGATTAATATTAGAAGTGTGGAGAAAAGAAACAATACCCAATGATTGGAACGAAGCACTAATAACACCTATTTTCAAAAAGGGTGATAAGACAGAGTGCAAAAATTATAGAGGTATTTCTATTCTAAGTTCAGCATATAAAGTACTATCAAAAATCCTCTTAAATAGACTGAAAGAGTATATAGAAGAAAATATTAAAGACCACCAAGCAGGATTTGTTCAAGGTCGCTCTACTATAGACCAAATATTTGCCATAAAACAATCTCTCTCTAAATATTGGGAGTTTAATAAGGATGTTCACCTATTATTTATAGATTTTCAAAAAGCGTATGACAGCATAAATAGGATGAAAATGTATGAAAAAATGCAAATGTTTGGCATCCCAGATAAGCTTATAAAATTGACACAAATATGTATTGATAAATCAAGATGTAAAGTGAAGGTAAATGGAGAATATACAGAGGACTTTGAAGTTAATACAGGAGTTCGTCAAGGTGATGGGATATCCCCTCTACTCTTTAACCTAGTCTTAGAAGATGCACTCAGGAAGACAAAAGATTTAAGAGCTGGGATCTATGTTGGATCAAAAGTAAATGTATTAGCTTTTGCGGATGACGTTGCTCTTCTTGCTGAAAGTAGAACAGATCTGGAAAATTTAGCAAAAGTGCTCATTCAAGAAACCAGAAAGGTGGGATTAGAAATAAACCAGGATAAGACAAAATATATGCATATAACCAGAAGACAGGGAATGAATAGAATACAAAATATTAAAGTGGACAAGTGGGAATTTGAAAAAGTCGAAGAGTTTAAATACCTTGGCATAAAGCTAGCACAAAACATAAAAGAGGAAAACGAAATTCAAAATAGACTAGTCTTAGCCTCTAAGACCTATTGGGCAGTAGAGAAATTACTTAAATCCAAAATATTGTCTAGGAAAACTAAGATCAAAATCTACCATACACTAGTCCTCCCTGTGTTACTATATGGAGCTGAAACATGGTCACTGACAAAGGAATATGAGAAGAAGCTTATTGTATTTGAAAATAGAGTATTAAGAAAAGTGTTTGGTCCAGTATGCGAAGGAGATGTATGGAGAATAAGAAAGAACAGAGAATTAAGAGAAATATACACTCACTCAGATATAGTAGTACAGTATTAGTGAAAAGTAGAAGACTAAGGTGGGCTGGACATGTGTGGAGGCGAGAAAATACCTCCATTATTAATTATATTGAACGATCGAACCCAGACGGTAGAAGACCCCTTGGCAGGCCAAGACTTAGATGGAGAGATCAGGTCCTCAAAGATATTTACAAATTGGGAACTACACCTGAGGCAGCAAAGAACAGAGCAGAATGGAGAGGCATTGTTGGCGAGGCCAAAAACCAACTGGGGTTTCAATGGCCAAGGAGGTAAGGTAAGATTTACAAGCACATACATTCAAACAATTCTCATTGGTTCTTTTTAAAAAATATTCTTACATCCCAAATAAAATTGTTTTGAAAGTTCATACTATAAAATAATTATAACTAGAACTGAAATCAGCTAGTGTGTAATCAAAGTTTATTGCTGTTAAAAAAGGGATAATGAGTGTTCATCTAACTGGGTTACAATTGGTTGAAGCCCAAATACACCCTTACGAGGTGTGGCTAGCAAAAATCCGGATTGAAGCCAAAAATAAAATTTACTTACAAATATTTACATTTTCATGTTATCTCCTTCAATATAGTCCCCTCCTCGTTCTCTACACTGCTCCATGCCAGTTTTCCACTGGGTGTAGCACTGCTGGAGATCATTTTCTGTAAGTCCATTCATGACTTCCGTAGCTTTTTCTTTTACTGCTTCGTCTCAAATCTCGTTCCTTTCAATGCTGACTTGACTTAGGAATCAGAAAAAAGTCACACCGGGCCAAGTCAGGTGAGTATGGTAAATGGTCTAACATGGGAATGTTGTGGTTTGCCAAAAACGTCTTCACTAACTGAGCGTTGTGAGCCGGGGCATTGTCCTTGTGGAGGATCCATAACTTGTTTTTCCAAAAATAATTTTGCTTTCTCCGTACTCGCTCATGTAGGGTAGTCAGATACTAATGTAGTAATTTTGGTTGATTGTTTGCGAATCTGGTACCCAATCAATGTGCACAATGCCTTTGATATAAAAAAACACAATCATCATGGCCTTGAATGTTGACTTTGTTATTTTTGCTTTTTTTGTCGTGGAGAAGCAAGGGATTTGACATTAAAGTACTTAATGTTATATTAAAAATATTTCACTTGCAGAGTTTCCAAGTTTATAAAGAAATTTAATGTTTACACACGTTTTTTTCTGGACACTCAACGTTTTTCCGACACAGAGACAAAAGGTTATATGCTTATAACTGATACCACAGGTGGAATGAGTGCGGGAGAGAGACAAAACTCAAGCATTGGGTGGAGGGGGAGTCACATGACCTTACAATATTCAGCCTTATTGCATTCATTCTGTGGCTATAGCAATGCTAATCCGGTTTCATTCTAGCCAAACCTCGTATATACATTGACAACTTCATCTCAATTAAAATTGAGCTTAATATCAACTGTAAGGATTTGAATCTGCTGAAGCAATAACAACCAAAACAAGATAGCAATACTACATGACAATCGACCGTAACACTCAATCATTATACAAATGTGTTAGTGTCACATTGTTTAGAAATTACTGTTTTAACAGTTTTCACTTTATGCCAATCTCTGCCTACCTCAAAAGTTATGAATTCTAAGAATTAAGAACGTAAATTCAAACATTACATCTAAATGTAATTGGCTCTGTTAAAATATTTTAAATGCCTTGATATATTGAATATTTTTAGCTTTTATATTTATGAGACTGACCAAAACACAGTTTAGCTTAAGTCTCAAGAAGTGCTAAAATGTGTGTTAAAGAAACAAGATATAAAGCACCATGTGCATCTTTCCATTTCCATGCCTAAAACTGGGAGAAAGTATTAACATACACAAAGTTAGAGGAAATCCAGCAAACATAATTAACTTCTTCCTTTCAATCACAGTGCTAGACTAAAACTGTATATGTACAAACCTTAATTTGAGTATCTGGGTGGAATCCATAACCATCCTCTAAGAGAGTTGTGATGAATACCAAGTCAACACACATAAAGGGACGGTCCACGTTAGGATCCAAGCAAGCTGAAACATATATTTACTTAGAGCTTTGTACATAACATATAAACAAGAATGAGAGGCTGAGGCATCAAAGTGTGCAGGAAGGGTCAATGAGATTGTGACGAGTCAAACAGAAATTTCTATGGAGGTCAAATAAGTGTGTAAGGGTGTATGAATAGAGAAATACACGTGAGAGTTAGTGAAAGTTTGTGACAAAGAACATGATAGGGATAAATGAACGTTAGTAAGAAATAAAATGAGGAGAGGGGTCATAATAACTAGATTAGACCCATTTATTTTTTATTTTGATTTCTTTACAACTTCAACACTATCCCCATAAACATTATTTTAAACATGATCCTAAAACTGCTCAATATGGATTTTTCCCTTTAATACTCGATTTCCAGTTCATCACCCAACTGATCAATAGTATAACATTCCATGATCCTCCGTTCCTGAAAGTGATTAACCTGCATTTCTGGCAAGCTTGGAGTGTACCTCCCCAGCCGGATCAGTCTGTGTAGGGTACAGTGGTGCATGTTGCTCTGTGTGTCGTCTTCTCCCTAGCCATCGGTTTGCCTGCAGGTAAAGTTTCCACTTCCGCCGTACAGGAATCAGCAAATTCACTTAAGGCACTTTGCAGAGTTCATGATCTTGGTTGTCTTAGTGGCGTTAGTAGGCTTATGTGTCATAAGCATTTTATTGTAATTTATTTGTGATTTTATTTATGTTGATTATTACTGATTTATTTCCGTCATGTATTTGTGTGTACTTTCATGTTAATATGTAGAGGACATCCTATATATTACATCAATCGGCCCATTTAGTTCACTCACTTTCTGAACTTATTACTTGATTGATTTTATGACATTTTGTTTATTCAGTAGATAATTTTGATTTCTAAGTTGTAACAGAGATTAATTGTAATTGAGCAGCTGGTGGCATAAACAATTGTTTAATAGTCCAAATAATTTGTTATGTTAAACATAGAGAGCAGCACAGTAAACTATTAAGTTAATTATAAAAGAGCGAATACATGTCTGTCTGTGTGTATGTTATCATAAGACATTAAATAAAATGACATTTGAAATGGGCTCAGTAATAACATTTAAAATTGTTATACTATAAATAGAGTGCAAATCAAGTGAGTGAGTACAGTAAATGAATTTAAATAATATGATTTTACTTAATACAGTTTAATTACTAATATTCGAAGTCAAAAGGCAGAGACGCGTGACTACGTTGGTACAAGTAGCATGCAGGCGTGTTCCCTAGTTAATTATCTAATACAAAAATTAAAATTGAATTCATTCGCACATTTAGGTTGGGAGGGGTGATATTTTTGCATCTTGTTTATTTGTTTGTTTTTAGATGTTAAGATGCAGATTTTAATTTATAAGTGTTTTTAGATTAGTAAGACTACTAATATCATATGTTAATCAGATGTATTTTAGATCTAATACTCTTATAAGTCTTGGGTTCTAAACGTCGTGTGGGGTTTCTTTGGGACATGATGAAGCATGTCCAACAATCCTTGTCTACCCTATCAATGGCTCCGTTATTACTAAAATTACAAAATAAAAAAAAAAATAAAACAGGTGTCTGACACTTTCCAAAGAATTTCTCACTAATTCATTGTTCTTTAAAAATTACTAGGGATTTTTTCTAATGGATTGTAGATACAATGACACACAACTGAAAGTGATGGCCTGTCTGAATTGTCGAGGGATAGTTTCATGTAACTCTGCAATTAAGCATTAAACTTTTTGGATTGTTTTTTTGTGCGACTAAAAAAAATCTGCCAGTTATTTTCTGGCCATACCTCATAAGTTGGAGTGGACGTAGCTAAGATGGTAGCTTGCCATGCAATTGGTCCATGTACAATTCCTGATAAGACCCCTAAAACAGTTATTGCCTTGCTGCTCCCATGGTTCGGAAGTCATGTTAAGCCGTCAGAGTCAGGTTAAGTGTTAGAGAGGGCTTTTTAGCCCTAACTTTGCCAGGCAAAATAAGACAATCTTTAACATTGCTTATATGAAGATTTCAAATTCAAATGCGTGTGGTAGGTCATATTAAAGTATATAGGAGATCAAGCTTGATCATAGGTAGAACAAAATGAGAGCTTACTTAAGGCATGTATAGTGCAATTATTTTAAAAGTATAACATTTTACTTATCAAGTAGATCAAAGAGAATTAAATAAGACTTAACTAAATTTGTTAAACATTGGAAAATAAATTACTCACACTCAGTAGTTGCTTTCTTAAGTTCTTTAAGACGGACAGTTCCACCGGTGAAGGGATCTGCAAAATAACTTGATATTAGATATTTAAGATAAAAAATTAATCATAATCTAAAGGTGTTCATTGGGCAGTTCAGAAATAATTTAGAGATTTCCAATTTAAAACATTTGGCCTAATTTGGTTTCAATATTTCTGTTTGTTTAAAATGATGACCTAGTCCTAACAATATATTAACAGTGCTAAAATAGGCTAATATAATGCATATAATATGTCCAGATCAAACTATGATTATTCCCTAATTAAAGGTTTGATCTTGAAAATAGTGACCGGGATACTATTATATTACTATGTAGATTTAGAATAAAATTTCAACTTTAATTAGTTCAACAAGAAGTTGTATATTTTGATCATCAAATTGTATTACACCAAGTTCCATTGTTAGAAAAAATAAATGATTTCGTATTTTAATTAAAAAAAATACAGACAAAAAATTTATACCGTACCACTGGAATAGTAAATAAGAAAATTATATTTAAGTACATTTTGAAACTTATTACGAATCTAAATTAAATTAGTTTGATAAAAGTATGTAGTATATATTCATCATAAACTAAAAATATATTTACAAACCACATCATACAACACATAAACCAATCAACAAAATCCAAACATGACCACAGTAAAAATATTATTGGAAAGAGAGAAAAACTGGTTAACTGATACTTAGAAATTAATTAAAACCCTAAGTATCTATCGCGGCTAGCACTGCCATTGCAATTGTTTAGTCAGCTTATTATGGCCAAATACTACAGCTCAATTGAACATGAATCCAATGTAAAAGTACATTACATTTATAACCAACCTTACAAACTAAACATGCCGTTGGCCCACAGGTCTAGGTTTAAAATATGCTTATGGTTGAAAGATACTTTTATTAATTTATATAAAAGTAAATTTTAGAAAAATAGTTACTTAGATTTAAAAACAATCAAAACCAATCAATTTTAATTATTATATATAATATATGTTCAAATTTAAACTTTATTGATTTTGTAATTTTCACTAGATTGACCTTATTTTGTTGTGAACTTGTTTCTTCATATTTTCATTGTTTGTATGTATAATATAGGAAAACGTTCATTCATTGTGGTATAAAGAAATTGGAAGATCCTATATTCACAAATTGTAACAGAGCAGAAATCACTTGGCTGGTACTATTCACAAACATATTTTCCGTCTAAAATAAGAGGTTGGACTTAAAATAATCTATATAATTTTAAGTTGTTCTTTTAAATAAATTTAATCAAGAAATAAAATATTAATGTGATATTTTCTTAATTTTACATGTAAATATTGGTGTGGCTAAAAATGTAGTCTTCTTGATGTTTGTAAATAATATGAGTTTATTTATGTCATAACACAATGTTTTAATATTAACAAGCAAGCCATGTTTTTTTAATATAGTTTAAAATTAAAAAAAAAAAAACGTTGATGAATGACAGTTTAAAATAAATTATAATACACTGACCTATTAATCCAACTTCTGCAGCTCTATCAAAAAAGTAAGAAAATGCTACCACTTCAAAATCCAAAATGCCAATTGGTTTAGAGACATTCTGAGAGGCAATATAGTTTCTTGCTAGGTCAGTACATTCTTTTACCCTTACTACGGGTATTTCGTCAAAACCATTTTTAGCCTCTTTTCTTTTCTTCTTCAATATCTCAGGGTTTGCAGGGCCACTAAACACAAAAAATTAGCTTATAAGTACTATTAATGCTATAAGTACAGTTACAAACAGAAGTGTACAATTTATTAAATAGAGTATAGATGGAATATAACTACAAGGGTTGTCCATAAATTAAGGTTTCCAATACTTTTTTCACTTAGTAAACACCATTTTATTGCAAAACCAATTCCAGATCCTGAACTAATGTATATTTAGATAGTTTTCAACATTATCCCCGTCATGATCAATGAACTTTTGGAGTCACTAAGGAAGTTTTTCTTTATCACGTAACCACTTCCCACTGACTCACGCAGTAAGGAATTCACACTTGGCGGGAGCATCAATGTTCCCATTCAATCATTAACGGCTGCTAAGCCAAGACTGAGTATCGCAGAGAGGATGGGACTGGCCAGAATAGTAGTGAGGGAAGTAAAGAACATGGCGCTGTTATTAGATTTACATTAGCTGGCTTTGTAGATAGCAACAGGAGCTTGAAGGAGGAGAATTTAATTTAAGGATAACTCTTGTAAACAGAGTATTTATAGTATTTTCATTTCATATTTACCACTCATTCCTTATAGTTCAACATTTTTAATTGTAAGGCATTTCAATCAAATCAAATCATGTTTATTGCCATAAACCTTTAACAAGTATTAACGTCAGATTGCTGCCAGAAGGCCAAGTCAAAAGTACAAGAGTGTGGGAGTACTTATCTAAAACTAACACATAAAATAAGTATAACAATAACAATAAGGAAAACATTAACAATAAAAAGTATAAAAAAATAGTTAAATAAGTTTGAAGAGGTTTGTGCCCATGGAACTGGTTTAGTTGGTCATTTAACTGAAACCTAAAACCCACAAAACAGGATAGTGTATGCCTATTTGATTTAAGAAGTTAATATAAATAGTTAACAAAAAAATGTAACAATCAATAAGGCAACAAAAACATAACAAACTTAAACACTGAATTAAAAACAACTAACAAAATGCAGAGTTAACAATGTTAGTAAATTCAAACTTAATAAAAAATAAAAGTAATAATAATAATAATTTAAACATAATAAAATTGAACTTAAGACAAAACAACTAAATGTAACAATTTAAAATTCTACATTTGAGATACGAGGAGCCAACTGTAAAATTTTAGTTTGAATATAGTTTGTCTGAATCTGTTAATAATATGTTCAAGATTATTGTAAATCTTTAATGAAATATCTATGTGGCTGTTCATTGATTTACTAAGCCTATGACAATTAATAGTTGTTTTGTCTTTATTACGGGTGTTATAACTGTGAACATTAATAGTAAAATTTAATAAATGTGGCTTTTTCATTACATATTAAGTGAGATCATAAACATAAAGATTAATTACAATTTGAATTTCTTTGTTGACAAACAGAGGTTTAAAATGATCTCGGATACCATCTTTTGAGATTATTCTGACAGCTTTTTTTTAACAGTAAAATACTTTTTATTTTACTGCAATTTCCCTATAAGATCAGGCCATATCTCAGTAGTGACTGAAAATATGCAAATTTAGTAGTACGTACATAATTTTCAGGAATACAAAGGGATAACCGTCATAAAAAGTAAATGAATCTAGATTAATTTGGTTGAAATGTAATAAATGTGAGGTCCCCAAGTTAAATGACGATCAAAATATACCCCTAAGAATTTTATAGAAACTACCGAGTCATTATCAAATTTATTGTTGTAATCCGATTTTAAGCTAAATATTATGTTTTATGTTTTTGGCTCATTCAAGAGGAAACCATTAGATTTAAACCAAAATGAAGCTTCTTTCATTGTATTTTTAGATAAGATTTTTAGAGAGTCTAAATTGTCGCCAAAATTAAAGAATGTAGTATCATCTGCATAAAAAATACTTGTAGTATTCACTGAACTAGGGAGATCATTCATACAAAATAAGAAAAGTAAAGGTCCCAAAGACTGAGCCTTGAGGGACTCCACACCTGACGTTAGCTTCCTGTGACCATCTTCAACCAGTGCAAACCTTCTGACTACGACCAGTAAGATAACATTTCAAAAAGTTCCATGAAAGTCATAGTAGTCTAACTTTAAGAGGATGTCATCATGGTCAACGCAATCGAAAGCCTTGCTCAGGTCACAAAATGTGGCCTGGACAAAGGCTTTGTTTTCAAAGGTTGTAAGAATTTCACAAACTAGTGAAAAGGGGTGGTCGATTTCCCTTTTCTAAATCCATATTGAGACATTTTTAAAAGGCTACTTTTTTCAAGAAACTGTAAAATTTGATCATAAACAAGAACTTTGAAAGAAGCGGGACTACTGAAATCAGACGGTAACTATCCGGCTTATTCCTTGGACTTTTCTTATAAATTGGACAAAGACATGATACTTTAAGAAAGCTGGGGAAATTACCCACATTTAGGCAGTGATTTATACACCGTCAGAGGATCAACAAAACTAGGTATAATTTTCTTTAAAATGTTATTTGACAACCAGTAAACATCATAGCTTTCAGAGTTATTTAATCTCTGGACTGCCTTGAAAACCTCCTCAGCTATTACAGAGCTCAGATATAAGTTACCAGTTACCGGAAAGGGCCTGGTTTTCTTTATTAAGTCTAAACAGCTTACACTAGAGCTACCAAGTGATCTTTTAATCTCAGAAACAGATTCAACAAAATAGTTATTATACTGTACATGTCAGAGGGAAATCAAAGTGTTATGACAGTTAATTGATACTTGATTGCTTTTAATAACATCCCAAGCTGCCTTGACTTTATTATTGCTGTTTTCAATTTATTTCACTTTGTGAGCCAACTTAGCCTCTTTAATGGCAAGCTTGTATTGTTTTTTTTGGATCAGAAAATTTATTTAGGATATTATCAGTTTTAAAATTCTTAACTAAGTAACTCAAATCTAATAGCCTACTTTTCATACAAGCTAGCTCATTTGTATACCATTATACAATGTTTGGGCTTATTAAAATTATTCACCTTTACGTATTTAATTTTAAGCAGGTAATTTATATTATTGATCAAAAATGTTGTGAAAAAATTCTCTGCATTAAAAACCATAGGCCTATTCATACTAGTCCTATAGAAATTCTCCCAGTCATAACAACTTAAGTTTTCCAATAATTTATGAATGGCTGATTTTGGTTAAAACATTTTTGAAAAACCTTCCTTGTTAGTCCCATATCTGCCTATAGCGTGATGTTAATCTTGACAACCTTTATTAATATCTATAGTTAGGCCATGATGGTCAGACAAGGGAAAAATAAAAATGTCACAAGAGACAGTAATTAAGTTAGGTTGACTGTTGATAAATACATTGTCTAGACAATTTTTACCTCTAGTAGGCTTATTATTAAGACAATAGAAATTTTGCTGTCTATTAGAAAGAGACATTAGAATTAATGACCTAGTGTCCTTAAAACCTAAACCCAAATTTATAACATTTTAGTGTGTACACGTGTACTAAACACGTAAATATACTTACTGAACAAAATACTCAACGCCACCATATTTGAACGTTTTCTTCTTGTTTATGGGATTAATACATTCACTGACAAGATCGGTCACTCCTTCTGGATTACCCATTGCCAGGATGGCTCGTCGGGCAGCCATCAACCCCAAACCTAAATAACTAACAATAAAGGATAATATATTAGTGCATTAATTAAACAAAAAACAAACTTTGAGTCCCATTATTATAATGTCTTAATCAACATTCTCATTAGGGATTTTCTATGATAACTTTACAATAAACTTTTGTATTTTACTGTTGTTTTAATGTTAAGTTAATGGTGTGAGTCAGGACTGGTGCGAGACAAGGAGATATCCCATCGTCTCTACTTTTCAATATTGTGATAGAAGAAGCTTTAATCAAAATCAAAGAAAATAGGTTTGGCAAAAGAATTTTAAGATATATATCGATGTTAGTCTAGACAGACGACATTATAAGTATGGCAGAGTCTAGAGAATATTTAGAGGAAATGAAAAAATTTTTGGTCAGGTGACAAAATTAGTCGAGCTACAAATTAACGAAAACAAAACAAACTATGCATTCTGACGCATGGACTTTTCTTGAAGGAAATGTAATGAAGTTTATTGTCTATTTTCTATTGTTTTGGGCCTTGTGGGATTGACAGTAGTGTACTGTATGAGGGTTTAATAAGATTAACTTTAATCTTTGTGTTTAATAATGTTGATATTTACCAAGTTTTTCACACCTGCTATAAGGGTTGTATTTTTTCTGCTTTTTACACCAGTAACATTTTTAAATTTGTTTTTTGCTATGGGACAATGGCCCAAACACATCAGGTTTAATTTAATTGCACCTTCCAGGTCTTAAAACCGTGACCACTGCATTGAAGTCAGGAAAGCTAGCCAATAGACTTGGAAGAAGCACACAAATATACAAATTAAATTGCTTTAAAATTGTATTAAATTTTATTATTAAATTAAATTAATACTCAGTTTTTATAGACTAAATACCTGTGAGCATAAACATTTATCTTCTGGCCAAACATACTCATTGATTGAATATCACTGGCAGGGAATTGGTTAACTTGTTTCTCATCCAATAAAGGGAATGTTATTTGTGTTGAACCCCCACCCAAATCTAAAGTTGCTACCATCTGACTTGGCGTTCCGAAGAATTTATCTGAAATATAAATAAATATGATGTTAGTATAATGTGCATAGAGTAATTGTAAAATGGTCTAGGATCAAAGATAATTTGAACATTGTTTTATTTTTATCAGCTGAGTGTAACAGATGATTGTTGACAAAGAGTTTTAACCCTTTGAGGACCAGAGCCATTAAAAAAAAAAAAAAAGTTGTCAAAATTTTTTTTTTGCAAACAGTCAGTTTTGTATGCGAAAAAGACCGCAAGAAATCTGCGTTTTTGCAAAGGTTTGTAAAATTTTTTGTATTTTTGTCAATTTTTAAGATATTTTAATAATTCTTTTACCAAAATGATTGTCATTAGTTACTCTAGCAACTAATAAGGGTATATTGCTGTTTGATTGACATAATAATATACCTACGCCGGAAAAAAAATAAAAGAACCAAAAAATAAAATAAAATTTTGACTTTGTGTGTCAACAGAAAAAAATCAATAAATATTTTTACTGTGGGAAACTATTTTATTCAATTATAAATGTTATAAACAAACTATAAAACAATCAAACAAAATGAATAAATCACCGCACATAACCTTCTTCACTTGTTTACAAGCACTCACGCACTGCCCACTGCCACTGTGAGCGCTAGTGACGTGATGGAAACACGGAACAAAAAACAACCAATTAGTATTTTTTTTAGCTGTTCTTTTATCGAAAACATTATCAAGGCACTTAGTAAGAAACCAAAGACATTTAAAACAAGATACGGGATCATTCAATGTACTATAGAAAACATACTACACAAATTATTGCCCGCTGACGATATATCGTCAGTGGCGTTTTTCGCACTGTCGGCTGCTGACGATATATCGTCAGCGCGGGGTTTTTCGCACAAAATAGTACTGACGAAATATCGTCAGTTGGTCCTCAAAGGGTTAAGTTTTAAAAGTTGGTTTTAACGTCATTTCATCAGGTAAACTTTAACTTGAAACTTAAAACTTTTTTACTCTAAAATTGTACCTCAACAATCATCTGCTCTACTCAACTGGTAAAAATAAAACTTCTTTCAAATGATCCTTGCTCGTTGATCATCCTATTAAATTTATGGGGAATTTTCAAGTGGTTTATATAACAAATAAAATATATGTTGTAATATTAAGAACTGTAATTTAATTAGTTGAAAAATATAACTGCAATAAAGTTACAAGGCAGGTAAGATTATAAATGGCATTATGTTTTGTATTATTCAAACAAATAAAAATAATCACAAATAATTTATTCCACATACCTACCAACAAAGGTATAATATAAGAGAGGGTAAAATATACACATGGGAATCACTAAGCATACATTGGCTTTCCATGAAATCGCCACAAAGCTTTAGACTTAACTAAATTTGATGACTGTTATATGTTCAATCTACTGGAGGTGGATTTTGATAAAACTATTCAGCATTGATCAAAATTTGTTTCAAGTAAGTTCAATAATTACTCTTTGTAATATTTAAAAATCTAAAACAAAATTTCAGAAAATAATAAGATAAATTTACCTAATGACAAGTAGAAAATTGAAAATGAAGAGCCTGAATAAAGTAGCAAACGCTAACCTACAAAGTCCTTACACACATAACCTACAAACACCCCACAGACATGAAATGCGTCCCATCTCTCAAACAGCTTAATACTAGTGATGGTTCGGTTCTATACTGAAATCGGTTCCCGGTTCTCGTTCTGAGAAAGTCTCAGACAATTTTTCCAATACCTTTATGCCAATGAATCAACAAATTATGTGGAATCAGTCAGTAAAAACAGTACATTGTATTTTGGCGATTTCTCCAATATGAAGTGTAATACACCCTAAAAATCTATAAAATGACGTACATTATTCCAATAACTAGAGAATTGGTAACATTTTATTTATTTCCAGGGTATGATTGTTTACATTTATTGCACGAAGAAAGAATTTACTTTAAATTAAAAAAGTATACAATTTAGCTAAATGGAATATAATGCTCAAATTAGTATGGAATTGAAATTTACCTTGAGGAAATTACAAAACTTTAAGCCTAGAAAACGTTAAAATATAACCTGCCATTTTATGTCTGGTTTAGTAGTAAAACTTATTCAAAAACAAATCACAACAATTAATTGAAATTACCACAACTAAATTTAAGAGGTTGATGTAATTGTAGTATGTCAAACATAAACAGCAAAAACAAATAATAATATAATTAATTTTAAAAATTATTTTTTTGACTATTGAAAAAAACTATTTTTATGAACTATTGGTTCTTTACTTAATTGGTGATAATAATGAATTAAGAAAGTACAAATGCTACTCACATTCATAAAAAACTATACAGCCAATAAGACCATAAATGTTTTTAGAAATTAGAGTATACATTATGTTTTAAAATTAAGAAATAATAAACTATTTTGGGTTAGTAAATGTTAAGTCAATGCAATTTAAAACATTAATCCTTTAAAAATTAATTAAATTTAACCCTTTTGGTGCTATGGCTTATTACTCACTCACATACCCAAAAATGCTAGCCAAATTTAGCCGAAAATGCAGAAGTTCAGAAAAAAAATCACACCATACTTATTTGAACAGATATCTTTATACATTTTTTTTTTATATTGTTCAGGATAAGTGGAGAATAAATATGTACCCAATGTTTGGCCGAAATAAAAATGTTTATAACTGAAACACGAAAAAGAAAAACAAAACAATTTGTATGTTAACTTTTACAAGACAAAAACTTAACTATAAACATTAAAATATAATACAAAACTGATAAAACACAATACTAATTATAAAACAGTAATACAAATTATATTACACGGCAAAACAATACTTCTAACACAGCACTAGCATACTAGCAGCAGACTAGCTTGAAAACGTAAACAAACAATCTGGTCAAGTATTATTCTTCTCCAAAGTGATAGTTATAGCCATCCCAAAGACAACGAAACAGTGAAAAAGCAATACCTTGAAGCTTTTGGAACACAACTACGATCGTAGCAGCCAGTAACATTAATTTCATACGGCATAATATACAAAATACGGATAGTCGCTGGCAGCGATTCTCGCACTTTAAGACTGTGGAATCGCTGACAGCGATGCTGTAGCACTAAAAGGGTTAATACTTTGTAAAAAGAAAAAAAATATTTGAAATAAAATTTAACTATTAAAAAAATGATAAAGACTCACTTTGTTTAGTTTTGGTACAATATTAAGAAAAATGTATTTTTCAATCCAATTCCTTAGGTTTTGTATGTTTTGTTTTTTTCATTACAAGTCTAAATAAATAAACTCTAATATCTTAAGTTCATCATAAAAAGCTTTTATTTTTCAAAATAAACAATAAAACTAGAAGCATTATTAATTTCAGAATGTTAGATAAGTTGTAAACAGAATGGAATGTTTCCACAAGGTGTTATTTATCAGGCAGGAAGTGATAAGAAAGGGTTCGATAAACAAGGGTGGAGGCTTGGAGTAGGAAAGAATGACTGGACTCTTGAACAGAAACTGAATGGCTTTAATTCACTGCCACTGTGAATTTCAATTCATTAATGTTATCTGTCTCTTTTCATGTGCTGATAAGTGGCCAGACTATTGGCAATATTTTCTGACTTAGATATTTTGTTTTTCTCGTGGATTTGCTAAATCTCGTACTGATAAGGGAGTTGCCTTCTACGTCAGATATTTTCTGATAAAGCTATATTGTTTAACTTGTGGCCGGATGTTGTTTGATTGTTCTGTTTATCAGCACTTTTCACACCTGATACATTTCTCATATGAAAGCTAACTCCCCATTTATGTTTTTCTAGAACCAATACCACAGAACCAAGATTTTTTCATCGGTTTTCAGTTTCAGTTCTTTTGTCAATAACCGATAGAACCGAGAACCAACTTTAGGAACCGACCCATCCCTAGTTAATACTAATTAATGAATCCTAACATAAGTAAACCAACTACCAAGTATTACTCCAAATTTGATCATTACACAAGTCATTAACATTTCAAAACTGCTTGACGTGTATATTACACATTTTTTGGCCTATTAATGCAAAAATACTGACACCTTCCGTAATGAATTGGACAAGTGATTTTAGGCATTGTACTTTGGCCAGGTACAACACCAAGGATCGTCAGTTAAAATCCAGCTGCAGCTGATACTTTTATCCATGCAACTTAATAGTGGCTCTAGTCTGTGGCATAGTGGTGTAGAGCCCACCTTAAATAAAGAATGTCCATCATGGGGGGGGGAGGGAGTGGAACTCTAACTCTGAAGAGTTAAAGACAACATTTTGAATGAAAAAAACTTATGAGAAACTAACTTAGATATGTATCATTCCCTTGTGAAAGAAGTAGGACATTTTCTTTATGAAAAAAAAAAACCACAAACTCAAGAAAAATTAACTGTTAATTAATCTAAACCATTCTTACTTGACAGCTAACATTTAAGATCTGAAAAGTTTCAGATATTTTTTTCCACCTATAAGTTGCAACAGAAGCTATTCTTAGTAAATATAACATAGATACTTTTATAATGCATTCAACATTTTTGCCTATCCCAAAACTATTTTTAAATTACAGTGCTTTTAAATAACTGTCATTTATATTAACCCTAGAACTTCAACTCAAAACATATCCCTGATTTTCTTGTTTAAAAATACAAATTAGTTTAGTAATAAATAAACAAAATAAAATTAACACATTTTATTAATTATGCTTGCAAAATGGAATTATCTATAATCCACTACACAACTACTTTCACATTCACTCCTGTTAGCTTAAAACCACTCAAGAGGAAAATTTCAACTAAAGTAGAACTAATAATACTAAAATAATAGTTTCAAGTAGTGTGCATAGAAACGTAGGCTAATTGTTTCAAATGAGTGTACAGTACAGTAGACTTTCGATAATCCGACAGATTGGGACTGGGAAAATTACAGATTACTAATATTTACGAATTACCGAACCAACAATTCAAAACCACGCTTAAATGCTGCGTATCACTCACTGCAGTGTATAGCAGGTGGCTGGAAGGGGTAAAATGATTTCACAGTAAACGGCAATGAGTTGTAAATCAAGGTTACTGAACTGTCCTTGCCAATCCACTACCCACGTCATGAGTCTACTGTACTTATTTTTTATCTTTGCGCTTTTTACAAGTTACCTAAACTATCCACATTCATCCTACACTCATATAACCATTCATATTCGCCTTAAAATACCAACAACGTTGTGTCGGCGTCTCATATGTAAGAATATAAGAATATAAGTTACTTTGGGACTAGCCCTCCAATATTAATAAAGATGTCCTCCACCCAGTTATTAAATGGAAAAACTAAATTATAAGAAATTTAAGAATGTAAATTGTGATAGAAATATTTAATTTCTAAACATATAATACAAATAAGTATCAAAATGCAATAACCTGAAAGGAAATTGACGTTAACCCAAGCAAAGAGACCTTCATCAGATCCATCCATGATGGCCACTGAGTTGGCTGTGCTGTGGAAGGGTGACTTTTCAAATAACTTTTCGATCTGTGTCAATAAAAACAAATAACTACAAAAGATTTTATTGTTGGTTTACAAAAAGTAATTCATACACAAACTGTAGAATAACACTGATTCCAATAGTATTTTTATTAATGGTTTGAAATGAAGTTTGTACAAAATTTTAAATCGTTAAAGTGTTTACTAAGAATATTAAAAAGGTAAATAGTTGTTTATTAGATTCAATATTGCATGACATTTGTGGTTCATAAAGATTTGATCATTGAAAATTACCAAAGAAGAGCTAATGAATGTTATTATAAAACTATTGGTTTGACTTTGAATTATATAAAATTAGATTATGTTTAAACATAACAACATAATCAAACAATTCAAAATAAGTAAAAAATTATCGATACTTTTTTTATGAATCTGGCTTTGTTTAGCCATAATCCACAATTTTTTTTATTTTTTTTATCTTATTGAGACATCTTCCAAGTTTAATAAACATATCTCTAACAGTTTACAAAATAATGTTTTTCTAAAAAGAAAAGACAAACTGGTAGATTGCGGCTAAACGAAGCCAAATTTGAAAAAATATACCAGTTGTATAATCAGACCCTGATGAGCAAGCTAAGGTTTCTTCTGACATCCTGTGTATATAAAAAATATGTTTACAAATAAGGACATTACCTATTCATCACCGATCAAGGATCCCTTTAAATTA
Organism: Stictocephala bisonia; assembly: GCA_035578905.1. Classification (NCBI taxonomy): domain Eukaryota; kingdom Metazoa; phylum Arthropoda; class Insecta; order Hemiptera; family Membracidae; genus Stictocephala; species Stictocephala bisonia. The sequence continues at coordinate 267,017 of JAQJVL010000578.1, read as the reverse complement.
TCTCCTAGTGGCAGAATGGCAATATTATAGATGTCTGGCAGGGGAATTTGATCAGGAGAGAGTGAACCTGTCAAGTAGTATTCTGTTTTGGGAGAGGGTTAGACCGTCAGAAGTTGTATTATATGGATTAAAAGAAATCATCTGGATTTGCAAAATTTAGAATTTAATTGAATGTCCTACAATCTAACTATATTACAAAAAGTAATATCCAACGAACAACAGTATTATTATTTTGTTACTAATATGTAATGGAATAAAGATGTTGATTACAAAAAGGGAAATAAGATACATTGCAACTGACATTGGCTTTGGAAAGCCCTGTTACTGGATGACAAGATCATCGTGTCTCCCTCAGTTTTTAAATGTGACTAAATCAAGTTTAAAGAGTTTTTACCAAAAACTTAAAACTAGATATATGATAAACACTTATTTGAAATTATAATCGAACATACTCACTTCCATACATGTACAAAGATGAAGACCCACCCATACACGTGAAGTGGTGAGGACCTACCCAACCAACACCAATCCATATACATAAATTTATGAAGACCCACCTACCTATAAATATGCTGTGTTAAAGACCCATCCTCTGCCCATACAGTGTGGTAAAGACTCACCATTCTGCCCCATACATGTACTGTGATGAAGATCCACTTACCCACCCATATATGTGCAATGGTGAACAATCAATATGGGACACACATTGTACTGTCCATAATAGATAAGGAAAGTCCGTAAAGTGAAGTCAACTTTAATGAGGTTTTATGTATGTTGATTTGTTCTAGTGTTTTATTATTGGTATAAACATACCTCATTAAGAATAGCGTTAGCTTGACCTTCAGGGAGAAGCCTCAGGCCAGCAGTAGCTCTGAGCACCAACGGTGTCTTGGCCCAAGCATTCCGCGGTACAAATCTCTTGGCTCGCTCTAACAGCTCAGCTATCTTCTCTGCACCCTGCAAACAAAACAAAATCAGGATTTAGCTATGACTCTCATCATAGATCAAATGTTGTAGATAAAATCTAATTTTCAGAAATGTAAACAAGTATATTTTTTATTTATATATTTCAAAGTCATGTTACATCATAAAATACAGAGTTTCACTCTAATGCTAGATGACATATCAATCTCACTAAAAACTAAAGCCTTAAAACTAAAAATAAAATAACAGATATGCACTGAAACATATATAGTTTAGAAAATGGACTTAATTGAACTTAATTGACAAAGGAGAAATAACTAGAAAATCATGAGAATTCTCTTGAACAGAATAGTAACATTTGGTATTTAAAAAGTACAGTATTTTCAACCAAATTTTTCTTTTGCTGGTTTTATTTCAAGGGTTAACTTATTGTAGAATTTTATTCCCATGTAGTAAACATTATTAGCAAAATGGCTATTTTTGTGAATGGGATAATTTTAAAATCTAAATTAAGATTAAAATAATAATCTTAATTTAGAGTTACAAATGGGTTGTCCAGAGAAATGGGAAATATGTCATATTTTTATACATATATATATATATATATACAGTACAACCTCGATTATCCGGCCTCGCTTTATCCAGCAGTCCGTGTTATCTGGTTCGGCAAGTAGATAGCAATAAACATTATTTACAAGATACAATTGGAATTAATCGGAAGCGTTATTCAGTTTTCAAACACAAATGTACATTGTGAGTGTTGAGTGTTTCGGTTTTACATTTCGCAAATTGCAGGCGCTGTATTGACCATTCACCCTCTCTTGATAAGCGGTCGCTTGTTACTGCCTAATAATTTAATAATGCGCCCGAAGGTTTGAGCTGGCAATGTTGTTTACTTTTGTTCAGAGTGGCTGGCTGGAAGAGTCCATTTCACGAGTGAGGGAAGTCGGAACTGGAACAGTTCATTTTACGTGCACATAATTTGTAGTTATATAACTTTACATATTTTTTATTCAATCGGAGTTAAAATTAAATTTAAGTATAAGATTTAATATTTAAGTAAACATATATAATTTACATAACATGTTCCTTAGAATTTTTGATAGCCTAATTAAAACACAGTTGTATTTTTAAATATCTTTTGTATTGTATTGTAAAGCAGCGTCAGTTGGCAAACGTGATAAAACATCGTTCGTTTCATTACAATAGCTACAGAGCGTGTTGCATCACGTGCAATTGTAGGCGCCCCACTTACGCATGCTGTCCATTATCAGTTACTAAACGTGATTCTCCAATAAAACCAAGTTATTTATGACTTATGTTTTATCCGGCTTTTATCATATCCGGCTTGACCTTCGCCACATTAGGCTGGATAATTGAGGTTGTACTGTGTATATATATATATACAAACAGGGCATACACGATTATAAACGCACATGCACCAACAAATGACCACAACAGGAAGGACCCAGAAACCATCGAGGACTTCTGGACGGTAATGGAGGAGACAATCAGGAGAATACCGACACACCGAACGAAAATTATACTAGGTGACTTCAACGCAAAACTGGGAAAAGAACAGGAGTATAGACCTATCACGGGAAAATACACACCACATCGTCACACAAATGTAAACGGAAGACACCTGATAGAGTTCTGTAGGAACCATAACCTCAAAATCATGTCAACGAACTTCAAAAAGCCCCCACGTAAATTAACCACATGGAAATTCCCAAGTGGGAAGAGAGAGATACAGATTGACCACGTTATAATACAAAGAGAGGTACAGAGAGAGGTTCAGAACATAATCACACGAAAGGGCTTCTTCGATTCAGACCACCACCTGTTACAGATAAAGATATGCCTAATCCCAAAGAGAAAACAACGGAAAACCAAGATCATCAGACCAGACCCGGAGTACCTAATCCGCAACCAAAATCAAATATTAGAGAAGATTAAGGCAGGAAACCTCCAGAACTGGGAACAGTTATCAGGAAAAGTCAAAGAGGCCATGAAACTAGCAGTTGCACCGAGAACCAGAAAACACCGCTGGTGGAACCACACTTGTGACGAAGCAATTGAAGTACGGATCAACTCATGGAAGAAGTTCAATAGTAACAGGACATCAGAAAATTGGCAGGAATTCCTCAAAACACAGAAACAGACGAGCAAAATTATCCGTAAAGAGAAAAGAAATCACGACAAACAGAAACTAGACGAGATAGAAGCAGACTTCACAAAGAACAACACAAGGAACTTCTATAGGACGTTCAGGGAAAACATGATGAAATACCAGGCACCTAACCTCTGCTTTAGGAGGACAGACGGGACACTGGAGACCAACACCAAGAACAACTGTAACATCTTGGCGAAGTACTTTGAGAAACTTTTAAATACTGAATCACCATCAGAAAAATTGCACATAGAAGAACCAGAATCGAATCCGGACAGAGAACAACCATCGATAGAAGAAGTAAGGGAAATCATCAAGAATCTTAAAAACAACAGAGCACCAGGAGAAGACGGCGTCATTGCGGAATTCTGGAAGCTAAAAGATCAAAATCTTTCAAAAAGCATTCACAACATCATGAAGCAGATATGGGAAACAGAAAAGATACCGAGGGAATGGTGCACAGCACTGATACACCCCCTACACAAAAAAGGAGACAAGTCAGACCCAAACAACTATAGAGGCATCTCACTGTTACCTGTCACGTATAAGATACTCTCCAAAGCACTACTAAACAGATTAGAGAACCAAACAGACCACCTAATTGGTGAATACCAGGCAGGGTTCCGCAAACACAGGTCGTGCGCTGAACAGATATGGAACCTTAAGATTATACTGCAACACAAACAGAACATAACCATAACCTTCGTCGACTTCAAGAAGGCATATGACTCAATTGACAGAGAAACCCTCTTTAAAATCCTAAAAGAATACAGAGTAGACAGAAAGACACTAACCTTAATTCAACAGACACTAACAAACACGACATCGAAAGTGAAGTTTTGTGGAGAGCTCTCAGAACACTTTGAAATAAGAACAGGAGTCAGACAGGGTGACGGCATCTCACCAATGCTGTTTAACATAGTATTGGACAAGATAGTGAAGGAATGGGAGAAAACACAGAAAGGAGTATTGTTGGGAAAAGTAAGAGTAAAGTGCTTAGCGTTCGCAGACGACCTAGCTATCGTAACAGTGCAAGAAAGTGACACAATAAGAGCTATAGAGGAGCTACACAAAATTGCAGCCAAGACTGGACTACAGATCTCTTACGAGAAAACCCAGTTCATGAGCAACCTTAAGATCCCAACATTACACACAAAATACGGAACAATACACAGAACAAACAACTTTAAATACCTAGGAGAAACACTACAGATAACAGGAAGGAATAAGGTCTCGAATGAAGAGAGAAGAATGAAACTGGAGAGGGCCTACAAATTAACATGGAGCCACTACAATAAAAAAGCTATTTCACAAAAAGCCAAACTTCGACACTACGACACAGTGGTACTCCCGGAAGCACTGTACGCAGCAGAAACCACAATAATACAAGGCCAGACAGGAATCAAACAAATAGAGAAGACTGAACGGAAGATACTTAGGAAAATATTTGGGGCCACACAAAAAGACGGAGTATGGATAAAAAGACCAGCTAAAGAATTATACGAACACACAGAGAAAATAACAGACAAAATCAGGAAACGAAGACTACAGTTCTACGGACACCTTAGCAGAATGGAACCACATAGGTTAACAAGACAGATTTTCGACTGGGTTAGCACAAGGAAAGACAACAAATGGATGAACGAGGTAAAAAGCGATATGGGACAACTTAACATCACACAGGAAACAACACAAAATAGAACACTTCTGAGGAATCTGATCAAGAAAAACATACTACAAGAGGCACCGCACAGCAAAAAAACACAATGGACTGAACAGAGACGACAAGAACATAGCCAGAGGATGAAGGAATACTGGGCGAACAAGAAGACAGAGAAAAGGAAGGAGAGAGAGTGTGTAAAGTGGACCGAAGAAAGAAAACAAAAACACAGTGCATGAATGAGGGACGTTTGGGCAGCACGGAAAGAAGAGACAGCAAGAAAAGGGACATGAAGTTTAGTCTAAATGCGCTCTTCAAGGGCATAACACAAATAATAATAATAATATATATATATATATATAATTTTTTTTTTTTTTTAATAATCCACAGTATATTATCCAACTCATGGTTGATGGACTGCAAACAGCGTATGCCCGACAGATTTTTTCCCCCACCACACACTGTCATATGTTCTTAGTACAGTCACTAAGAAGTATGGATCTGTCATAACAACAATTATCCCACTTGCCACAGTGTTTACATTGGATCTTCTATTTTTTGGTTTAATCAATTGAGTTATTTTGAAATATTCTTAATGCTTTTAAATGATAGAATAATTGCCATTTTCAACTACATAATTAAATTTGTTCTAACCATGGTTAAATTATTTTACCATCATTTATTTAATATGTTTTGTACGTGACTGTACTTTGCAGCTCAATGCCGCTAGAGGGGAACTGTAGTGGGAGAAGTAAACATTCTCTCCCCTCTCTACACGCTAATTAGTTTGAGTTTATGAATACATGTTCCTATTTAATTTACTGTGAATAAATCATTGTGATCTTTACGAGTGAATTGATGTATACAGTGTTAGTTACTTAACTTCATTTAATTAGTAAATCACTTCAATATTGTAAGTGTCAAATAATTGTCATAATTTTAAGACTCATATTTCATCTAGTAACAGTCACGACAGCTGAGTCGTTGAACAGCTGATTGTGAAACATAAACGAGAAGCAGGGGGTTGGTATAAAGTCTTCCTGAAACCCAGCCAGATATCACGAGGGGCAATATAAACTATGGGAATGTTTTCTGGCCAGTTACCCGTTATTTCATACAAATGATCTGGAATTCTATTTATAAGAGGGATTCATAAGATGAGTATGTTTAACTAATTTTGTTTAAGTGAATTTAGTATCGAGTATCATAAATATAAATTTTGAAAGAGCATATGATTTTTCACAAGCAGTTTGTTAATTATTGCAGTATTAAGAGCATTTCATGAATTTTTAATATGGATTAGTTATTATATAAAACAATACACACTACTTTTTGGATTATTATTTTAATATTAATTTATTACACTATATTAATTTGTAGCACATGATTGTTACTAATATGGTAGTAGTTTAAACACACAAAAAAATGATTAACTATTTGTGACAAAATTGAGGTTATTTTATAAAATAAAATTAATGTGACAGAGGCTTGGGAAAATTATATTGACTGGGCAAGTTCTCAATAACAGGTATGATCAGATACCTTAACCCATGATCATTTAATTCTTATCAGAATACTACTACAACCTTATGGAATGTAGTAGCAGACAGAGTTGACATAAACTGATTTGCAAACAGCTGTCAAAACATTGGGATTTGGTTCTCTTCTCTTGCTTGGCAGTTCTGTTTGATATATATGACCTAATATTTTATGAGAGCAAGATTTGTACAGTCAAAAGTTTAAATACTGTGTTTCTTTCTTTCATTTGTTTTCTTAATAACATTAAAACCGTCAAAGATTATTTGTTTTATTACTATTAACATAAAGAAAAATCATCATTAAATAAAAAAAATGGTATTTGTAAAAGAGAAAGATAGCCATTAGCTTGCTCAAAACTAAATATTGACAGTAAAGCCCACAAATATGTTATTAAATATGCAGTTTTTTACCAATGAGATAGTAATTAATCGTGGATAAATATTATATACAGGATACCATGAATACAAAACAAAAATGTTCATAGTTATTTCTTTGAAACTAAGTTGAATACAAAACTACACTAATGGAAATTAAGAAAAATTTATAAACCGCAGGCTGCTTAGCAAAATAAATAATTCTTAACTATTAATAATTAGTTATAATCTTTATTTTCACATAAATGCATAGCATAACATAAAATATATTGCTACAAACAAGTCTATTTAATAATTACAACCAATTATAATTACAAAATTGGGTAACTCTATTGTAACAGTTATTGTGATGAATACAACCACATAGCATAAATACTAAAACAATATTTTTTACTAATAAACAATTTTTAGAAAAAAAGATTTGTCAAGTTAGAAAACATATTCTAGCATTATAAAATATAAATTGTTTAACATGTCAAAGTGGTACGAGCTTATTTATTTTCAGATATAATGAAGTTTAACAGCAACGCAATATGACTGATCATGATTTTATAATCAAAAGTGTCCAAATGCAGTGTTGTTTCTACTACATATGTTGTATATTTGAATTGTGTTTTTAAAATTCAGAGTAACTATGGATTTTTAAATATAAATATGTAAATAATATGTATAAAAGTTTGGAATGCCAAATTGTTGAAATATGTTGTTTAATATCTCTATAGCAAGAGTAAATATCTAGTTCTGGAAATTATTACCATTATAGAATTAGTTCTATCTACATAGAGACTGGAAAAAGACAGAGTATGGAGCTCTTATGTAATTTTCCGTAAAATATAGTTCAGGATATGTAGATAATAATATTTGGAGATTTTCAATGCTTTGTGTGTTTAAAAAACAAACAACGTTTCGATATGTATAACAAACTCCGGCCGTCTTCATGTGTACTTACTAACTTAGTCTACATCTAAAACTATTTATTTATTATTTTTTTATTTATTTATTTTTTTCCTTAACCCATACTAAATTAGAAAAGACTTAATACTACTTGCTAGATACTAAAGATTACTGTTGAAAGTCAAAAGTTCTTAAAAAAATTATTACACATAATTATACAAAATATAATATACAATATGAAATACAAAAGAAATACAAAATATCAAATCAGTCAACAAAACACAGAGCAAGTTATTAAATAGACCAAATAATAACATAAAAAAATAAATGCAAAATATGAAAAAAAAAATCAACAGATCATATTTCAGTTTATTAAACGGACAAAATATTCAATGAGACACGAAATTAATGCAAAAATATGAAAAAATTTAACAAAACATAGAGCAGGTTATTAAATAGACAGAATATTCAACTTATCCAACCAGCTTCCAATTCCATGGAGGAGCAACGCTACACTCACGAGATCAACTCACCACGACCATCAAAGACGAATTGAATCTTTGCGGTAAGCCAATCCGTGACTAGAGGTGGAGGGTGACCCCCTCCAAGCGATGCCTAGTGGGCTGTGCAAGGTGATTGGGGGAGGGGGTGTTATAATCGTCCTTGTATTTTTGAACAATTCTGTTGGGTTCGAAAGTATGTATTGTTTGATATTTCCTCTTGACGAAGCTCCAAGCTAGTGTTCCGAGGGAAAAGGTAGAAAACTCCATCCAAGCGGATCTAGGGGCATGGACGTCAAGGCGGAGGCCTGATGGATGTTGGTGTGTAAAATGTTCATGTTTTATGTCCTACATTTATTGTTGTGGGTGTTCCAGGACGTGCCTCCAAGCTAGAATCCCGGGAACAAGGCAAATGATGCTCCCTCCTAGTGGACCTAGGGGCACTGGCGTCTGTTTCATTGGGTGAGGTGTATGTGTGGGGACAGGTCCTTCTGTATGTGGTTTTTTATTGTTGTTAAAATGAGAATTTAACAGAGGCAACCAAAGTGGTCTTACCTCTATGCTACTTTGGCTAGTTGGATCTTGATTCAACTTAATTAAAGTCCCTTCTATAACTTTCTTTTATAGTAGTGTGATTCATCGTGTAATATTTTTGCCTCATTCCATAAAAACTTGTGTTCATTCTCCCATGCATGTTTAGCTAATTTAGAATGTTGTGTTTTACCATATTTTGTGTTGTTTTTGTGTTCATTTATGCGCACAGAAAGTGGGCGTTTAGTTTCTCATATGTATTCCCTATCACACTCGCACTTTATACTTTAGATACAATTTTTGGAGGCTTGGACTTCATTGTATAGTTTTGTCTTACAAAAATGTTGTCTTAATGTGTTTTGTGTTCCAAACGTTGTTTTTATATTATATTTACGGGCAATCCGCCTTATTTCCTTGGATACTTTGTGAATGTAAGGTATGTTAATATATGCTGCTGGTTTGTCTTCTTTTTGTTTTTGTGCTGTGTTAGATGTGCGTGTTTTACTTTTGTTTATAATCTTTGACGTGTAACCATTATTTTTTTAAATCGAGTTTTATGTTTTCAAATTCTTTATTTAGATCTGTTTTATCTTTACACACAGTTTTAGCTCTGTCAAAGAGAGATTAGGCTACTTCCTCTTCAACAGATTGACTGTGGTTGGGCTTAAAGTTTAAGTATCTGCCTGTGTGGATCTTTTTTCTATAAACTTCAGTATTTATGGTGTTCCCTTCCCTGTTCACAGTTACATTCAAAAATGCAAGTAGTTTGTTATTTTTGTTCTCTATTGTTAGTTTTATAGTTGGGGATATGTTGTTTAAGTGTTCTTTGAAATCGTCTAGTTTCTATTCGCCATGACTCCAGATGACAAAAATGTCATTCACCGGCAGAGGTGGGAGCAGACCATACGCATGACAAAACCAACAAAACAGTTGTCAATTTTTCAGGTAGAACATTCAACACTAATGAATACAACATTTTGCTGTAACTCCTAAACACATAAACGTACTCGATTTTATTACTGTTATTGAATCAGCAACGCCTCAGCTACCTGTGGCGATGACTGATCAATTCAGAAGTGAAGCTAGCCTAGCACTAAAAAACTTAAAGCCTACTACACCTAATGTTTCCAAACAAGAACACAACGCCAACAGTAGTATTAAAAAAGACGAAAACATAAAAGTTGTTCCCTCAGACAAAGGCAATGCCACTGTAATACTGAATAAAACTGACTACAACACAAAAATTTAGATGTTTTAAGTTCAGGGACTTACGCTTTATTTTTAAAAAAATCCAACAAAAAGCTTTGAGGCCAAAATAGGAAAAACATAAAAAATATTTCACAGATAAGAAAAAACAAAACTCACACCACATCACTCAAAAACACCACACATGTATGGGCTACCAAAAAATACACATTACATTACTGATTTATTTATTACTATGTGATGTGTAGCTATTTAAAATAAATCAGTAATGAACAACATCACAAAAAATACATACCGTCAAGGATTGACTAGCTTTACTCAATGAGGGTTATTTATTACTCCGATCCCACATGATGATGATATCAAGGTTACGTTATCTACACCCTCGCAAGGGGACTCTAGTTGTGCCCACACTTGGGGTAAAACACAATCAATATTGTGTGTACACAAAGAAATAAGTCCATTATATTAAACGTATCCACAATCTCTTTATTAAACTCCCATTTTATGAAACAAAAAAATTTGAGTCAGAGGCAAAATGTTTATTTTATGTGTTGTAAAAACAATAGAACACAGCTTTAAATATACAGTGTCCGTTACTATTTTTATAAATTAAAACATAACACTAATAACTATCTTCCGACCTCACAAATTTAGAAACTTAGCTATCTTGGATTTTTGTTTTTATATACAAAAGCTACTTTGCTAATGGCAATTCCCCCTACATTACATATAATTTTTTATATCTAGATTTTTAAAGAAAAATTTGAAAAATATTCTAATTACCTGCTAATTGAAACTGCAGTTACTTTTTATCAAAATTATATATAGTATATGTGATTTATTGAGTATTAGTATTGATATAAAGTGATATACTGTTTAACTTGCAAGTGCTTCAAAACGCCTGTAGTAAAGCATTTTCTAACTGACAGACAGGATTAGGGTTATTATACCAGTGAGATGACTTAGTACGATTTTGGACACCATTGAACAAAAAGCTGAGCTCAACTAATTGAAGAATATCTCCTTCAAAATTAAAAAGACTCATTGGCCTAAGTACTCCATTAAAATAGTGGTGATAATATTATTTTTGCTGCCGTACTTACATCCTTTGGGTTGTTGGCGTATGCAGATAAGCCAGGTTCCTGCTCAACATACAGTTCATCATCAAGCTTTAAGCTGCCATCTAAAAGTAAATACAAAACATAATCATTTACGGAAAGCTAACTCTTAGCTAAGCAAGAAAGGGTTACAAATGACTTACTACAAAGCGCTAAAAGATATATTCTTCCATGAGAAAAATAACACATAATTTTAATGCGCCAGATTGCCAGACTTATCGGAACGGTATTCTAGAATCTAAATTTATGTAACAAATGTGACAAGGTGCTATTTAAATATCACCAGGCATCTAAGCGATACCACTGAGGATGTCACATCACAGCATGGGCAAACTGTCTGGTGATATCGTAAATGAATTAAGCCTAGGATCCAAAATAAACTGTGTAAACAAAGCTTAAAAAGTAAAATAAATTTATTTTTGTAAATATAACAAAGATACATAATATTGTAATTTATTTATATTCATCCCCTTGGAATGCCAAAAACAAGTGATTTTTATACGATATTGTTTAAATTTATTTCCTCTGTCTTCAGTCCAACAAGAATTTTGTGGCTACACAATGTTGGAGGCGAATTCAATTCAACCATTTTGTAAAACATGATACCGGTAGTTAAATGGCAGAATTTACTATACACGTATTATTATTATTTTAAATATAATTAAATTCACTTAACAGTTTATTTAGATTATAATACTCATCATATCAGAGCAAGCCTGGAAGGAAACCCTCTTCCCTTCCCCCGACACCCCTTGCTCTCTAATGTTGCTTAACAGCCCAGGTTATTGCTACCTATTTTCAAACTTACTAAGACAAAATTACTCATCAGCTTTAACAAGTGAGTGGTTAACGTGGGTTTCGTGTCCATTTTGAGACTGAAATTAAATAGCCTAGTAGCTAAAGCACTGATAAGGTGTGTCGTATAACACATCATTAGTTATTTCTTCCACTAACCTATGACGGACTGATGAAAAGAATGTGACAGCACCCTGGAGCCGGTACTTCCAGCATCTATCACCACGGAATAGATACTGTTATGCAGTCCAAGAGTTAGTGCTATTCTATCTAGAGCACCAGTGCTGTGGGAAGTAGAAACAATCAACATCAGGTAGACTGAAACAAAGAACAGACCCTTAGAAATATAGGCACAATACATTCTTGAGCCAGTACTTCCATCATCTATCATCATGGAATAAATAATTCTAAAAAGCACTAGCCTAGTAATTGAACTATGTTATTTATTTATATTTTTAATTATTTTATATTTTTATAAATTTCACCATAATAGTTAATTGCTTTGTTGGCTTCTATAACATTTTTTAGTGATAAGCTATCTAGAGTACGGTACCATAAAACTAAGACTGGACTTATTGAAATATAAAGAGAAAAAAGATTAAAGCCACAGCTTCTACCAATTATTCTTGCAGAATACGTAAAGTAGCTATCTTGTTAGAACAAAATAGATCCCAGCATGATACCGATTGTAGTTGTATATAGTAAGAGTCCGCTGTCTGCTAGACCTGCCACCATATTGGATTTGGCTTTCCTTAATGGCAATGTCATTTCAAAATAAGATTACAGCTTTATTTATGAACGTACAATTAATTACAAACTTGACCTTTATTCAGAGAGAACATCATTGTCTTTTGCCACCTAAGAACTATCGTTCTATTTTAATTAAATTTTTTTAAGTGAAGCAAAACACTTATAAAAAAATCTGTTTCAGGGGGTACTAGTCACACTTGTCCTATAAAGCATGTTAAAATTTGAAATACACATATTAAAAAATGTAAGTATGAAACACTTTTAAATGAAATAATGTTCAACTACAAATCGCGAGCGTCAACTACTGATTACTTGCACTGCCTGATGGCCAATCAAATTGGAAACAGAGAATCAACAGACATTGAATATTGAAGAAGATTGTTAAAGTTCCAGTACGGCAGGATTAATTTAAGAGATAACATGCTTTTAATCATGTTATAATCCTTCCAAAATACGAGCACAGGCAAAGCAAAGAAGATGAAAGAGTAAAGATGTTTATATTCAAAATATATAAATAAAAAGGTACATGACAAGGAAAAAAAATTTTAAAGATCAAATATGCTTTTATGTCCAAATACTATGGACATGACTTAGCATTTCACCTCAACAAATGCTCAGCTTCAATATACAGTATCGTTCAATTGCTGCCGTATAAATGCCTGTATAGAATGGCCAAAAGTGTACTTAGTGTTTGATACACTATAGGCTTTTAGTTAGGCTTATAGTTAGATTTGTGTTTCTTTTTTTAATTGATAATAATGCAGACCAGGCATTTCAAGTGAAAGTTGGATGGATCTAGTTAATTGCCTGATAAGTGAGTCCACATTCCATTAAATATATATATTTTTTCATAATTTTAAAAATAACACTTTTTATAACTATTATTATTTGCACCACAGCCACCAACAAAAATTTAGTAATGATTTAGATTTAATATTAGTTTAAGTAGTTAATATATTTTGAACCCAAATGTTTGTATGACTGCGATGTATATGGAGCCTATCGATAAGTCATGTTGAATTGATGGGGCCAGGCGTTTAATACCTTTAAATGTCAATTATAAATAAATAATGGTTGGGGACTAAAATATTCCTTTATTTGATGCTATGTTGGAGCAACAAGACATTATTTTTAGTATTTTAATGAATTTGTTTAAATAGTACTTTTCAAAATAATATTTACATAGTGCAGTGACTATACAAAATTGGTGTGATGTGCTTTTTATAACATTTTTAGAAGTCACATTTTGTAAAACTTTCCCAAGGGCTAGTATGCCCAAGTAGGAACGGAGATTATTACGTCACATAAGACTGCTTCAACCTTGTTCAGATGTCACCATGGAGACTGACAAAGTACCAGTAAGTTAAAATTAAAAAAAATTATTTTGACAAATTTTAGCACCCGAGTTAACCCTCCAGAGGTGGCAACACGGAGTTTTCCTCCGTGTATGTAAATAAATGTAAACATTGTACCGTTTCAGTTAATTTCATTTCTTAGATATAAGCGTCAGTTCTCTGTTATGTAACTTGGCCCTTCTTCGACGTAGAAAGACACTACGAAACCTGATTATTTCTAACTTGTCGGCTCTTGCATACATTGGGTGGACAATGCTAGAAACCCGCCTGTCTCTGGGCAGTTCTTCGCCACGACTTGAGGCGAGCCTTTGTGAGGGCAGATGTTAGCTAGAGGATTACGAGCTGACGGACATCCGAGCTCATTCAAATATACCCCCTTTTATTCAGATTTCGGTGGCCCTTGTAAATATTCTAATTTTACATAATATAAAATGTATTATATTAGTTTAAAGGTATTTTAGATTTGCAAATAGACTTTAATGAGAACAATAAAAATATATGTTTCACACCCACATGTGTTCTTTTAATTTTAATTATTATATACCTCTTCAAATGAAGCTACTTATACGTGTAGGGTAAGTAGTGGTATAACATTAATGTGCTATGCGGTCTGCATTCCCCAAACTCTGTGCATCTCACGAACCCCTTTCCTGGAATAACCTCACACTGCTATTTTTATTGCCTTGCATATTTACTTAAGTTTAACAGTTGTTCATCTAACAGCACAGAGCTTTTCTCCGTTTGCCACTGCTCATGTTACTAAAAACCCGGAGCAATCTTCAATGTTCCACCTTTACCGTTAAAGTATTGTGATTTTATAAATAAACAGCGTTTTTAGTGAATATTAAGTACGCAAATATGGTCTATAGTGTAAATATATTTTTATTTGTTGTAAATCGTAATTTGTTTTCTTATTGGTTAGTTTTTTCTAGATATTTTGTTTTTTAATTATACTGCTCATATGATAATTATTTAAAAAAAAATAAATTTTACATTCTAAATATACATTAACCTATATAAGTAAATAAATATTAATAATAGGAAAAATTACACTATTTCTAAAATATAATTATTTACATTATTATAATTATGATTGTTATGCAAACTTTTACTTAATATAAAGTAAGAATATTTATCTTGTATCAGTGGATTCAGTTTGTATAGATAAAATGCACTGACTTTGCAATGTATTTCTTTTAAAATAAACCTAAAGGAAAACTCCAGGTGCCACCTCTCATGTTTTAAAATCAGTGCCACCTTTGGAGGGTTTAAGAATATTGATTGGAAATGGCAACACAGTGAAAGTGCTAAATAATGAAATTAGTGCCAATATATAAATTAATAAACACCAATATTAAATTCTTCTTTTAGAATGGTAATTACAAAAAAGGGTGGTTTTCAATTTTCAACTGTGTTTATGCATTAAGTTATTGTTGTATATGAAGTTAATTTATAGTTTTGACAGCTGTATTAAAATACAGTACTATTATAATTATTATCATATGTTTTGTTTTTGTTTTGGTATCTGGATTGTAAATAAATGTTCTCAGTTTGTAATTCACTATTTAGTGGTTTCTTTATAAAACTTTTACTAATATAATATTATAGTTATCAAATTATTTATTGTTAATAATTTATTTACTTATTTTATTTTCAATGCTACAAAAAATCAAGGCCAATAACACTGTAGCACTTATTCATGATAATCAATTTTAACATGCAAATAAAAGAGTCAATGGTACAATATAATGGAGGTATTGGTGTCTATACTAAACAAAAGCCTGAAAAAGTAAATTGCTTTCCAGTAAATTATAAAGCACCCATGTATTTATTTTTGATTAAATTATACTTACCAGACACAGTAGAAAAAATAATTACTATCGCAGAATATAAAAGGCATCTCTTGTGTGAACGGCTTGGACCATACACCTTTAACCGTCTTGGTGAAGATGAAGATCCGCTATCTTCTTGTTCTAACTGAAAGCAGATTTAAACAAGTGAGTTTTTGTAAACAATATTCACAAATATATTACATTTTAAAAATATACATCTTTCAAGGGTTATTCCAAAGGTAGTTTACCATAAGTATTGTAAACGTAAGTGTTGTCTATTGATAGATTATTTTATTTCTTAAGAGTTGGTTTGACATAGGATATTTTTAAAAGTTCGGGGAATATAATTGGGATAATTATTAATTATAAATTAAACATATAATATTTTTTTTTATTTTGCATGCCTTGGAGCGACCGGGTTTTTATTCTCATTTTCTTCCTTATTATAAATTTCAGGCGAGTGTTCTAGTATAAACAACTTGAGAATTTTTAATCTCTCAATCTCCCTCCTAACAACACTCCATAAAGCTTTAACTCTGCTACATGAACTAAATTAACTATTACATTGATTTAATTTAGCAATTCTTACACACTTCTTAAAAATACTTTTATAAGTGTGCACATAGTTTTAAAACTCTTGATTATTTGACATCCTCAATAAATTAGGCAGTTCCTGCTGTTTTATGTGTTGTGGTGTCCCGCAGGGGTCAATTTTGGGACCCCTATTATTTTTTATTTACATAAATGATTTTCCACTCAAAGTATGCACAGATCTGATTCACTACTGCACTTGTTGGAGGTAACATTATTAGAGAGCAGAGGCCCTTGTATCTCAAACTTTTGCTGACCTTAATATGTGGTTTTTAAATAATTGACTAGCCCTTAATAATTTAAAGACCACCACAATGTATTTTAAATCTGACTTATGTGTTAAAGATCAAAACTTCCTGGGAGTTGTGGTTTAGTGTAAACTTAAGTGGGATGAACATGTTGAGTATATTGCCAATAAATTAAGACATTTTACTCATGCATTGTTTGTTCTTGCTAATTGTACATAATTTGAGATTTGAAGAATAGTGCATTTTTCTTATATGGAGTCAGTTTTAAGATATGGCATTTTGGTATGGAGTTGTTCAAGCAAAAGGTATAAACTATTCTTGATTCAAAAAAGATGTGTATGACTTATTAACCATGGTTTATATATATTATAGGACATTCTGTAAGCCATTGTTCTTAAAATTAGTATTTTAACTTTTCCTAGCTTGTATATTTTAAAAACGCTTACTAATGTTCATGTTAACCCAACAATATATTTTTCATGTACTGCTCACATCATGAATATAACACTACATGCATTTTTAGATGTATATAACTATTGAGAAGACACCAATTACAGCTGAGAAACAATTTTAGATAATATATTGTGTCAATAAAATATTTCATTTCATTTTTATACTAGAAATTTTCAAACCATTGGTCATCCAATTTTTTTACCATTAAGTATTGTACATTTTCTTTTTCTCTACATTTTAACAGGAAATTCAAGCATGGAAATTATTCTAAAATCATTAGGGCCTAGCGATCAAAGATATGAAAATGTTTGCTCAACAAAAGTGAAACCAACCACATTTGCCTGATTGACTGATTATTATACTCTCTTCTGAATTTGTTGATAAGGTTGAAACTATAAATTACACTGTAATTCAACACTGAAAATTGTAAGCCTATGTACAATGTAACTACTGCTGGCCTTGACCAAAATGTTTATAAATAAATGTAAGTACACTCATTTGTCCATAAATATATTAAACTATCAACCTCACTTAAACTGTCTGAGAGTTTGAAATTATATAAGCATACACTGATAAGAAGTTAAAATTCAATTGAATTTGACTGATAAGAGCAAAGCAAACATTTAAAAGAAAGATAAACTTAAAACATATCATACATAGTTTATACATAGTCTTCTGAAGATTAATCAATATTATTTCTAAGTAAGCAGCCTCTAAAAAATGGACCACCCTAAACTATACAATGCAGTTGACAAAAGCCACTACAGCATTTTTATTTTTAAAACTGATCTGCTCAGAAAGAATAAAAAGGCACATTTGAATAACAAACCTTGACAAAACAAAGAATCAGCTACTTTAAAAATGTGACTTGATAGCTACCTATGAAATCTTTGTTTTAACATGAGAGGAGGTGGAGAAACTTAATTACTATCGTTTTATCTTCTTTTGTCAGTTGTTAATTTTAATTTAGATTACATAATCCTATGAGGCAAGTGCATGTTGTTGTTGTTTATTAATTATGTTTTCTATTTATGTTTATTATATATTTCCTCCTACCTCACAATGCTATTCTTAATTATTAACATTTTATTAATAATTTTACTTTGCATTATTTTATGCTGCACGAGCATGTATTTAGGTGGCATACTGAAAGTTTTAAACTTCCTTTAACTTATGAAATATTGATTTTAAGTACGATATTTTTTAGAAAAAATAATGACAATATATTACTACAACTATTACTGATGTTTACATTTACAGTATGTTTTGTTCCTCAAGATCAATAAACTTCTATTTATATATATAAAAATAATAACACTTAGCAATCTTTTTGGTGTTTTTAATTTTCGATCGATTTCAGTCTCGTAAGACTATCATCAGTTGAAAAACAGAATATAAATAGGGTTATAAATATACTTAATTTTAGAATAATTAATTTAACAGCTGACATTATAAAAATTTAAATAAAAATGTAGATGGATAAGTTGTAGATCTTGTTAAATTTTATAATTTTGCATCTTCATGATAGAATCAAACATAATATTTGAGTGAAATTTTATTTGATCGTTGAGTAATAATGATGGGTTTTCTTTTGTGTTTTTGTATATGTAAAATTTTTCAATAGCATCTAGTTTTTTACTTTTAGGTGCAAAATGTATAATGTCTAAATTTTCTTCAATTGATGAAATATTATGGTTTTCTTGTATTAAATGTTCAGCAAATGTTGATAAATTTTGATGTTTGTTTTTTGGTATATGTTCTTTGAATCTTCTACTAAAACTTCTTCCTGTTTGGCCAATGTAATATTTAGGACAAGTCGAACATTTAATTTTGTAAATTCCAGAATTATTGTATTTGTTTTCATTATTCTTAGTAGAGTAGTTATGTTGTAGTATATGTTTGATACTGTTCTTTGTTCTATATGTAATTTTATATCCTTGTTTGGAGAATATGTTATGTAAAGATTTGTTAATATCTCCATGATAGGTCATTTGAATATAGTTATTTTTTTCATTAGTTTTAGAATTAATTGTTTTCTTTTTGTGTTTATTAATTAATTTACTTATTAAATTTGGTTGATATCCATTATCGACAGCAATTTGTTTGATAATGTTGATTTCTTCTTGGTAATCTTCTTCTGTAAGAGGTGTATTCAGTAGTCTATGAATCATACTGTGGAAGGTTGCTAATTTGTGTGAAGTTGGATGATTGGATGTATTGTGAATTATTTGATTTGTTGATGTTGGTTTACGATAAATTTTGAATTGGTGTTTGTTATCTTTTTTAGTTATGGTAAGGTCAAGAAAGTTTATGCTGTTAGATTTTTCTATTTCAGTTGTAAATTTTAAGTTGGGGTGAATTTTGTTCAGAAAGATTTCTAATAGATCTATTTGTCTTTGGTTTCCGTTGAATAGACAAAGAATGTCATCAGCATATCTATGATAATATACAATTTTCTTGGCATAAGGGTTTATTTCAGGGTTGAGAATGTAATTATTTTCAATATAATTTAGGAAAATGTCTGCTATGATGCTTGAAAGTGGTGATCCCATGGCTAATCCTTTATCTTGGGAATAAATTTTATCGTTATATTGAAAGTAATTTTGTTTAAGAGTAATGTTTGTTAATTCGATGATTTCTTGAATTTTCTTGCTGTTCAGTTTATTTTGTTTTGTTAAATTTTCTTCAAGAATGGTTAAACTCTCTTCTACAGGGATGTTTGTGTATAAATCTTTAATGTCAAATGAAATTAGGATATGATTATCAGGGCCATTCGTATTTTTAATTTTGTCGATTAAGTCTGTTGTGTTTTTAAGGGAGCAGTTATTTTCAAGTGCTATTTCATTTTTTATTATATTGTTGAGGGTTTTTGCAAGTTTGTGAGCAGGAGAGTTCATTGCATTGACAATTGGTCTGATTGGTTCTTGGTCTTTGTGGATTTTGGGTTGACCGTAAAGTTTGGGAGCGTTTGGTTTTATTGTTCTACAAAATAATTTTTGGTCGGGAGTTAAAATGTAAGATTTGTTGATAGCAGATTTTATTTTGTTGTGGTATGTATCTGTAGGATCTTTATGTAATTCTTTTATATTGTTGTTGGTGATGAAATCTATAATTTTCATATGGTGTTCGTCTTTATTCTTTGTCTATTCAACGGAAACCAAAGACAAATAGATCTATTAGAAATCTTTCTGAACAAAATTCACCCCAACTTAAAATTTACAACTGAAATAGAAAAATCTAACAGCATAAACTTTCTTGACCTTACCATAACTAAAAAAGATAACAAACACCAATTCAAAATTTATCGTAAACCAACATCAACAAATCAAATAATTCACAATACATCCAATCATCCAACTTCACACAAATTAGCAACCTTCCACAGTATGATTCATAGACTACTGAATACACCTCTTACAGAAGAAGATTACCAAGAAGAAATCAACATTATCAAACAAATTGCTGTCGATAATGGATATCAACCAAATTTAATAAGTAAATTAATTAATAAACACAAAAAGAAAACAATTAATTCTAAAACTAATGAAAAAAATAACTATATTCAAATGACCTATCATGGAGATATTAACAAATCTTTACATAACATATTCTCCAAACAAGGATATAAAATTACATATAGAACAAAGAACAGTATCAAACATATACTACAACATAACTACTCTACTAAGAATAATGAAAACAAATACAATAATTCTGGAATTTACAAAATTAAATGTTCGACTTGTCCTAAATATTACATTGGCCAAACAGGAAGAAGTTTTAGTAGAAGATTCAAAGAACATATACCAAAAAACAAACATCAAAATTTATCAACATTTGCTGAACATTTAATACAAGAAAACCATAATATTTCATCAATTGAAGAAAATTTAGACATTATACATTTTGCACCTAAAAGTAAAAAACTAGATGCTATTGAAAAATTTTACATATACAAAAACACAAAAAAAAACCCATCATTATTACTCAACGATCAAATAAAATTTCACTCAAATATTATGTTTGATTCTATCATGAAGATGCAAAATTATAAAATTTAACAAGATCTACAACTTATCCATCTACATTTTTATTTAAATTTTTATAATGTCAGCTGTTAAATTAATTATTCTAAAATTAAGTATATTTATAACCCTATTTATATTCTGTTTTTCAACTGATGATAGTCTTACGAGACTGAAATCGATCTGAAAATTAAAAACACCAAAAAGATTGCTAAGTGTTATTATTTTTATATATATAAATATATTAAGCAATCTATAAGCTACAAATGTCAAACTTCTATTGTTATTCAGCAGTGAAAATGTTATCTTATAATTAGATTTGAATATAGTTCATGACAGAGAATAAACAGTACTAAATAAATAGTATCTCTTTCATATTGATATCATGTAACATTTTCAGGCTAAATAAATATTAGGGTTAATATGATTTTTTCAGCATACCAATCAGCTGCTCCAAAAGCTTAGAAAAAGATCTAGCTGTGAATGTACTTAAATAGTTCAAGATACATTCAAATTTCAAAAACATAATTTTCCAACAATGTTAGTATTGCCTAAGGTGTATATACAAGTGGTTGCCTCAAACAAGTACGCATCCATATATCATAGGGAGGCCTTATCTGTATTTTTTCTACCTTCACTGCAGTAATAAAAACAAACAAAACAACATAAAACATCTGATATTTGTTTGTTTATTTGTTTCTACGGTAAACACCATTACATGAAATTACAATAGTTTCCATCCTGAGAAACTGTTCAATGTGAAATCACAAAAAACTGCCAGGTGTGTGTTGCTGCCCTGTTCTGAAGACATGCTGTTGGTCAATGATGTAGTTTTTGAACTCGAAGTTAAGCTTTTCAAGTACAATACTTTCAAAGACTTGGAGAGAGTGTTGAGGATGACTATTGGTCTGTAGTTTTCAACATTCGAGGGACTTCCTGATTTCAGGATTGGTACGATGTAACCTGGTTTGAGAACTTGGGGGAATATGCTTTGAGAGAGAGACTCGTTCCAGAATACTGCAAGATAATGCATGACTGGTGCAATGACTGATTTTAAAAGCTTGAGGTTTAAAGCATGGATTCCATCTGGTCCAGGTCCCTTTGCTGGATCTCGTTTGTTCAGTTTGTTTTCGATGTCCACTGCTGAGATATAAATAGATGAGACTGAGACTGGAGACTCGTGGTTATAACTTGGAGGGGAAGTAGTGGACGTCTTGAAGATAGTGTTGAAAAAATCCATAAATAAATAGCTAGCTTGATCGGGGTCGTCAGTAACTTCTCCATTGTAACGGACTTTTTTAGACGGACCTCATTTGTTTCACAAATCCCCAAAAAGATTTAGGGTTTTTCTGAACATTGGCATTGATTTTGTCCAGGTATGCCTTTCAACATACTTCTGTAGACATCTTGCATTCTCTTCTTAAATTGGAAAATTCTTCTAGGTAGGCAATATCAAGAGTTGACTTGTACAGATATTCATACTCTTGATGATACTTCTTCAGTCTGCATGGTTTAATTTTGAATATGTTTTTGTTTTGCATTGTAAATTCATATGACCATGACTGATTTAAATATTGATATTATTTAGTAGTTACTAAGAAAGTATATCCCAGCAACACAAGAAAAATAATAATTTGCTTCTTTTAATTAATATTCAAATACCATGAGAATGAGGCAACCTGTTATATAGGAGATGTGAGTATTGCCATGCCTAACATGTAGAAAATAACAGAATCTGGATCCAAGAATAAATGTACCCATCCACTCATAAACGTACGATAGTATTGATAACATTTAAGATAGAATATACAAACAGTGGTATTGACCAACCTGCCCTCCGATACATTTAGAGTACAACATTAATACCACTGTATGTGTATGGGTAGGTGGGAGGGTCATTACCAACATACGTGTTTGGGTGGTTGGAAGGCATTACCACTATGTGTGTAAGACAGTAGGTGGGTCATTACCATCGGGAGTTTATGTGTGAGAAGGAGAGTCATTACCAATGTACGTTGATGGGTTGGCGGGTAAGTGTACATCAGCCTGACTCCACCATAAGTGGATGGGAGAGTGGGTGGATCAGCATCACTGTACATGTATTGGAGGGTGGTGGAGAGTTGTTTGTCCAATGGATGAGTACTAGCGTAGACTTGTTGATAGGGTGTGATTCACAGGCATGGTGGCTAAAGTGAATACCACTGTACATGTGGGCCTATAGGTGGGAGGGTGGTTTTTATTTTATATTTTTTTTTTTAGTCTATTTATGACAGTGACACTTTTAACCTATAGTACAAACGTTGTTAGGGGACAAAGGTCCGAACCCTTCAAGCAAATTTTTCTTGGTGGACCTCTGGGATTTGAACCCATGACCCATATAAAGCAAAAGTGCTAACCACTAAGCTAGCAAGATGCCTTACTAAATAAGACTGCTATACAGTATAGTATATAGTCATAGATATATTTCAATATACTATATGCAGTTATAGTTATACAGGCTGAAAGTCATACTATAAAAACAGTAACCCTTCTATTATGTATATAAATATTCATTATGGCTTTCAGCCTGTATAACTATAACTGCATATGGTATATTGAAATATACTTATGACCATAGACTATACTGCATAGCAGTCTTTGCTACAACTACAAACTTCTGATACATAGAGAGGTGGTCTCAAAAATCATTATTTATAAACAACTTATTTTCAAATGTGTTTTGTAAGCTGAAGATGAATATTTTGGTTTTGCAATAAAATTAATCTTTTGACCCAACAAGCATTGGTGATTTGTGTTGATATCAGAGGCATTGTCTCTGGCGAAAACATAAGCATACTTGTATTTGTATTGTGTTCATTATGATTGTGCATATGTCTCTACTAAAAGCAATTAGCCATAAAAGTAGCTTTTCCACATTTTCACATCCGAGTTCAATGTAAAACCCATGACAAAATAAAACGATGTCGGAAATATCACACTAAATAATCGCTGGTGATAAAAATTACTGAATACTGAAACAATAATTGTTAAAAGAAATGGAAGTAAATAAAAATAATCACAGTTTTAAATTGGTTTTTCCGATTTACTAGTGAAAACATATTAAGTTAATTTTCATAAAGAATCAGGAAAATATGACTCAATTTACAAACATTTTTACTAGGTCTAGATAGTACATGATTACCCAATGTTTTTTTTTCTTGTAGGCCTAGGCCTACCATATTTTTTATTATATAAGAAGAAATTATATAGAACAGGAGCGTTGTTGATTTATTGGTTAACATTTTTTTTATAGTAGAAACATAGCTAAAAAACCAAAATATAATAGTTTTTATTCAGTGGAAAAGTCGGTAAAATTACAAAATCAAGAAAAAACACACAAATATTGTTTTCCTTAATATAGAGATATGGGTACTCAAATTTTAAAGAATTTCCCCCTGATCATGAATATAACAAGGTTTTTAAAATCAAACCATTTTTAAGTACATTAGCGCCGGAAATGTGCGGATAATATATTGTTTTGGATACTGAAAATGAGCAGAATTACAACCAGATCACAAATAAGCAAATGTTTTGTAATCAGAATATTATTAAGTGTGTTTGAGCCAAAAATGTGCTGGTATCAGTGAGGTTGATGGGTTTGGCTAGGTTTTTGTCTGTTGGATGTTGGGTTATGTTACGTATGGTTAGGTTATATTGTGTTTGGTTAGGATATGTTACATTTTGGTTAGGTCATGTTAGGTTTTGGTTAGGTTTAATTAGATTAGATTTACAAAAAATAATTAATAAAGGCAGCAGCCAAACCTTACAAAACCTAAGCTAATAAAATGTAACATACCTTACTAACAAAAAAAAACAGACCTAACCAACCTAGACTAATAATAATAATGGCCAACCTAGCCTATAAAAACATAATAACCTTATCTAAGTAGGCACTTTTCCATTGCTAACATTCATAATTATGGTCCAATTTCAAAAACCTTTACATAGGGTATTCTCGATCAGGACAACATTCTGCAAAATATGAGTAGGTACCCACAATGCTACATTTTAGTACAAGAAATTTTTCCTCTTCGTAAAACAAATGTTCTTAGAATAAAAATGGTTTCCCCCAAATATTCTTAAGTACATTTAAAATTATTAGCCTATTTGAGGGTTAAAAAAAAAACAAATTTGAAAAACATAATGTGCTCTATCCAATAGCCTATGACCTGAATGTGAAACTACTAAATTAATTTACATACATATCTATAGATAAGAACAAAACTGTAACATTAGATTTACACATTTACCTTGAATACCATATATATTTTTACGAAAAAAAACTACCCATTGTGCGATTAAGCTATTACCGAAGTTGCTCAGATATCTAGCAAGCATAAAGAGCCTATAGTTAAATTTAAGATCATGTTAAAGGACTGTCTGCTGGGCCCATGTCCTTTTTCTACTGACAAGATATGCTAGCTGACAGATAATCATAAAAATTCATACTGTTAACAATTCTGGTACTCCTGAGAAACCGTAGGACACACTTCAATCATAAGTTCAAGTTCAAATGTTGTATAACTTATGATGAGTAACATGGCACAAACAACATAGCGTATGAATCATCCTGTTAGTAACTTAGTAGTAGTCTAGCCCAAAATTAATTAACTTACGAGAGAAAATTTCTTTATCTGCCATTTTTAACTGTATTTAATGGTAAGTTAAAGTTGAACAATATTAAATAATTTACTTACTTTTTCATAGATATGATATCTTTGATGTCTTGTTAAGCGAATGAGGGAGGACATACCCTACTCAATTTTGAGACAGTAATTTGATCAGTAAACAAGAGTTATATCATAACAAAATAATACTGTGCATTTTCAAAACAATAAATAACTAAATAAAATTATGGAGCAACTAAGTGACTGATTATGATTAATCACCACATGTAAACATAACCCCTATCAAAAAATGATTTTACAAATCTGGAACCCCCACAGAAAACTTTTAATGAAAGAGTGAAATCATAAGTCTCACAACATTATTAAAACCGACAAATGTGATATTGTAGTAACAACACTTAGCAGTGATATGTTAGATGAGGAGAACACTATTTAACTTGAGTAAAGGCCTTGAGAGCTTGAAAGTGTCTGTTCTATTTATGAATATCAACAGCTGATAATAAATTTAGGTCTGCTACAGATGTAAGTAAACGTTTTTATAATTTAATGTTATTTTCTCCTGAGTCTTATACAAAATTTATAAATTATTAACTTTATGATCTAAAGCATTCTTAGTACGAGTAGCACCTACCTTTCTTCGTCGAATATCCATGATTAGGTCCTTGAAATAATTTCTCTTCTAACCTAACCTAAATTTCTCCTTTCTTCTATTTAACTGTTATTTGTCTAATTAAAGGTAGGCCTAGTTCATAAATAATTTATAGCACTGGAGTTACAGTCAAAACCCTAAAGGAAACGATAGTTTTCTTGGAGCACGTACAATAATTTAAATAGTGTTGGAGTTATCTGTTTTGTGTACTACCAAGTCTGAAGTATACAAGATAAGAATTTGTAAGGTCATAGCTCAGATAGGAATAATTAATTAACAACTCTAACAAGTAAGTGGGGAGCCATGTGACTTGCAGTTTTTATCTTAGTTATTCAGCCTAACAAAAACTCGTGAGGAACTATTAATTTATTTTAAATAACAAAGTAAACAGAATGGTATATATTAGTCAAGAGGTCTAAGATAGAGACATCTAAATTTTCTGTAAATATTTCAGTGAAATTTGATCATATTATTTGTTTAGTATTTTGGTTTAAAAGGACCTTATGGGTGAATAGGGAATGCAGCTTTTTTTGATAAAATTATGTGTGTCAATTTATTAGTATAGCTTTTGACTGAACCAATCTTTACTTTACTTTTTATTTTCATCCTATACTTTAATTTTTATTTTCAAAACAAAAACAACTTACTCTTGTGTAGGAGATGGGGGAGTTCAGAAAATATTTTGAAACATTCTGAAAATAGTGTTAAATAAAGATTTCAAAATCATATTTTATCTCAATAGATTTTATTTATATAAGCACTAAGGTAATGAAATGTGTTTATTTTACATATTAACCTCTTCAGTGGATTTGGTCAGTATACTGTACAAATTCTAATTATATACTAGAGAATAAATTTTTAAACTTTGGGCTAAAAATTTTGCAATAATGATTTTCTTTAATATATGACTCTTCTTATGACTGTTATTAACTGTAACAAAAAATATTTTATTTATTTATACCCTTTTTTTTACTGTACGGTATAGTGTACAAATTCTCTCAATGAAATAATCATGTTAGGATTGTATTGACAATAAATGCCATGGTTTAGATAGAAATATTTATTCAAAACAAGTTATTTTTACAAGGATTAGCTAATTATTTCTTTGTATGAAATTCATAAAAACAATTTCTCTTCTGGTTGATGCATAAATGCACCTTGCATTTATGGCAAAAGAAATGGGACCTATATTTACCACATGTACTGTTTTTACACCTAGTAGATTCGGTTTTTCCGTCATGAGTAGGTAGGTGATCTACTGAGTCTGTTTGAACACTCTGTAATGGACGTTGTTCATACCTTGACCTCTTTTTCTGAGGCATATTATCATCTGGATTGTTATTTGCCTTTTCATTTGATGGCCTTCCCTTCTTTTTGTTAGTGACTGGTTTACCTACTCTTATAATTTCTTCTGCCAGCTGGAGCCTAAAAGCAAGTAAGTCCTCGGGACCTTGAGAATTTGTGCTGTTCTCTTGTACTCAAGCCAAGAATTCGTTACAGCCATATCGATAGCATGGAAAATTACTCGTAATGTCCACTTTTTTGAGCGTACTGTGATTCTGTACAGTGCAATTATCGATTATAAAGGTCACCCCGCCCATCGCAGAGTTGTACTCATTGACAACTTGTGGTCTTGTTACTTGTATATACGCTTTATCCCTTTTCTCCCATCTTTTGACCGTGTCAGTCTCACCTATACCGACATAGTTTGAGGCAAGAGATACTGTTTTATTATCGAGCCATTTTGTTACCACCACATCCCCATCGTCACTCACTACTTCCTCACTGAATCCCCTCTTTTCCTTCATCATTATTTTATCAGAAGTTAAAGGTGGTTTACTAAATCTATTCAATCTTGCAGTACAAGCTGCAAAAATCATCTTACTCTTTAAAATTTGAAGTAAGGCGTAAGAAGAGAAATAATTGTCGAAAAACAATACATTTCCAGGTTTCAAATTTTCAACCAGTTTCAAAACCACTGTCGCTCCTAATCCAAAGTCTCTGACATAATCCTTGTCCAACTCAGTATTTTGTCCCTGGTATAATACAAAATCATACATCATCCCACTTTTTCCTGCTAGAATGAAATTTTTTATACCCCATGGGCATGGTTTTCCTTTTACATATTGTTTCACAGATAAATTTTTCCCAGTAAAAGGAATAATCTGTTCATCAACAGACATGTACCGTTCTACTTGAATTTGCCTACATCTACTTGCTATGCAATCAAGTAAAGGGCGAACTTTGAAAAATATGTCATTTTTATTGGTCCTCTCCAAGTTATTTACAAAATGTAAGTTGTTCCTAATTGAGAAAAACCTTTTCAAAGGCATTTGTGCATCTCTGAACAAACCGATGTTTAGACTCGAATCCCAGTACATTTTTACACGGGGTAAATTTAGGGATCCCATTGCAATATGCAACGCAATTGCTGTTTCGATTTCCAAGAGTGTGGAATCTTTGAAACTAGTTTTATTATTTTGCATTGCATACATATTTGTGCAATCACCAGCAGTCTCAAGTATGCTCTTTGGTACATACTTTTGAAAAAATATCAAAGGAGATGGTAGCATTGTGTACTCTGTTGAAAACTCTAAGTCCCAATCAGGGGGATCTCTTGTAGTAAACATTTCATTTTTCCATTGTATTTCTCTCTTACTCGTAACAATATTGTTGAATAACATACCTCTTTGATCAGCATTATCTAAAACTGGAGGGACAACATCATTTTGTATTTCTTGCTCTGGCAACACTTCCTGGTTGTTTGCTATAACAGTTGTTATGGCTTGATCAATGTCCAATATATTGTCCAATTGTTCATCAAACTGTCCATCACCTTCAATATCATTCATCAAATTATCCTCAAAAATGACATCATCACCAAAATTGACACCGTCTTCCACGTGTAAAATATCTGCTGGCAGTTCAAATTCACCCACCTCTTCTTCCCTGTCTGACAAATTTTCTATGTCGGAAATATCCCCATTTTCAATCAAATCAAGGATATCACACGCTTTCAGAGTATGTTTAGACATTTCTGTGGGCGTTTGTTAGAACACACATAACCTAAAACTAATACACTAAACAACTAAAACTAAAACACTCACTAAAGGCAATTGTACATTATACTGTACATCACTTTTCAGATCAATGCCAAATAAAATATATGGTAAAAATGTACGATGTGAACTATTTAAAACCAAATACATACATTGAACAAACAAAATATGCACTTAACTAACCTTAATTCACTCTGAATTATTATAAAATTTCATTTGAAAAGTACATGTTGTTGACATGGAAACAGACTGCATTAGATGGGCTGAGAATATGATTGGTTGAGATGTTTTGCTGTGGCCACAACAGGTGGCAGCACTATCCAATACAAAACTCAATGTGCAGTATTCTGTACAAATGCCTTCACCAAACCAGCATACCTTATTTATTTAATTTTAACTACTGAAATTACATGTACACTATACTGTACAATGGACCTTAACATAGGTGAAAAAAATTGTTAAAAAACCACTGAGGAGGTTAATAATACCATAAGGTTGTATTTAGGTTGGGAAAGATGTTGATGTTCATTTTCTAAGCAGTTCATTACCATTAATCCCCATCACTCCACCAGCTGGGAAGAAAGTTTTATTGTACATTTGTAGCCATAGATTGCTCAATATATTATGTAATATTAGTGAAAAGAAGACAATTATCAATTTGGAAATTAGTCAGGTTTTTAGCTGTAAATTTCATTAGTATTTAAAAAGCCTAGTCGCTTCATTTCAATGAAATGAATATTTTTTTTAAAATCAGTTTAAAATATGTTATTTTTTTTGGAGGCTGTTTGATATTATACCTCTTAGAAATAAGTTATTTATAGACAAAGGTCTGACAAAAGAACCACTGCACAACTACTTTATTATCATAATTGTGTTTAAATTACATTTATAGATATCCGATTTGAATTAAAATTGTTATGTAAGAAAATATTTTAATGTGAACATTAAGTTAGTGATTGATAGATAATTTATTTCTAAAGCTAATGCATTTTTCTAGAATGATTTTGCCTTTATTATTAAATTTAATTTTTCAGAATTGAATGCGATCTGTGACGAAAGACATTTTATTGTAACCTTGTTATAATTTCAGTAGTAGAGCCATTAAAGATAAGCTAATGATGCTGTGTGCTCATTCTGTACAGAATCATGTCCGATGTGAAGAAGTTCTTCAAGCAAGCTGCCATGCAAGTGGGGGCAGGGGGATCAGCCGGTAACATTCATAATTTAAATTCTTTAAAATTACACTTAAATAAGATGAAAATAAATGTCTGAGGATTCATTTTAATAAGAAATGTTCAATTTAGCTAGGCCATTAATGCTCACAGAGCTGTAAGCAGTGGCAAGAACTTTTTTGAACAAAAATCAGGAATCTGATCTTTTTATTATTGAAGATACTGGTATGTATTTATTTAATACCATCAGATGTATTATTATTATTATTATTATTATTATTATTATTATTATTATTATTATTATTATTATTATTATTATTATTATTATTATTATTATTATTATTATTATTATTATTATTGAGGTTTGATTCTGAATAAATTCCTGAATTTGAGTTCTGAAAATGTAACCATAACTGAATTAGGCTAATCTCACAAATAATATTTAGTTATATAATTGTCACAATAATAATGTAATTATTTGTGGTTAGCTTACTCTTGATGTTTAAATCACTACTATAAGACAATATAATATTAGTTTTTATTATATGATGATTATTTATAAAAATTAGGAAATTCAAACATTGGCATACATATTCATATCACCTTTATAAATGATGGGGATTCAAGATCTATCTTTAAGTGCTTTTAACATGACAAAAATTTAGATTAGTGTCCTTAACCCTCCACATGATGACTATTTCACTTTAAAATGATAGGACATTTTCAGGCTAATTGCATGCTTTCCTTAAAAAATTACCAAAAAATAGAAATCATTGAGAAAATACTAAGTGTTATACATCAAAATGTTCATAATAACATGCTCTACAAGTTAGTAATAAAAATACAAATTTACCATTATTTCAAAAAAATTTTTCTTCTTAGTCGGCAGGGTGATGTAAAAAAAAAGTTCCAACTTTGAGGTGGTATATATATAAACTAATTTGTTGCAGTAAAAATTCCAAAATACCTAAAATGTTCCAAATTTAATTGTGAGTTGAAAACATATCACATGAATAAAAAAAAATCAAAAACTAACACTGAGAACTTTTAAAAATGTAAAAATGTTGCGATGGTAAATTTAGACTATTATTGTAATACTTGAAATATTCAAAGTTTTTTTCTCAATAAACCACTTATAACTGTTATTATTTTGATTCAAATAGAAGCCTAAAAGTATATTATGTATAAACAAAAAAAATTAACCATGTGAAGAAATATATAAACCTTTATATATGTATATATATATATATATATATATATATATATATATATATATACACACACACACACATATAAGTCTGTTCCAATGTCACCTGACTGGTTTCTTACATCACTGTCACTTGCGCCGCTAAGATCATCTAAACACTCCCTAATCGCGCTAGAACGGCTTAGTTCAGTCATAATAAAACATAAACTAACACTACATACGAGAATAACAACAATAAAAACAGTAAACAAAACATGTACAGCATATAACAACAGCAAATCAAAAACAACTACTGACACACTACAGCTGGACACTACGCAAGGTAGCAAACCCAATCAGCTGTTTGTTATAGCCCCACTACTTCCAAAGACTTCCAAATATCGATTCCAGTTATACTGGTAGAAAGGGAATTTATTCCTCTTTAATACTATATAACGATCAAGATTATTGCGTAGCCGGTTACAGATGTAATTTTACGAAAACTAATAGTCTCACAGTGCGACTCTATCAGTACAGAAGGGTCTAACTGAGTCGCACCATGCGACTTTATCATATGGAGGGTTAATGTGGCAACATGTTACTGCTTAGTAATTCAATTCTTATTTTGAATTCATACAGTTTTTTTAAACAGATGCTTCTCAGATTTACATTTGTGAAACCACTACTGTGGTGTTTTCACAAGTTCTACTTATTTCTCATTTTTTAATTTACTTATTAATTTGTTTTATGGTATCCCCGCAGCAGATTATTTTTTAATTAAATTTTCTTTTGTAACTGCTGAACGTGATAACTTATATAAGTTATTTTCAAATTTTTTTATCTACTTTTGTTTAAATTAATGCCACTTTTAGAAAGAAATTTTAAATGTAATTTTACTAACTACTAAACAAAATCATATTTTATTTCATTTATAAATAGCCTTCAAATAATGCAGGGTTTGTGGAGGTATGCATTATGCATCCGCTGGATCTGGTTAAGACTCGTCTTCAGATGCAGAGCTCAAGACCTGGAGACGCCGGCCACTATAATGGAGTATTCGACTGCATGCGCAAGATGCAACACACTGAAGGCTTCTTCTCTCTTTGGAAGGGGATCTTGCCACCAATACTAGCTGAGACGCCCAAGCGTGCTGTTAAGGTACCAACTTTGTTTTAATGTAGTTAGTTTTATTTAAGATTATGTACGGTACGGTTATTGTTTAGCGTATAACTTGATGATGGAGAAATTATATTTTGGAAATGAGAGAAATGTGCTTTAACTTAGTTATTTTCTCTCATTGTATTAAATTAGTTATTTTCTCTCATTGTATTAAATTCAAAGAAATGTTTGGCTGACTGGTTGTAGGTTTGGTAGAGTAGGGTAGGAGGTTTCAGGATTGCTGAATAGAAGATAAATAGTTAAAGCATATTTCAGCCCATTCTTACAGCCAAAACTTATCATAAGGCAAGTGAACAAATAATTACTAAATATTGTTTCTAGTATCAAATCAAAGTGTTTGGCATAAATAATTATGTTCTATTAAATGAAACAAAAAAAATAACGAACTAGTTACTAACCTCCATAATGAGATGAAAGTAGAACAAATACAGAATAGCACTATAGCTCAGCATTGATAAGTGATATTGTACCGTTGGGCACAGCTATCTCCTTTTCAATAATTAGACAGTAAAAAAACAACACTTTTTAGAAAACATCTTTTACCAAGCAAATTAAATATTCTAACGAACAGAATATTTAGATGCAAGAACCATTAATTATTCCATATTATATCAAATACTACAATAAAACTGATAATGTAAAACATTTTACTACCCATGCACTGTAATGGTTTCAAGGTCATTTCAGATTATAAAAACTCATTTCAGCTGTGAAATAATTTATTTAGTGAATTTCTATTCAAATGAAATTATTTTCATTTATCCTGTAAATATATATAAAATGAAATCAATAATATCTAGATTTTAATTTTTACTCAACTAAGACTTAATACTAATACAACGTATGGCTAGAGAATGTTAATAATAAACATAAAGTAAAAATTGAGTTGGATGATAATAATAATGCAACAATCTGAAGAATAAGCGTAGTATAATAATCATAATTTCTAGCTCACAGTTCATTTAAATCATGAGGTTATTTTTTAACAAGATATTCTTTTAACTTAATTTTAAAGTGTTCCTTTTGGGAACCATTAGACCTAAGTATTTTCCTTAAAAGATTTACTCCTGCCTAAGTAGGTATTCTTATTAACTTTTTTTATGCTTCATAATAGAAAGAGCTGTATTATTCCTTGTATTATATTCATGTGTATTTGAGTTTTTGGGATATATTTATAGTATTAAACATTAGTAAACCTTGGTAAACATTATTGTTCTATAAACAAATAAACTGTATATACAGGTAATATTCCTAATTTAGACAAATGTTCTTTCCACGATTCCTTACTTTCAAGTTTTAACCCTAGCAGTGGCAAAGTCGTCATTGACGACTCATTTTGGGCCCGTGTGTAGTGGCAGCGTCGTATTTCACGACTCATTTACCGCGGTGCGATAATTACGTAATTACGCAAACACGAGGCTAATAATTCAGATTAATAAAAATACCGTTACATTCAGCAGATTCCGTAGTTTATTTTTATATAGTTCACTTTATATATATCACTTTTCTGGATTTATATATAGCTGAAATTTTGGATTTTGTGATTTTTACCTGTAAAAACCGTGTTTTCAATAAAACTTTTTCATCGTTCAGACTACATAACTTCTACCTTTGTACAGGTAAGTTCAAATAAAAGTATTTTTATGTTATTCAGCATTTTATTCTGAATAAAACTATATATATATATATATACATAGTATTTTGATGAAGAAATATTAGTTTAGATATTTTTACATACAGGCATGCACCAACAGTACAACAACTTGAATTGTGTAAACTTTTATTGTTATTTTATCATACATTTTTTTTGGAGATAAGTTATATTCAGTTTATATTTTCTTTTTCAGCATAAAATTCTGCACATTTTGTATATCTTGGATTATGAGATTGCCTATTGGTTGTATGTACTATATGTCCAGTCACAAGAAAAATAGTTTTTAGAAAAAAAAAAGATTACAATTCAGACAAAAAAAAATATTTTTCCAAATATAAATTTTTAAAATTGTTTTTGCATAATAGAGAATTAAATTCTAAACAAAATAATGTATCACTCATTATTATTTGACAAATTCCTGATTATATAGCTTTATTTTTAAATTAGCTTGCACAAACAGCCAAAAAGGCCTGCCATTCAAGGCCAAAATGCCCGCCACTGCTAGGGTTAATAAATATTACTTTAACTTAAAGGTTACTTTTTAGAAATGTAAAATATTATTTAAATTTAGTTTGCAAGTCTTGCCTTAAATCTTAATGCCATATGAAATATGGGATTGAACTAAAAGCATAGTACAGTGAAAACCCTATTGTCCGTCACCCTATTTTCCGCCAGGTTCTGTTATCCGTCAGTGTCTGGGTTTGTCGCGCCATCATATGACAGTTACCGTATGACTCATCTGTCTAGAAGAAGACAATTTTCCCTCCAACCGTCTAGCCCACATAAGCCTATTTTCAACGGCCTGCTATCCGTAAGACCTCATCTGCCGTCTATCAGATAACAGGTTGTTGGAACAGCTCGGCTGTGTACGCCTGACGTACGGACAGACCGTCCGGAGGTGCCTGTACAGGTTTCTTACAACATGGGGAAAGAGGCGGCACCACAGAGGCATGTTGTCGAAGATGAAGTTTTAAGCCGCGACGCCTACACAGGTCACAGGCCGTTAGAACGGTCCTGTCTGATGATACACAGGTGATACGCTATCCAAGTACCGACATCATGCTGCCTGATGTCTGCGAAAACACTATCCTTGGGAACTGGGCTTTAATATGTTACACTGTACTGCAGTTTAATTTTAGTAATGTTGAGAATTAATTTTTATGCTCATTAGATAGTGTACAAGCTTAAGTTTTACATTAAAACTAGGCCTACTGTAATAAAAGGGTAGTTGTAACCTGCAGTATATACATTCTAAAACATTTTTTTTTTCTAACCTTTTCATTCTCATTTTGGTAATCAATATGTACTATACAGCATTAAAATTCAACGTGTGTAAGAACTAATAATTAGTTTCCAGCGATATAAGTGGGTTTGGGTGAATTCTCTATAATCCGTCTATTCTCCAATCCATCATGGCCGCGGTCCCAACCCCTGACGGAAAATAGGGTTTCTACTGTATACTATTTTTGTTAAGCTTTTCAAGGCAAAAATACTTGAGCTAATTTGACTAAAAATACATTCAACATGCTTATTCCAGTTTAAATTAATTACTATCAACTTTTACATCTAGAAAATTTACCTCTCTACTATATCCATAATAATCTATTCATTTGAGTCCTTTCTTTCTACAAGAAAATTCTAAGTAGTTTGTCTTATCAAAATTCAATAGAAGATTGCTAAATTTGCTAAACAATGTATTTTCTGAGAAATTGATGGACCCAAAGATTCAACTACGCTGTCAACGTTTACGCCAGAGACCGTGAGGTTGATATCATCAGCATATTTTAATTTCGTTATGGCTTTTTATCATTAAAGATTGCAGTTTACAAAACATGTATGAATTTTTCTGAGAAGCAGTAGGAATTTGGTTTTAATTAGTATCTTTGATCACTAAAAGCCTTACAGAATTTTTAAATGTATTTTATAAAAATAAGTTCATTGTTTGTTAAAAAAGTAGCCTTTGGGCATAATAGGTGGTAATACCAAACCTTTAACCAGATTTTTAAAGAAATTAAAAACCGTGATTACCTTAGGGGCCTCAAGAATCAAGATTTATAATTTAAGTCGTGATACAAATGGAATTAACAATATAAATTAAAAATTTATATGTAGTCATATTAAAATCATATTTGCCAATATGCGTCTATGAAACCTCTTAGATAACCTCAGTTGATAATTTTTAATAGAAAATTTAGTTATTTTTATTATATCACCAATTTAGTTATTTTTATTATATCTCCAATGGATTTATATTGTTAACCTTTTGTTCAATGGTGTTTCTGTATTGTATTTTCTGTTTCAGTTCCTTACGTTTGAGCAGTACAAGAGGTTTTTCTTATTCGGAGCTCCAAGTCCCACACCTTTGGTACGCTCAGGTGCTTATCCGTGTAACTAAATGTGTAATACCTGCCAGTCATTAGTTTGAGTCATAAGTCTTGGTACTTAATTGTAATCTACATTATCAGTTGTTGTACTGTTAGACTTAATGAGAACTGTCCACTTAATGTGTAGATAGCAAGCAGTCTAACTGAAAGTGGATATGAATGCTAAATAACTAGGTAAATTAATGAAGCTAATCATACAGTGCCATGCTACATTATTGAAAAACTTATTTTTTTCAAGTCATATTTTTTCTGTATAGCATTAATTGAAAATATGTTTATTAATTCAACCTATCATTTAAAACGTTATAAAGATAATCAAAATTTAAATCTTAGTATGTAGATTACAAGTATAAAACTAATTTACATTGAATGTCTGAAAATAATCAGAAATCTGTTTTTCAACCATAACCTTGTCATTTAAAACACCCTTGGCGAGAATGTTGTTCACATAATTATTTATTCATACACATAGTTATGTGTAATAATCCTTTATGTACTACTTATAATTTTCCTACAGATAAGACATAGTTTAATATATTATTTAAACTTATTCAATAATTAATTTAGTAACTTATTTTCTTTTTTTCTTAATGTTTTCAACTATATTTTATAACTGCTGGACTGTACTTATTGGGGACTGTAACGTATAAAGGATGATTCATAAGATTCTCCCCCCACTTCTACAGCACATTCTATTATTTAAAATTATGAAAAAAAATGTTACATAAACAAAGGGCCGAAAATGCTCTGTTAGCAATTTAAGCCAGCAAAAGATAAGGCCATACTAAAAGTAAATTGAATGAAAATTTTGGTTCTATGGTATTTATTTTAACCTGAAAAATCAAATCAAATTGGTAGATATAGATAAAATATATATAATAGTGAAATATTTGTTTGGTCCTGTGATACAGTCCTTGGCTGCTTTGAAGCCCATCTAAAATCCATTTTGCGATTGTACATATTTTTGGTACATTTGGTTTTTTTTCTTTAGTTATTCAATTCAAGTAACAGCTTCCGTTATAATCAAATGTAAACACCATAGGTGTAAAAGAAATAAAAATTCACACATTATTTATAAAAATTTGAAGGATGCAGCTGATAACAAGAAACCCTTGTTAACTTATATGATTAACAACTAAAAAAAAAAGAATTACATCTTAAAAAGAGCCATAATTATTATTAACTAATACAGGGGCAGCTAAAAACATGTAAAACAGTGTGGTTTGATATCATTGATATTCTAGAAACGGGACATGATATAGAATGTATTAAATAAAATAAAAATGTTGGAGAAACAAAAATTCTACCAAAAGTTACACATTTCTACAGAGACTGAATATTGACTGAAATAATTGGTAGCAGGATTATTTTTAATTATTACCATAAATAGTGTAAATATTCCTGAGAAGAAATAATATGTATAGCTTTCAAAGCCAGCTACCAAATTAAAAGAAAAATCTAAAGAACCAAGTACTTGTGTCTAAATATTGATCTCCCGTCACAGAGCCAAATCCAGATTTCGTAACCACTGAACGCCTGCTTCTCTGATTGAATGAAGACCAGCTAATCCTTCTTGAAAATAATGTAGTGGGCAATAATTAACTATGTGATCCATAGTTTGAGTTTCAATTCCGCAATCACATGACTGATCATTTGCTATTACCCACTTAAATTTCTAGTAGTTGCATCTTCCCACACTCATGAAAAAAATAACTCAACATAGCCCCTTTCTTATGAGGAAGGTTCATTCCACTGATGACAGTCATAGGGTCTGATACCAGAAAATTGTTTTGACCGTCAAACATTTCCCAAGTTAACTCCCAGTTGCGTTTTGGCGAAAATTAATATTCAATCTGTCAGTGAGAATACTCTCGGCCCAGAAATTATGTGCATCTAAGCGTGAAGGTTGTTTACAAAGAAAATAAGAGGCCTCTGAAAATTCCAATGACGCTATTTTTTTCCTTGTTTAACTGTACATCTTGACATATTCATTTTTAAATTTTATCATAAAATGTAGTAATTTTTATTGTAGTTGGCACAAAAAGCACTAGAACTTTAAGTAGTTTTCACTGTGCATCAACTATACTTTTAATACTCAAAAGTCTGTTAATATATCACGTTTATTTTCTATTACATGGTTGACAGGACTGTTTTTTTCTATAAGTTTTATAAATTTTAGAATTTTAACATTTAAAGAAAAAATTTCTTATTAATTATCTGAAAAAAAAAAAAACTTGTTCTGGGCTACTACAGGTTGTAAAATCAATTACTTTGTAGAGATGCAGCCCTTATGAAATGTATAGTGATGATAGATTACTTTTACATAGTTAAGTAAATGCAATGATTTTAAATTTATTTAAATCAATTTTAGAATCACTTTAAATTTAAAATCAATGATTTTATGTCCTTTTTTAGTTATAAAATTAAATTAATGCTAACGTTAATCTTATGAAAAAAAAAGGAACGTAGATGGGCTGTTTCTACCCCTTAGGAATGGATTTCCAATAAATCCTTTCTTAGTGGGTCTCTATTACACAAAAGTTAACTTACCTCCAAATTTGATCAAATTCTGTTCTGTGGTCCAGAAGATTTTATATTGAGAGTGTTCATCGTTTTTGGATTTTACATATTAAGATTATTCCATCTGAGTACTATCAATTGTAGTGCAACAATGAAATGATCTTTACTTTCTGACCATGTCTTGTATTCAGCCTAAACTCAAAATCAAAGGCTATAAATTAGTGTGTGGTGAAATTTAACAAAAATTTTAGAAGGGAGTCCAAGGATATTTGATTTTGGGGATGAAACGATCCCTTAATTAAGCTCTATTCCTTTTCTTTTAATTTTTTTCAATTTACATATCTAAATAAATTAATTTCTAAATATTATTTTTAAAGTTAATAATGTGAATTTCAATGTGTATTTGTGGTTGTAGACATTCTCGCTAGCAGGGCTGGGAGCAGGGGTGACAGAGGCTATACTAGTCAACCCCTTTGAAGTTGTTAAAGTTACTCTTCAAGCCAATAGGGCCAAGATGAAGCAGAGCCCTAGTACTTGGTCTGTCACCAAACAAATTGTTAGAGAGCATGTGAGTAACAAAAACTGTAATCCATAGAAAACTTCATATTTATGATATGATTGTAGTTCTCACATTTAAAAAAGAGTCTAGATAAGACTGTATAGAGTCACATTCTGTTCAACTAATAGCTTATATTTTCCATGGAGTATCAGATTAATTTTAGTCACTTAACCCTTTTAACTCCAGCATAATTTTGCATTGAAACGTTAAAAACGCCAAGTCAGTAAACAGTTACATGCAAAAAATACCAAGCCTATTTTGGCTAAAATGTAGTTTTGTTTAAAAATTATAGCACTTTTAATAACTGTCATACAGTAATTAAATTAGTCTTGTTGTATTGAGATTGAGTTGTACTGTAAGATAAAAATAAAATATTTAAAGTTTGGTAATTTTTGTTTACTAAAATATAAATTTATACCGGTACTTTTTATTTTTATAAATTATTGTAGTTTGTACTATCATAACATACCATAAACTTTAAACCACCACCTATGTTAGTTAATATTTTATTGTGTAATAATTATATTTTTAATGTTTAGCACATACACAAAATTTGAATAATTTACCTTGATAAATTCAAGAGTTCTGTTGCATTTTCCAAATTTATACATATTTCAAAAAATTACATTTTACTACACAGTGCCACTTCATTATTCATTTGAAGTTCATAAAAAGTTTTAAAATTCACTATTTCTAAATGTTCCTTATGTACTATAGAAAGACTGTACCTAGTTTTGTGGATTTTGATTGAAATTAATGACTTCTTAAATAAAGAACAGTGAACAATCAATATAGAGATCGCGTGTCTACCTACGATCGCTGTATCGATCGTCGTTGATCATAGCACAAATACTGACAATCGCTGTTTAAATCGTTGGCATTATTATGGTTAATATGCATTTGAATAAAATTAAAACTATTTTATTTTGAGAAAAAAAACTAAAAATAACTAGCACTAAATTTGTATGCTAGTTTTAGTTTGAGAACTCCTTAGTGAATGTATCAGCAAACTCAGGTTCCATTTTTGTTTTAGGGATTCGGATCCCGAGGTCTCAACAAGGGAGTGACTGCTACTATCGGCCGTAATGGATTATTTAATGCAATATACTTTGGATTCTATCACTCCGTCAAAGGATATCTTCCAGAAATGGAGGTAAACGGTTAAATAGTTTGCTTAAAATTGGTATTGTCTTTTTAATAGCTAAAATACTTTAAGAGTAAACTAGAAAAATTGTAAATGTTTGCTTAGCTGTAAAAAAAATAATCTATTTTATAGGGGTGTGCGAGTAGTGATTTTTGAGTTCGAGTCGAGTCGAGTAGTTGGCATTTTTTTCGAGTATCGAGTACTTTCGAGCAAGTATTTACTGAAGGATTTCCCCAAGACATTCACCCAAGACAACTGTAAAAGGTAGACACCATCCTAAGCCTATGTTAAGTTTTGCCAGATTCGTAAATATATATACATCTAAACTGAACACAATAATTTTGATTTGTTGTTTATAACTGTAACATTTGTTTGATAAGTAAAACTTTTTACTTCCTGCCTTCCTACATATTTATGTGGCGTTATTTGTTTAACCTTTTTTCATAACTAATATTATGTAAGAAACTAAGAAAGTATATTATTAATTGAAACAACGTGGATTATAAAGATTTAATCTGTTCACTCATATCTCAAATCAGATTTTCTATGCAAGCCAATTATACTGTTTCACAGCCTATAATGTTTATTTGACGGTTCAGTTCAAAGTGTACAGCGAAAACGTAGTGAAGCTTGATGGGAAAAGCTGCATTCAACCAAACTGATTCTAAAATTCAGGCGTCATCGTCAAATGCAGTCATTGCTTTCAGAATTGCCTCCTCTCAACAAAATTTGATTGTATACACGCCAAGAAGAGTAGATCTGTATTCTGTAGGTATTTAATTCAGTAATATCAAGGTTACAACTAACCGGAAATAAGCTCTGAATTGTAAAATCAAATTTGAAAATCTGATGACAATGACTATAGTTCAATAGATTTATAATAATAACTAAACAGGTTTACTAAAAATAAATTTTAAAGTCGCTTTGGATGAATCAGTTTTTAAATTTTGATCGGTAATGAAACATGTGCAACTAGAAACTACTTTGGTACATGAGGATACACTGAACAACAGATAAATAACTATTTCATTATGAGAAATTCATGAAAACCTGGCGTAATCGAATGAAAACCATAGACGTAGTTGGCAGCTAAATTATAAATGTGTGAATAAAAAACGAGACGTGTTATATGGCTTCAGTTCAGTAAAAATTATTTTGCGAGTCCAAATTCATCATATTTTGTTTAGAAAAGGTCTTCCGACATGTTTCTCCCTCACTTGGGTTGATTATTTTACAACAGTTTACATCGACTTCAATGTGAACAGGGAACCATTCAGTGAGTTTACGAATCAAAATTATTGTACTTTACCACCTTTTACACTTCAACTGTGTTATTGTCTAACCAATTCAGAAAACCGTTCAACAATTTGACAGGAAAAAATATCGTATGCGCAAATGTTACACAGAGTTTTGGCGATCTAAGGTGTTTACGGAATAATAATTAATAGACGTTTGTCACGGATATATGTATATATCTATTTTTTATTTGACGGAAAATAAATCAATGAAAAAATACGCTGCTAGAATGTCATTACCATATTTTATATGATATGATACAGTATTTTCTTACGTCAACCATTGGACAATTCCCTGCTCAGATTAAAAAACAAAATATACTTCAATTGACTCGCAAGAAATATACGATAATTTCAGTTCCGAAAAGGAGCTGAACGATTGGAGATGGACTTTCGCCTAGAGGAAGTTTGATTCTGGGATGTAAACTGATCCGTTCTCGGGACCCATTTGATTGAGTGATATTATTGATATGAACGAAAATATGCATAATTTCCACGGCGTACAGACCATTAGATTTGTATCAGTAACAGGTCTTTTTGAGTATCTTGAACTGGATCTCTCGTCCCCTTTCTTGGGTCATATAGATACTAACCAGCACTTCTGTTTTATCCAGGCTTTTTAGGTTAGGTTACAAGTGACTAGTAGACTCGGACAACCAACATGTGTGATCGCTACTACGGTACTTATTTGCCGTGATTGCTACCTTCCCAGCTCTGTTGATCACTTTGAATTGAACTAGTTCAAATCATAATGAACGAACTCGTTCACTACGTCGACTAGTTCATTTGACTGTCGTCGTGTACTACCTATTCTTAGGCGTATTGTTTGGTTCATAATTATGCGTACCAAACTGTATGATTAAGTGTAAAATAAAACACAAGAAAGCGCACCATTTTATTCATAACTTATAGAACTGTTTAATCTTAAAACTAAATTAAGATGTAAATCTGATATTTCGTGAAATACTCGATCGAAAATCGAGTAGTTTCGGAAGTTTCAAGCCGAGTTCGAGTTGTAAAATATTCTATCAAATACTCGAAGTTTCGAGTACTCGCACACCCTACTATTTTACTATCATTAACCTTGATTCCGATTGTATGTCCACAGTTAATCATGTTCAATCCTGATCATGAGCATAGCCAGTCTGGGACGGTACCTGGGCCCTCTGATAAAAATTAAGTCTGCAGAAAATTATGTTTACGCTCCATATTGATTGAAATGAACAAAATAAAATAGAGCAAATTTACAGTCAGTGCATTAGTTACATTCACTGTTCTGTTTTGATTTTTAAATGTTTACATTAAGTAGGATGTTTAGCAAAATACAATGTAGAATTGCAGAAATGACACTGCATGCATGCTTTGTTCAGTGTGCAATCCATGACCTAAATTTTGTTCTAAAAGATGATGATGGAAGTAACAATAAAATAGAATAATTTTTTACAAAGTTTGTTTAGTTTTGTAGGACAGTATACTAACTTGTTTAATATACTGATTGAACAATTAGTCTGTGCGCATGAAAGTGTTGCTACTGACCATATTACTAACAAATCTATACTTATAAAGGGCAAATACCACTGACTCACTCACTTGTACTACTAAAAGTAAAAGTACTAAGCCTACGAGCCTTAAATTTTGTAGAATCAAAGGTCTTATGTTGTAGATGTGCAATAAGAAAGGATTGTGAAAAATTCTTAGTAATTCAAAAATGGCAACCTTTTACTGCCAAGTATTTTAAATGCCTAAAACAGTGTTTCTCTAATTGGACTGTAGTGGCTAAATGAATGGTTCTACAGCAAAAC
Source organism: Stictocephala bisonia (assembly GCA_035578905.1). Taxonomy (NCBI): domain Eukaryota; kingdom Metazoa; phylum Arthropoda; class Insecta; order Hemiptera; family Membracidae; genus Stictocephala; species Stictocephala bisonia. The sequence goes on along the minus strand of JAQJVL010000578.1, from coordinate 222,776 downwards.
TAACACCAAATTCTATGCCTGATTTTGAGACGTTCTACAACTTTGGCCCCATGACTTTTTGTTCTATCTCACCTCCACCATCCTTAGGTAGAGCTAGATTTTCAATTTGTGGGTGTAAACAAATTTGTTAATTTACAGCCTCTAAGAGTAGACTTGCATATTTTTCCAGACTGTGAAACTTTGTTATCTAGGAGAACATACTGTATTCAATGGGAAAATATACAATTTAATCTGAACACATGTATAGCCAGGTTATAGGACATGGCTAAACATGGCTAGAAACACTATATTTCACTGATTCAGAGTCAATTAGCATAATTTGTGCCCTCTAAAAGTAGACTTACAGATTTTTCTAGACTATGAAACTTTGTTATCTAGGAGAACAAACTGTTTTCAATAGGAAAATTAACAATTTAGTTTTAAAGCATGCACAGCCAGATCATAGGACCATGGTTAAACATGGTGAAAAACACAATATTTTATTGATTCAGAGTCAAATATAGTACTTTGTGCTCTCTAAAAGTAGACTTACAGATTTCTCTAGACTTTTCAACTTTTTTATCTAAGAGAACAAACTGATTTTAATTGGAAAATTCACAATTTAATTTGACCAAATGCATAGCCAATTCACAGGACATGGCTAAATATGGCGAGAAACCCGATATTTCACTGATTCAGAGTGAACTACAGTAATAAATATACATACAAAAAGGCCATTTACCACTCATCACTATTTCTCCAAAACTATATGTTAATTGATTCGAACATTTTTACATACGTTTATCTTGGCCTCTAGAGGCTCACTAAAAAAGGATTTTCTTCTCCAACCTCAGGACTCTGTTTCACTGGCCTCCAACATATCCTTTGTATTCTTATGGAGATATAATAATTGATTTATTTATTTGATTGACAGCTGTTAACTAAAAACAAATTGAATAAAATTGTGGTAGGAAAAACTTTTAAAATTAAAAATAATTGACTAAAGTAGTAAATTATTCATAGCATTAGCTGTTCTAAATTGGATGGTATATTAAATTATTGTTTTTCAAAAACAAAGTTTTAGTTTGATTTACTCTAAGTAATTTTTTAATGTTCTTGATTGTTGAAATTTTTACTTCTAATTTCACAAGTCTTCAAACTTAATATTATGACGGGCGAAGTGGGCGGGTTCAGCTAGTATTACTATAATAAATATCAGCTAATAATATTAATATAAATTTGACAATTGATCAAGACAACCATTTGCGTGGGCTAATGTTTTCATAAAAGAGCCCCTCTCTTCACCTCTTGCCTATGCTCAGCTGTCACTGGCCATGAACACAGACTAATTGTACAATCCGTACTATGATGGTAACAACTCCAAACATGCTCTGAAAACAGAAAGTAAATTAAATATAACACAACAAAGTCTTAAACCAACTTGTTGAATATACATAGAAAAAAAAAGGTTTATTGTGTTCTCAAGGATTTAATCAACATAGCCAAAATCCAATTAGACAGATTGAGATAGAAGTACTGAAGAAAAAAGTGTATCACCTAGTTACTTAAGGGGACCCGGAAGGTCCTATGCTACGCATGTTAAATTTCTAAATGTTAAATGCATGCTAAATGTTAAATTTCTAGAATTTGGTGCAAACTTTTCTCAGAAAGTACCATAGCTACAGTAATGCAATGTTCACCACATGTTCTATACTTATTAACCCACACTTTAACATAGGGATTTACATTTATATTTAGTTTTAGCAAAGTTTTAAATTTTTTTATAGGTATATTATTTTTTTCTGTGTTTTTTGTCAATAAATATTTTTTAATTTGATCATAAACTGTTAAACAAATAAATCCCTCTGTTAAAATGTGTGACAATATGTACATGATATGTAGTAAAAATTTCATGAAGTTATCTCCAGTAGTTTTGGAGAAAAGTTTGCACCAAGTTACAAAAACTAGTTTTTCGGAAAATCGCAAAAAACGCAAGCCTGTAAGTAAAATCTTTATTTTCTCATTACCTTTTTAACTAAAACATCCCAGCTCCAAATTTACAATAATATTTACATTTTCTTCCTTATTGTATGCAGCATATTTCAAATCTAAATTCCCAAGTTTCCTTTTGGAAGCACTGTCTACACCTTCGAAAAAAAGTGTTTTTTTTTTTTTAATTTTGGTGTCTGTCCCTGTGTGTGTGTGTGTGTGTGTGTTTGCACGTGCATGTCTGTTGTCTCTTTGCTGGAGACCAAATGGATGGATCGAATTTCACTAAATTTTGGTATGAAGGTGTATTTAGCAAATATCTCCAGACTATTTTTTTCACTATTTTAAATTTTAGTTTTTTATTTTTATGGGCAAAATGAAATTTTCTCAAAAACGGCCCTAACGATTCTGATTAAAATTTCAGGAAAGATGTAAATTACAATTTAAAATATTTTAGTAAAAACCTCATTCCCTAACTTTAATAGTATTTGAGTTATAACATTTTTGCTATGGGCAAAAATACTATAAAATGCAAATTTTTCAAGCTTTCTTCTAACAATTTTGATTAAATTTTCAGTACACAATGGTCTAGGTTTCCTCATGGGAGTAGACCTAGGACTAGGGCTGGAGTCAGAAACTTGGTCATTAGTCTCATTACCAACTATAGGTAAAGGCTTTCCTACATTTTTTCGTTTCTTGAACACTTTTGCAGTTTTTCTAGGTCTTCTAGGCATTGTAAATGCAATATAAAACTAATAAACACTGCACTAGAAATAATAATTTATCGAAACCACAACACAAGTTTAGAAAACTTTCAAAACAATAAACTTTGAACAAGAAAGAATGAGAAATGTAAACAAACAGAACAGACGAACATTGAATAGTAAGTAAACAGGTTATCCAACCAGACAAAACATTATAACCAAAAAATATGAAATGTATACTATAACTAGACCTACACCAAATATGATCTAGAGTGCTAAGGACGGCTGGGATAAAGTACCAAATCCATGTGTGCAATCATATACAAATATATTTTTTAAACCAGTAATTTAGTAGCCAAAGTTTTAAGTATTTTATATCAAATTGTTCAGAACAAAATGGCCTATCAGAAACTAATATTTAAAAAAAAAAAATAATTTTTTTCATTTTTTCACCGACTGGGTCCCCTTAATATTGCTGATGATGATTCAATGTAAAATAATACAGCAGATTATAGTTACATCAAAATTCTTAAACCCAGATATATTGGTCATTGTCATGCTAATAAGATATTGAAGAAGCAAGGCTAATAATTGTGTTCCTTAAGAGAATCCATTAATCTATGGGTTTAAGGCAATACTGTCGTTTTATAAAATGGAGAGAATTTTGAATTATTTTCCAAATAATTTAAGAGGAAAACCATGCAATGAGTTTTATATGGATGTAAAGATAATTTATTCTAAAAATATATTTAATCCCTTAAAGAACGTAAGATTCTAAAGCTTTACCTTTTCAGCTGTATTTGTTTAGCAGAGACTTCATATAGCCCGCCATATGCTTTCTTATTTAGTTAATGAAGATATGATGGATTTTACTTCTTTGTTGTTTATTGTTTAGCTCAACTGGATAAGCTGTATTTTTATGATGATTCCCTATTCCTTTGGCCTTTTATTCTTGTATTCATTCCAGTTTTTATGAGATAAGATCAGCAGTAGAAACAAAAATTCACTACCTACTCTTTTCAATTTCCATGTTTAACTTCAATAGAGCTTGTTATGTTTCTCCGGCATGACATTCTTCAATTATAATATTCCATATATTTTGTTTGGACTAAGTAATAAAATCAGGGAAGTTTTTCTTTTATAGAGCTTCGAGTCTTTTATTCTAAGTTCTTTTTCCACTAATCTCTATTGACTCTCAAGCTCAGTCAGAGCATTGAGGAATTCATTAACTCATTATCATTAACAAATGTATGTTAGTTGAATAACTACTTTTTGAAAATTATGTTTATTAAAAACTGCTCATCGAGCTTTCTCTCGTTCATTTTGATTACCATAGCCCTCTATATTATAATTATTGTGAAACAAATGATACTTGCATAGCTGGAACATTGGCATGTTCTGTAACCAATAATTATTTCCACTCATAAATTTTCCATAAATTCTCTAATTTTCTGTTATTTATTTGCCTTAGTAGTTCTAGTTAATTTTACATTTTTTTCAGTTTTATTTAATATTTTAACTTGAAAATTTTAAATAATTAGAAATTTTGTTCTTGAAAATTATAGTTGGTTTAGTACAAGTTATATTACTTTCTAGTTAATCTAAAAAGCAATAAATACAGTAGTTTATATTTGTGAGCTCTTCAGCTTTTTAATTCTGAGAGATCACATTTTATACTCTTTGATAGAAAGTAAAAAATCTTCCTAAAAACATATTGTATTTCTGGATATATTTTATCTAAATAGATAAATACTCCTAAATAAAATGACCATTATAATTTTTAATCCTGAGACTTTTGGATACAAGGCCATGGTCGAATTTCTCAGTATTAGATAATGATTTTAATAAACTAAGGAACTAAATGATTAAGTATTTGTTTCAGTAGTATCTAATATCTATCTCAAGTCTTTGATATTGTGACCAAGTACCAAGTAAATGGAGCAAACTAATAGTTTTCTGAGCAGCTTTCTCTATAAAAAATAGGTTTGTAACAATTTTCTTTTCTCAATTTTTTAATTTCTGCTGGCACTTTTTCATTATTATTCCCCATACAGAAATGGGTACACAAGTTTTCATATTGTTTCAATTGAAGAAGCCATTTTATTTTTGTAGTGATTGTCAGTTTTCTCTTTTAATATAAATTGCATGTACATTTTATGCTATCCCAATGTAAGTATATTCAGCTGTGTAGTTTTCAGTAGATTTTTTTTCTTATTTTGATTCATTTTTTCTTGTTTTTAGGTAATTCTGTATAATACTCCATGTAATTTTTGATATAATAAAAGTAAGTGTCAATATACAAAAGGGCAAACTATAGATTTGCCTTCTTAAGAAGTTCGGCTAGTAAATCTTAGCTTTTTTTAAATTTATTATAGGAGTTATTTAATTTATTAATATTAGTGGTGACAAATAATTACTATTCCATTAAGTAGTTTAGCTTCTTGGTTCGCTGATGATAGAGTGATGCACATTCAAATTATGCCTTATCACCTGCTAAATTCAGACATACTTCTAGCGCTTTTATGCACCTGCATGGGGGTCTATAATAAATATGCTTGTTGCAATTACTTTTTGTAGTTGAGCAAAATATATGTATATTGTTTTATATAAGTCTTATTGCAAGGTTTTATGTTACCATAAGTTTCAAAATAATCTTACATCAATCACATATGTTCTACAGAGTATTCTTGTAGGATCTTTTGATTAGCACCTGTGACATCACAGTTATTCAGGAAAAGGTATCTCATGAATTTATGTTTAATTTGAAATGTTTGTATTATTGACAGTGTTATTTGTTAGTTTAAAAAATCCAACAAGTGATTGGATTACATTCATATACTCATGCACACTAAAACAATATTGAGTTTCATCTTAGAAAGTAAATTTAATGTTAGAAGAAAACGCAAATTAAATATTTAACTCACTAAATATTGAATTCAATATTTAATTCACTAAGTCATAATATATAAATCAGTCAATTGGTTTTTTTTATAATAAATAACCAGCATTTTCCAAACTATTTTTAACTTGAATGTCTTTCGACTAAGATTTTTTATGGAAATTAAATATACGTTTTAGTATTATAATACTGTACCATAGAAATGTTGAATTTAGTTTACTTTTTTGCTTTTGTTTACTTCTTTGTTGCAGTTGGTTGGATTGTTGTACTAAGCACTTGACAATTAATCTGCCTATGAACAGAAGTACTCATAAGGCATTATGTGATGTATGTAATAAAGAAACAATAAAAATAAAAGCTTACCATTATCAAAGGTCCGGTAGGAGCACTAGTTTGGGACATAATAGAGACAGTTTGAATAGATTTGGGTTTCAGTCACAAATAGAGAACAGAAAGAGATTTATTTGAATAAGTAGGCTATTGGGCACAGGAGCTTTCACTTTGAATGCATCTGCCTACTAACACAGAAGTACTTTACTCTTTAAGTATCAAATTAACAATATATCTACAATGTAGATGCACAATGTACGTTTGTTACAAATTGTATAGTTGGATTTTAATACATTATCGTTATTTCTGCTGTTTGTTATTGTCTTCATTTATTAATTTTACTTAAATTATTATAATGTTTTGCTAAAAAAATATTGATTTATTTGAAACCGGTTAGCAATGACTTTCATACTACCAGTGTAATGTGCTAAATTAGTAAATAATGTATTTTGAATGGCTAGGTGGGTTTAAAACTCAGTTCCCCCTCCCACCTCGAATCGCCCTCATCAACAGCCATAATTTCATAGCGTGTAATGTTACAAAAATATGATTGAATAGTAATAATAATGAGTAGATGTATTAAAATCAATTGTATAGCTTAGGCTTTTATTCTCTTTTTATTTATTGTTTAAAGATATGCTTTTCAAAATATTTTTGTTATTTTTATGTCTGAACATGAATTTAAGTACTATGGATTACTCAAAAATCCATTAATTCAATCTCATTCCTATTTTGACATGTGGTTTGCCAAGAATGTTTTTCATAAGTTTTTTGAATGTCTGGATTATTGAGAAAAAAAAAGGTTGTATCATTTTCCTTAAACAACGTTTTGTTGGCTTCTAGAGTTTGTACAATTAATTACTTGGTCGCGTTGTAATCCTTATGAAACTTATTGTTACAATACATTGCCTTTGTATGTGTAAATAAATTTAGTGGTCTAGAGTTTATTAAAATCAATTAAAATTGAACAGTTTACAGTCATTTTGAATTTATTTAAATTCTTTAAAACCTCTGCATTTACTTTCGCATATAAAAGCAATGTGTCGGAACTAAACATTTCATAATGATTGACTCACAAACCCATCCATACAGGAGCGTTAGTATTGACCCACCCGCCCACCAATACTTGTACGGTGGTATTGACCCACATACCCATCCATACAGGAGCGTTAGTATTGACCCACCCGCCCACCAATACTTGTACGGTGGTATTGACCCACATACCCATCCATACATGTATGGTAGTATTGATCCAATCAATAACACTGTACGTGTAGGGGTGTGTGGATGGGTCAATACAACTCTTTCCTTAACTCTCTTCTAATTCTGTATCGTGTTCTGCCAAACCTACTTCTTTCATATTTCATTTCTCCTGACTCAAATGTTAATGACTAAGTAATTAATTTTATAACCTTTAGAAGCCAAGAAAACGTTATCCGAGGAAATTGATAAGTACTTTTTTCTTGAAAAGTAAAAATAAATTTAAAAATTTTTGAAACTTGTAGAAAACATTCTTATCAACTATGTGTTAAATTATAAATATGATGAATTAACACATTGACTGCGGACTACTTCTTTATACGTAATGGTGGCGCTGCGCGCGTAGTGGACTACTTCTAAATTGTCGGCACCAAAATGCACACAAAGAACGGCACAACAAGCGGTGAGTGGCACAAGGTTCCCGGGCAATGGCTAGCCTCACCCTGAACCAATATCGTTGAAGCGGGAGGGGTACTTCTTTAGAAGTAGTCCGCTACGCGCACAGCGCCACCACTACGTATAAAGAAGTAGTCCGCAGTCAACGTGTTAATGGGTTTTTGAGTGGGAAGACAAGTGTAAAGTTGATACACAGTGAAAACTAGTAAAATGTTAGTTTCTTAGTAAAAAACCTTCAAACTCGAGTACGTTTAATTTCTTTGCTGACAGTAGTCTCCTCAATGGAAACCTCCTCAATCCTAAAAAGTATTAGTATACATTATTTGATTTTTAGTATTTTTATGAATGTGTCTAAAGCTGTAAGATACTGTTAGAATAAAAATTTAAAATTACCATGTCAATACCAAAAATGTTCCAGGATCCTGTACAAGAATTCTTTCGCAAGGTGGGAATAGGTTTTGTCTCAGGCACTCTGGGCTCAATGTTCAACATCCCCTTTGACGTGGCCAAGTCTCGTATCCAAGGGCCGCAGCCTGTGCCTGGGCAGATCAAATACCGCGGGACTTTGGCCACTATGGTTCTAGTCTACAGAGAAGAAGGGTAACATATTTTTATTATTCTACTGAGGAAAAAGTCTACCTATATATTTGTGCATGGGTTTTACAGGCAATGACTAATGAATTGACGTCATATGGCTGATTTGATTCTGATTTTTCAGCTTAAGGGATAACAAATTATTTATATCGTTGGTTATCTTCTATAATGATTTATTGTTTGCTCTTTAAAAGAGGTGTTTTTTAACCTTTAAAATTATAAATATTTTACATTTTTTTAAATGAAAAACATTTTATCCCTTCTGTTATATAGTTATTAAAAAAGGTAGTTATTAAAAATTCAATTTGTACTTTGAACGGTTTTGTTTTGTAGTTGATTTAAAATCAGCTAAATTCACCACTTCATAAGGCCACAAGTTATAGTGGTTAGAAACATTTTTTTTGTATTTTTTCTGTCTCAAAGGAAGGTACATTAACTAATTTTGATTATAAAATTGAAAAATGATTAACTCATTGAAAACCGATTGCACCACCTTAACACCTTCTGTAAGCCAAGATTTTTGTATTTCGTAAGCTTTGACTGTTAAGCCCTATTTTAAGGAAACCATAATTCATTAAAAAGATTTCAAGTTGATTCATTTATTACTTTAGTTGGTAACGAAACATTTTTATGCAGTGAAACTTACCTGATATAAAATTAAATATTTTCCTCACTGCTCGAAAATCTTATGTTGTGGTTTTTTTAATGAATCAAAACAAAATTTTCTTATTAACGTTTGTATAAATTATTTGTCAAAACCACAATGTAATAACTTGCTACCGTTAAATCCTCCTTTCTTTGTGTAAAAATTGATATGCCACCTGTGTACTTTTTTTCATTTACTATACATACTTATTGCCCCCAAACCCCTTGTGGTTTAAGCATCAAAGCTAGTCTGTCACGTGTGCTTTCCAATATGATAACGAGTGGCTACCAAAGTTGATTACCAGGAGCTCTCCAAATTACACAAGATTATTATGGGTGGTTACCAAAGTGGATCACGGAGGACTATAAAAGATCATCATGGTGGCTATCTAAGTGGTTGTCGGCCAGTTAACGTAATCGATGATGGGTGTTACCCAAGATAATCACGGATAATTAACCAAGTTGATCACAGGGTGTTCCCAACAGTATCACGGGAACTACGCAAGTTGGTCATGGAGGATGCTAATGTTAATCACAGAGTCTAACCAAGGTCATCACGGGGGTGGCATAAGTCGATGACTGTGAAGCACCGAAGTTGATCACAGGGGCTGGTAAACGGAGAGATCAACGTAAATAGTGTATAAGGTTTTAAGTATCCAGTCTATTTTAATGCTGAAATAGGTAGTTACAGGGCTGGATTTAGTATTTTGGCGCCCCTAGGATTTTTTCCTCCCCTTAGTCTGTTTAAAGTTAATATCCTAAAAACCTTTACAAAAAAAAATATATCAGACCTATTTGTTAATTGCTTAAACACCACTCCACGATGTCATTTTATCGTTGCAAGTTTTTTGAGGAATTTATTTGGTTCAAAGCTTAATAAAATACTGTTAATGTATTAACAAAAGATTGGTTAATAACTTTTCTTTTGTTCAATTTAGTCATTTGGGCAAATAATAAAAAAAAACTGTAATAGGCGAGGGGGCTACCTAAGTTGATCACAGGGCGCTAGCCAAGTTGACTATGGAGGCTGTCCAAGACGATTACGGGTGATTACCCCCAAGTTGATCACAGGGGGCTCCTAACATGATCACTGGCGGTGGGAGGGGGTCTACCCAAGATGATCATAAGTGGTTAGTTGGTCAACATAGTTGTAAAGGTAAATAGTGTGCAAGGTTTTAAGTTTCCAGCTGGTTTTAATCATGCTTAAATGGGAGGATATATTCAAAAAATCTATTTTTTTACAAAAAACTCAAATTAACCAACTTTTTTTGAGGAAACTGTTGTATATACAGCATAGAATTATATAAACATTCTATAGTAAATTTTATTGTGAATTAAACAACGTCATTTGATATCTTCTAAATTAAATATTGCAACTACAGAAAAACAAATACCTCAACAGTACACGAAAGATAGTTTTTGTTTGTTTTGAAATATCAAATATAACAACAGTTTAATAGTCTGTAAGGTTTATACTTTCCAAATTATTTTATTCTTACTTAAATAATTAATGAGTAAAATATTTATTCATTTATTATTTATGAAAACACCAGTCGGCACTGGTGGTGCAGTGCTGTAGACCAGCTACTTGGAGACAAAGTTTTTGGGAGATTGTAGGCGATAGGTTTCAGGCTTGGTTCTCTTAATACAGGTCCGCTCAATGGTTGTCATAAACGTAGACACTACTAGAAAAGTCTGGAGTGTCCCTGTTGAATGATAGTCCAGGTTCAGATGTTGTGTAGGGAAGAGAACTGAGTGTCAGACTTGTCAGTTAGCTGAAAAATCAGACCAACACTACATGGTTCGGATTCCACATAAAGCTGTAGGTCCCATAGTTGCCCTGGCTATTGGACTATTAATTAATAAAGTTGAATTCAGATAGTAACAATGACTACACTTGTTCATCTACACTCATCACACTCATTCACTCCTCATATTCGCACATATCTCTATGATCGGCGTCTTAGAAATGAATAATGAATAAATGGGAGGAACTATTCTATAAAATTACGTGTTTTTGACAAATCTCAACTGTACCGACTTTTTGTAAGGAAATGGTAGAATATACCACAAAACGTACATTAAACTTTTTTATCACAATTAAATTGTAAATATAAATATTTAATTTGATGTTATCTTAACTAAATATTACAGCTTTCAGTAAAACAAAAACCTAAGCTGTGCAAGCAGGTAAGCGCTTTCTCGTCAGCCATTTTGAATGTTGTCTAGGTTATGAAATTGCCAAATAAAATTTTATATCAATCTTTCTAACAGAAAAATGAAGGTAAATATTATGTAGGGTTTTAAGTTTATAGCCTTTTTTACTCATATTTAAGATGGGAAGAACTATTTTTAAAAATCACATGTTTCCGACAAAATTCAAATTTACCGACTTTTTGTGAAGAAACTGTAGTATATACCATAAAAATGTATATCGAACTTTTTATGCAGAATTTTATTGTTAATTGGAACATTTCATTTGATTCTATCTAAAGTAAATATAACAGTGTCAGTAAAATAAAAACTTCAACTGTGAAAACAGGTCAGCAGTTTCTCATTTTTTCTTGCCAGAAAAGTGAAGGTAAATAGTGTGTAGGGATTTAAGTTTCTAGCTTATTTTAATCATGCTTAAATGGGAGGAACCTTTCCAAAAAAATCACATGTTTTCGACAAAACTCAACTTTACCGACTTTTTGTTTGACCCTAAAAATTTAAATGACATTTTTTGTACATAATTTAATTTTTAATCTGCATATTTTGTTAGAGTCTATCTAAATTAAATATTACAGCGTCAGTATAACAACAACCTTAACTCTGCAAAAAGGTCAGCAGTTTCACATCAGCCATTTTGAATTTTTTCTAGGTTATGAAAAGTGAAAAATCAAATTTCAAAGCAGTTTTGGTAACAAAGTAGTAAATCTAAACAGTGTGTACGGTTTTAAGTTCTTAAATTATCGTAGTATGGTAATAAAATACGAAAAACCTAACAAAAATAGAATCTTTTGAACAAAAAGTGAAATTTAATGATTTTTTGTGAAGTTAATATCGAAAATACAACAAAATTATTCTTTACAAAAATTTTAGGAAATTTAATTATAAATCTGTCAGAATGCTGTCAGATTTGCTCTACAACCAACGGTTTGGCCACAATGAAGCCGTAAGTAAAACTCTGCACACAATTCAAAATTCCGGTCTGCCATTTTAATTTTTTTTGGGTTAAAAATTTAAAATTTTTAGGTTTTTTTTTTAATTTTCCTGTTAGTTGCTTGGTAAAAGCTACAAGTGTGCCAAATTTCAACATTCTAGCTCATCTGGAAGTGGGTTAGAATTTGTATATAAGAGTCAGTTAGTGAGTGCGAGAGTCAGTCAGAGAGTTACATATGCGACTTTATGGATATATAAATAAAAGCCATTCACCACTCATCACTGAAAATTTTTACATGTATATCTTGGCCTCTGTAAGCTAATTAAGAAAGGATTTTCTTCTCAGAACTCAGGACTCCGTCCTACTGGCCTCCAAAATTTCCATGGTATTCTTATGGAGATTTTGGAAGCATTGTGTGATAGTTTTTGTGTGACTGAATAAAACACACACGCACACACATTAAATTTGATTGATTTATTTGGTTATCAGCTGTTAAATAAAAACCAATTGAATAAAATTATGAAAGGATAAACGTTTGTAATTTAAAATAAATGAGTAAAGTAGTAAATCATTCATAACATCAGATGTTCTAAATTGAATGGTATATTAAATAATTGTTTTTCAAAAACAATGTATTTAGAGTGGTTTACTTTAAGTATTTTTTTTTTTTTTTTAATTTATACTTATATTTTGATTGCAAGTCTTCAAACTCAATATTATGACCGGCGAAGCGGGCGGGCTCAGCTAGTTTTAAATATAAAGAAACATATAATTACTTAAATTATATGGTAAGTACGGTAGTGCATTTAAAATTTACACATCTCCAAAGTCAGCCATTTGACCGTATTCATCTTCGTCTTTCTCGGAAGATGCTGTGCTTGAGCTGTCTTCAGCTAAATTAATTATTTCTTCAGCTAAATCCATAATTATGGATGGCTCAATAATAGCGCCGTTTACAAACTGTTGGTAGTAGTCTTTATCCTGCAACTTCTCAGCGCTGCGCACACATTTTTGCTTTGTTCATTAGTACCTCAACGTCCTCTATCCTAAAAGTATTGTTCCGTGTATCAACTTCTCCCTTTACCTGAGCGCAGATAAGTTCTATGAGGTTGTATTGTGCATAGTAAGTAAGGTGGTAGTCAGATGACTTCATGTCCCATTCAAATGCTACCTTATATTTTTCAAACATTTTCTGAGCTTTTTTAATCCCTTTGAAGGAACTCATCTCTAATTTCACCATCTGTTAATTGCACACTATGCTGTCTCAACCAATCTTGGATTTCAGCTTTTTACCATTGGTTCTTCGAACTTTTTCTGAAAGAGTGGAATGATAACCTGCATTATCCATGACTATTACAGCTCATTCCTCAAACTGTTTAAGGATATTAACAAACCATTCTTTAAATAATTTTACATTCATTTCTGAATGGTAATCTGAGTTAGGTTTTTCAGATCGAAATATAAGTTTAACTTCTTGGTAAAAGTCTTGTTTTTCTGATCCGACATGCAAAACAATTAATATTCCTCCCTTTCCGACAGGCACTTTAAACCCCACTTTGCCATTTGAATCTATCCAAGCCATCTGTTGACTAAGGTTCTGATAAATCCAGGTCTCATCTTAATAAAAATCTGGCCTTGGAAGAGATTCCTTCCTAACAGCACGGATGATCCCAAGAAAATCGACACAAGGGCAAATATCTTCTCTATCCATAACAAATATTTTTCTGTCATTTGATTTCTTATACTCAAATCCTAAGTATACGAAACACTGATGTTTGGGAGCCCTTAAAACTAGTTTTTTGCACAAGTTCTTATCTTATTTTCTATGCAGTTTGAAACTCACCACACTGAAAAAATTCAAATACAGTTTTCTCACTGTCGAAATCATAAAGTTTTAGTAATATTGGAAGAGTTTTTAAACGTTGACCTCAGGCTGCCAAACTTAGGTAACATTCCAACGCATCTGACAATTTCTCTCCTAATTTTTTGAATCGTGCTTCTAGGCACTCCACATGCATTTGCTGTTAATTCTATTAATTCTTGAACTTGCTTAAAATTCATGTGCTTTACCATTTTAGGGTTATTGGGGGACAGATTCTCCAAAAATGTATAAGCATTTGTAAAAAATTGGGTGTGCGTCGGACCACACGGTGGAAGTTATACTTCTTTGGCCATTCTCATACACCCACTCACGCACACAAACAGACAGGATATATAAATGAAATATAAGACATTTTTCAATATTATTCAATATATTTATCTTCAATATATTATACGTGACTTCATTATTATATTATACACCTATATTATCATTATCAGTAATTTCTTCGATTAAATTTCTTCAATTAACAATCGATTAATCGATAGTTCTTAAAAATTTGTTCTTACTTTTCAGCGTGACGCGGTTTCTCGACCAACATCCCATCCGCAACGCGCAATGCGCAACGGGCGCAAAGAAGTATAACTTCAATAATACATTTACTTTGTTCAAATCTTTCTTCTCATGGCATCTTCCTTGTAGTGGAGTCTGAAGAATACTCCTTTCATCAATACCTTCATTTTCCATATCACTCAAACTGTTGGCACTCTTAATAATTTAATCATTCAAGTATAATTTTATAATAAAATGTAGGTATAACACAAACCTATACAAGCATATTAAACTTTATAATAATAAACAAATATACATAATATAATAACGAAAATAGATAAAATAAAAACAATACTCTACTCAATTTTATTAAGTTATTTTTGTAATGTTTAAGAATAACAAATGTAACCAAAATAAACAATTAAATTGAACAGAACTGTTGTAGAGCTGCAGTTACTATTGGCAATCAATGAAATTGTAGGTATGGATAAACTGCTAGGCGAGACGTGTAGAGGGGAGTGTCTTCAGCACAATCGGCCAGGCTTGCAATGATATCACGTGTACCATATGTTTAGTTTGTTTAGAAAATGACAAAGTTGTTTTAAGTCACTGATATAAGTAAAATAGAAATATGTCATTAATGATATTTCACTCTTGCTTAGGTTTATTTTTTATAGGTGGGGAAGGAATATCCTCTCACTTTAAAGTGGGTTCTGACCCTAAGTAGCCCAAGTTCATTAAAGAATATTGAAAGAGTAGGAATATAAGATGGTACACATCACCAAACATTGCACCATATGGCTGAGTAGCAATAACTAGACACATTAGTTCTAATCTCAATGAGAAGGAAAAAGAGCATTTTTCCAGTTTTGAGGTAAGTAGAGCCAGTTACATGTGTGTCATGACTATACTGATTGCTTAGTCTGTGTCAGATGGAGAGCCCTGTACAAAGGGCTAGTGCCCAAGGTGATGCAACTGGGGCCTGGAGGGGGAGTCATTCTGGTTGTCTACGACTATGTCCCTACCTAGACCTTGTAACATGTGTGACATGACTATATCAATTGCTTGTCTGTGTCATTTGAAGAGCCCTGTATAAAGGGCTGGTGCCCAAGGACATGCGACTGGAGCCTGGAGTTGTAGTCATGCTGGTTGTCTACAACTATGTCCCTACCTAGACCTTGTAACATGTGTGTCATGACTTTATCAATTGCTTGTCTGTGTCAGGTGGAGAGCCCTGTACAAAGGGCTGGTGCCCAAGGTCATGCGACTGGGGCCTGGAGGGGCAGCCACGTTGGTTGTCTATGACTATGTCCCTACCTAGAGCCTGTAATGTGTGTCTTGACTATACCAATTGCTTGTCTGTGTCAGGTGGAGAGCTCTATACAAAGGGCTGGTGCCCAAGGTGATGCGACTGGGGCCTGGAGAGGCAGCCATGTTGGTTGTCTGTAACTATGTCCCTACCTAGAGCCTGTAATGTGTGTCATGAGTATACCGATTGCTTGTCTGTGTCAGGTGGAGAGCCCTGTACAAAGGGCTGGTGCCCAAGGTCATGCGACTGGGGCCTGGAGGGGCAGTCATGCTGGTTGTCTACGACTATGTCTACCAGATACTTCAGGCCAGATTTCCTGATTGATCTACCATCATTATTTAACCAATTTTTATTGTATCAAAGAAAAGAATGGATTAATAATGGCCTTCTAGGTTTTAGTACATTGACAATGCATTTAACTACAAATAGTTTTATATAAAACATTAGTGTGTACTGGGTATGCTTGGCTATATTTGCCTTGAGATGTAGTGCCTTTATATATTTTAAATAAGTAATAACAAGTAGTGAACTAATAGCCAAAGTTTTGTAATGTGTCAGTATTTATATTTATAAATTTTGCAGTTTATTTATTTATTTATATTTTTTGTTTAGTTAGTTTTATTGATGAAAGAGTGATTATATTTAACAGAACCAAATCGAGCTTTAGTACTGCAGATTTTATTTGTGTATTTTAAAAAATATTATATTTTAAACTATCAATGTATCATAGTACTAATAAAAAAATTAAAAACAAATATATAAAAATGAAAATATACTTATATATATTTTTGAACTGTATATTATGGCATTAAATTTTATTTTATACTTACTACTCCTTGGAAATCCAAATTCCACAGTACAGTATGTTCCCAATTTCACTAGGATAGCTGAAATTGTCACCTTAGGAAAATTGCCAATTATTTACATACTTTTGGTCTAATGGTTTTATTATTGTGATGAACTTTTATTTAATTAATGTGCTTGAAATTAATGATTTATTCCTTCATATGTTTAACAAATATACAATAAATTTACACAATCAGAGGAAAAACTTACAATATGAGTTTCAGAAACCAAATAAAGTGTTATTTTGTAAAAAACTTTCCTTATTTATGTAGAATTCAGTATTCAGGAATCAAAATTAAATGTTGAGTCTTACATATTGGTAAAATCACTCAATTCATTATATATGGCATTTCTCACTAGATATCACTATATGGGCCAGGTAAATACCCCAAAACTGGGTATTTATAATTTTTATTAAATTTAGAGGAGATTGACTTGTTTTTTTTTCAATTCTCTTGCTTTAAGGATGTTAACATGATGACTAACAATGTTTTTAAGTGTTTTACATGGTTTCTACAAGCATTTAACTTCTCAAGATGATCAATATAAATTCCCAAGTTCCAGGTACCTATTTATGATTTTCATAGTTTTGGATGTTAAATGAATGAAAGTTTATTAAAAATGACAATAAGAGATTACCAAATAAATTGTTTATGTACATACATTATTATAATAGGCCTACCTATAGTATAGAACCTTTTTATTAATTTTAATCAAACTGTCTCGTTTACATTCTCTTGAGATTTTTCTAACAATTGTCCAATACACAAAATATCATCCAAATACTGTAAGTGGTAGATGCGAAACCCTTTCCTCTGAGATGTGCCAATACTGACTTGTGAAAATTTAAGGGCTTGAGTATAACCCAAATGGCAAACATATAAATTGATAAAGCTGTTCCCGGAATAAAATCTCACATATTTTGTACTGGAACCTTGGATTGGCTCCACAAAAAAGGATTCCTAAATCCACCTTGGTTAAGTACTCCTTAAAAATCAGCTTTGTTGATGTTCTCAGATTTTCAATTTTGAAATGTTCCTTGAAAATGTGCTTGTTGAAAGAATCCAAGTTCAAAATGAATCTGTGTGTGCCATCTGGCTTTAAGATTGTAAAGTAAGGAGATAAATACTGTCACTCTAAATAGTTACACTTTTCAGAGGCTCTTTTTTCAATAGGAAATTGACAACCATTTCTGTTTCAGACATTACTGGGTCTCTGAGATAGTTTTTAATCGTATTTTTTGTGAAGGGAACTTATATCCTGATATTATGCACCCCAAGATAAAGCAATACCTGGTCATTTTCCTCAAAACTTCAACCTGCCTTTTATCTTCCATGCCTTTAGATTTCCTGGGATATTTTTCCCAAATTAGTATTTACAAGTTTTGGGTACCAATTAAAAACATATTTATTTATTGATAAAATTATAAATAACTTGAAATGACTATGCCCATTGGCTATTCTATAATGTTACTCAATATACAATAATAATAATACAGTTAAACCTGATATGACAAATCTGAAAGGGGTTTAAAAAAAATTTGATATATCGAGTAATTTGTGATGTTGAGGTTCATTATATTGAGATTCGAAATTTTCGTTATATTGAGGTGATTTCAGTAATTAAAGACATAACCTCTGTAGACTTTTCAGTGAATAAAGTAACATGGACATGGATTTTCTATATTTCATTTAATTAAGTAAACAATACACAGTAAAAAGAAACCCAGTCATACTTGTACGTATCGGCGTAGCAGCAAGGCGATAGGGAACGGAACGTGCTTGGCAATGGGGCCCGCCCATGCGCAGTACCAAAACTTGATCAAATCGCTCATCGAATCTGCAGTGTTGCCTCCAGACTCTACGAATTAAGTGCAGACGTCGCATGAAAATATTGACATGTTCATTCGACATACGATCATCAAACAGTTAATTTAAAAATGGTAATAAGCGATTCTAGAACTTCATACAATGATAATAATAACATTTTCAGGGGTAAAAATCAATTGATCTTCCAAATTTTTTTAAATACCCAAAATGTACGGGTTCTCACTAGGTTAGTATGTCATTGCAACTTAATAAAAAATTATATACAAGAAATACTAAAAAATAATAAAAATCTGCTTTGTGTACACAATAGTCTGTTTGTCAAACTATCATGTCACTCATTTTTTGCCAGCAACAAATTTCCTATACAAATTACTACACAAAATAAATTATAAGGAATTGAAAGAACAACATCTATATAATGCATAGGCATAAAAATTATCAAGTATTTTGGAATGTATCTCACAGTTGAACCATATTTGTGTGAGGAGTTTATTAGGCTAGAAATGCCATCAAGGCTTATCCCCCACCGTGAACAAAAATCTCAACAAGAAGTATACAAACTTAAAGGCTTGAAAAAGTGAGCTTTAATAAATCCGCCTTATACTACAAATGGTTGAACCTCAGAATCATAACTAATGTATTAATTTGTGATACTTGTGTGCTCTTCGCTGGTGGAGCTGAAGTTTAATCATGGTTGCATGTAATCTGCACAGTCTAGTTGTATATGTATTTTGTACCAAAACATACGTAGTACTTAATATGCAAGAAGTTAAAGTAGAAAGTTACATTTTTTAATGTAACCATTATTTCTCTATTCATCTATTACTACTTAACGATTATAATGTAACTTAAAAAAAGAAACATTACAAATTAATAAGTAACAACTAAGTTAGGTATCGCAACACAGTCAATATTTATACTAAAAGAGAACTAGTTGTTGACTTACAGTAAAATGAGGCAACGCCATTTACAAACAAATAGAAGCTTGTTGAATAGAGAAAGGAAAATGTCACCCTTTGTTGATTTATGATATTACAACAAATAAAAACGTCAGACAAATATAATGAATGTATCGCACAGTGTGATAGCATTAGTTGGAGGGTTAGTAGTATTTTTAATTTGATGTAAACACATTACATTAAATTTAATTTAAACACATTACATGAAATTTAATGTAAACACATTACATTAAATAAAATGTAATAAATTTAATGTATTTCTTAAAATAGCATCAAAATTTTATCTTGTAATCACCAAGTCTCTTGTGGCTGTTTCTTGGATTGGTAATCAGTGAGGGATTCTATCTTTGAACGCAGCCTCCCTGCCTATTCACTGGTGGTGGTTCAGAAGTCGCCTTTAAGCCGGTGGTCCTCAGGTTTTGTTATAGAGAGCTTCCTAGCCCCTAACTTCACCTGGTAAAATAAGACCTCTTTTAACTTTTTTATTTTAATCTGCAGTTTCTCTCCTTCCTTGACTGTATGTCACAAAGTCATTGCACACTGGTGCTGCTCTTGCTTTTCTGCAGTCACCAAAAAACGGTCTGGATATAATTTCTGGATACTATATAATGATCAACAACAATCCAAGAATTAAGACCTAATAAACCAACTTCATAAAAAAGAGTTGAGTGAGAAAAAAAGCTAAAGATACCTCTCTCGTCCATTACGAACAGCTCCCGATCGCCCACCTTATGCAATGTGTAAACCTTAATTATTCTACCAAGTAATATTACCAAGTTGAGATTTTTGTTCACGGTGGGGGATAAGCCTTGATGGGATTTCTAGCCTATTAAACTCCTCACCCAAATATGTTTCAACTGTGAGATACATTCCAAAATATTTGATCATTTTTATGCCTATGCATTATATAGATGTTGTTCTTTCAATTCCTTCGAATTTATTTTGAGTAGTAATTTGTACAGGAACATATTGCTAGCTGGCAAAAAATGAGTGGCATGATAGTTTGACAAACAGACTGTTGTGTAAACATAGTTTATTTTTATTATTTCTTAGTATTTCTTGAATACCACCTCCACCTCAACCCAGAGGGAATCACCAACCATTCCGAATGAATAGCATCTCACCAATACCCACCAGTACATCTTTAGTACCAGGACATCTCCAATACAATACTATCTCAAATTGTCTTTTGAATGACTGTATTTAACCCGGGATCGGTCGCGCGTATAGGGAGATTCTAACATCTGGATTTTTCAATATTAACATAATATTTTGAATTAAAATTAGAAAGTTCTTTACACAATCTTAAGTTCAGTCCATGTTGTTTATTATACAATGTATAGTAGTTCTTAATTGTGTTTTTTTTATTATAATTCGACTATTTTTTACCCTAAAATCCTAAGAAGAATGTTAGTTTTAACTGTAAGGACTTTTGAAATAAAACTTCAATGCAATTAAAATTAAACCATTGTTTTATTAGCTAAAAGTATAACATATAATAAGTACAGTATTATTATTCAATAGATATAGTGAACAGAACGCAACATTTTATGGAACACAGTCAATGCACTTCATTTCTGTCAAGCCGACGTGTTCTGTGCATATAGGTTTTTGCACAGAACACGTTTTTGATGATATACAATATCCTACAACTAAATAATACACTGATATCACAACAACAAAAAATTGAAAGAAGCAATTATAGAAGTAACGCGATAGGTCGCGCCGTTAGAATGGCTCTACACCACACTGCCACGTGATCGGTCGCGCATCTAGAACGACACTAACTGTACTGCGGTGCGCTATAAAAACAGTCCCCCCCACCACTGCTAGACTATGAGTCATCATGAAACCACCTGAAATACATCCAGAAAGAGTTCCTCGAGGCATATTAAAAATATGAAATTTATAATAAATAAAAAAAATTTCTTTTTAAGCGAAAAGTTTTGTTAGAACGGTTCTAATAGTGCGACCGATCCCGGGTTAATAATTCTCAATCATATTTGCTTTACATACCTCAATATTGTAAAAGATTTTTGTAAACTTGAAACTAATTAGTTATAAGCAAATTCGTGCTCTCAGTAAATAACGTGATTTATGTAATTAATAACATGTTTAATATTACTGCATAGATAGAGAACATCATATTACTACTACCGGTACTTAAAAATTTGTTTAGTTCAATTAATATTTAAACAATGATGTAATTTTCAATTTAAAAAAAAAAATCATTTTATATGTTTATGTTACCTCTAAAATAACCATTTTTAATAAGATAGTGTTGTGTTATATATTTTTCAGTGTTTTCATTTTTTATTGTTGAAAGACCGTAATTGTTGTTTGTGTTGTGATAAAGGTAACTTTATAATCATCACATTGAGAGGTCAATTTTAATTGTCTCTTCATTGAGAAGGAAATACAATGAAACACCAGAGATACTCACAACTAGTTATAAGTATGTGGGTTGGTTGGTCTGAAATTAGAATTCAGCTGAAAAAGTTCTGTTAAAATTTTCAGTATCCTGCTTAATTTAGTGTGTGGCTCATTTTTAAATTGGTTTAGATGTAGATAATTTGGTAGATTATTATAAATAAAAAGTGAGAAAATTTCCATTAAGTGACACACTTAAATGGAAATTGTAAAATACATTTTATTTTCAGTTTAATGAAAGAATTTATTTTCATTGTTACTTAAAATTTATATTGCAAACATAACTGTTATGGCATGAGTAATCAATCAAACCTATGAAAGGAAAACTATTTCAAAATTGTTTTGATTAACCCGGGATCGGTTGCGCATACTCCACTTCCGCGATCGGTCGTGCGTCTAGGGTGATTCTAACATCTGGTTTTTTCAATATTACCATAATATTTTGAATTAAAATTAGAAAGTTCTTTACACAATCTTAAGTTCAGTCCATGCTGTTTATTATACAATGTATGTATAGTAGTTCTTAATTGTGTTTTTTTATTATAATTCGACTATTTTTTTACCCTAAAATCCTAAGAAGAATGTTAGTTTTAACTGTAAGGACTTTTGAAATAAAACTTCAATGCAATTAAAATTAAACCATTGTTTTATTAGCTAAAAGTATAACATATAATAAGTACAGTATTATTATTCAATAGATATAGTGAACAGAACGCAACATTTTATGGAACACATTCAATGCACTTCATTTCTGTCAAGCCGACGTGTTCTGTGCATATAGGTTTACAACACAATACACATATACAATATCCTACAACTAAATAATACACCGATATCACAACAACAAAAAATTGAAAGAAGCAATTATAAAAGTAACGTGATAGGTTGCGCCGTTAGAATGGCTCTACACCACACTGCCACGTGATCGTTCGCGCGTCTAGAACGACACTAACTGTACTGCGGCGCGCTATAAAAACAGTCCCCCCCCACCACTGCTAGACTATGAGTCATCAAGAAACCACCTGAAATACATCCAGAAAGAGTTCCTCGAGGCATATTAAAAATATGAAATTTATAATAAATAAAACAAAACAAATTTCTTTTTTAGCGAAAATTTTTGTTAGAACGGTTCTAATAGTGCGACCGATCCCGGGTTAATATAGCTAGGCTGATGTAGAATTTAATAACATTATACAATGCACTGTTGCTAAGATGCTTATAAACTATACTTGAAGCAAAATACCTTTCCAATAACAATGCCATAGTTCAGGAGAGTGGATCCAGTGCTCAAAAGCCATGAATTTGGGTGTCATAGAGGAATAATAAAAACATGAAAACGTGATACTTTTTGAAACTATCCTGGAATATTTTTTAACAATCAAGCAAAAACTGAACACAATGTATAACATGATCTGACTGATCTGCTCTATATTCTTAAGATACTATGTAAAAGCTTGAAGACACTGATTACTAATGAGTTAATACATTCACTTAGTCACTACTTAGTGAGTTTATTATTAACTGAATTTTGTTTGCTAAGGTACAATGTAAAAAGGTTTTCAGATTGATCCCAATCAGTTTAATAACAAATGTTGATAAAGATCAGCTGATGAACAGAGGCTGTTCATTTGTCATTGGGCTGTTAGTTATAGCTAAACCTTTATGATTATCAATCATAAATAAACAGCCCTTTTTTATAACTTATTTATTTATGATTATCAATCATAAATAAATAAGTCAATTACAATGAATTCAACACACTATCTTACGGATGTTATAGTTGGGTATAGTTTAGAAATCACTACAAAAATGAATCTCATACACTAGAATAATGATAATAACATAATATTTAAATCTTTGTGTTTAAATATTATGTTATTATTAAAAATTATATAAACACCTTGTGTTTAATGGTTCAATTGCAATGACCTTGTGATATTCGTAAAATTCTGCATAATTTGAGTACCCACATCGCTATATTTAAGGGAAAAAATATTTTTCAGTTTTTTCTCAGTATCATAATTTTGCCAGCTTTTCCACTAAGAAACCCTATCACATTATTGTTTCTTAGCTATGAATATACTATGAAAAAAATGTTAAGTCAAAAAATCGTCGAGGCCCCTGTTCTATATAATTGCCTTTTTCTTAAAGCTGTTTTAATAATCAACATAAAATTATCACCAAAGTTAATGTTTGCTTGTAAAAGCTATAATCTGTCAAATATATGATGTTGTATTTTAAAAATTAAATCAACTTTCTAGTTTATCAAGATCATGGTTGGCAAGGGTTTATAAATCACTATAAAAACTAGCTGGTGCGCTCACAGGTCTGCTACTGTAAATTCACATCTACTATGTACTTTTTGTACATGAATACATTGATCATCCATTAATTAATTATGCTAATTAATTTTTGAACCAAAGATATACGTCCAATAGCATCATTAATTTTCCTAAGGATTTGCATGCTAAAAGAGTTGCAAATGCTGTGACTACGTTATACTGTAGATTGGTTAACAGTATTTTATAAATTCTATAATATAACAAAATATATTTTCTAATTACTATACATTTATTTATATGTGTTATACATAGGTAACTTAGTTGTAGAGTGAGTCACTTATCTCACTTTGTAGACTGACGAGTGAGTCTGAAGTAGTATAGGTATTATACACCACAAAATATAATATTTTCATATATTTTTACATTTTATTAATCTTAATTCAGAAATTTAAACTTAAAATAAAAACTATTATACATCATCATATTGTAATGCCAAAGTAGTTTTTATTAGTAAAATGTTGTGCCATAGTATTTTGCATTATAATTTGTTATGTGTATAATAACAAATATTGTCATAAATAGTTGTCATAATCCCTTGTATTTGTTTTTAAAATGTTTTAACCTTGTAATAATATATGTTTGTTTTACGTATATATGCATTTTAATTGTTCCTTGCTGCATCTTATAACAATTATATATACGTACTTGTAGTTGCTTTAAGTTATTGATAAAAACAAATGTTAGTATTATACTTTTAAATTCCCATAGTTAATCACAAAAGTCAAAACTGCTGTCATCTGATTTTGTTTGACATGTCTGTTAGAATCCATACCAATTCCAGTGATTATTTTTCTTTTTTGACTAATTTATGTTTTCCTTTTTAGTACCTATTTTAATTTGTCACCTGTAAACTTAAAACTAAATTTATGATTTTGCAAGTCCAATTTTGTGTTGGTGCAGTTCTAAACACCAATACCAATCATATGGAGAATCAAAATATAAAGTGCTTTTAGTCTTAATATTGGGATGGGGGGGGGGGGGTTTGGAATGTTCCTGCACATGGTAAAGATTGTCTACTAAGTCTAGAAATATAGTAATCTAGAAATATAGTAAACTAATAAACCAATATCTTTGGTATTGGTCATGTGGTTTTGACCTACAAGAAAATAATAAGCATCATTGCTTCGATTATCAACCAGCGCCTTCTGGTATTTAGGTCAGGTTAGATTGTAAGCACTCCCACCATGAGTTGCTAGGTTTGAATTAAATAAATATAAGTTGACATGTTACTAGCTTATCTATATACAGCATATGAAAAAATTCTTCAAGAACTCGGGATATGATTACTTATATGCAAACTAAGAAAAAGGTTCTCATAAACATTCAGTCCTAAAACGCTCAGTTTTCCATCCGTCTGTCTGAATGTTTTTTTTTAATAATTTATCATATCTTAATAACCCCTCAAAATATTATCTTCAAACTTTGTACATGCATGAGGAATAAATAGACCTAATTTAGTACTGAGTATCAAGTTCCAGCTTTGTAACATTTGAAAATGGTGGCTATTTTTAGTTTTCATAGCTTAAGATCATAAAAAGTATAATTTTTTATAAAAACCTACAAGACGTAAATGTTACAACATTTGATTTCTTAAAAAGTGGTACAAATATTACGATTAGATCATTAATAACTGGTAAGTTTGAATTTTTGTAATTTTTAAGTACATGCTAAAGTTGTGGCAATTTTATCCAATCAGCATGTACTGAATTGCAAAAATTACAACTGATCAGTTTGATCCGATCCTAATAGTCTTTGTACCATCTTTTAAAAATTATGATTTACATTTCTTTTATACCTTGTAGTTTTTTTAAGATATTAAGCTTTGAAAACTAAAAATAGCCACCGTTTTAAAATGAAACAAATTAGGAACTTGATACTCTAATATGAATTATTTCTTATTATTCCTTATACAAGTAAGGGTTTGAAGATAATATCTTCAGGGGTTACTAAGATAAGATAAATTATGTAAAAAAAAAAATACATTCAGACAGACAGAAAACTAAGGGTTTTAGAACATATATATTTGTACAAATGTTTTTCTTAGTTTTTGTGTACGTAACCATATCCTGAAGTCTTGATGGGTTTTTATAAACACCCTATATATGCGGGGACATTCTGAAAAAGGTCCCTAATATCAATATGACCAGAAAGGAGAAACTGAACAGAGTGTGGAAAATAGTCTCTCCACTTGAATAGAAATGGGTGAAGAAGACTACATTTTTGGGAATAATTGTAGATAACAATTTCAATCTACATTCGCATGTAGATAGCAGAACAGGCCGAGGACTGTGTCCTCAAAGGTGATTGTCAGAGTTGTACTTTGAAACAGTATTAGTCTTGTGTACTTCTCTAGTTGTATTAGAAACAGTATTGTAGCCTCACATCTAAACTATGGCAGTTGTACATTTATGAAACTACTTTTGTCATAAATGTGCATAGAATCTCAGAGCTGTAAAAATTATACAAAACAAATAATTTTTTAATAAAATAAATATGAACAAATTAAACGAAAATTTAGATATATGGTGTGTACATAATATGATAATATGGTTTATTTTGAAGCACACTATATTTGCTTGCAAGTTAAAGGTAAAATATATAAATAAAATACGACAAGTAAGAGATGATTTAAGTATGGATATACAGGGATTAGAATTTTATTGAAAGAAAATAAAATATAATAAATTAAAATTGCATAGTTTTATTCCTGATCATAGTAAGAAAACAAAGTAGTTTTAACAACTTTTGAAACTATTTTAAAAGCTTACCTCATAGAATAGATTTTACTCAATTGAGGAGTTTAATGGAACGTAACAATTAAATTTCAGTAGAAAGAATTTGTTTGGTACATTCATATATATTAATATACCAATTATAGTAAAATAAAAACTAGAAAAAGAATTTTACCATTTTAATTTTGTTGTCATTAAAATATTGTTCTGCTAGAGAACTTGAAAATGAATTTTATTATTTTTTGCCAGGGCAGGACCTGATTTGATTTTTATTATCACCTTTTGGTGATGCCTCTTGATCCTGCAGGTTTACTGGGTTCAGATGACCAGTATTCTACTAGTGATATCCTCAGTAACACAAAAAACTAAGTAGGGTTTAAGTATTTATATTATTTTCAACTGCTTGTACAGTGACACTTCACTACACTACGAACGCGGGAGGACAGGCACAACGTGATTTGGTCTTTCGCCACTGCACTTCCTCTGCATGTAGTACTTGTATTATTAGTGAGGTCGGTCAGTGGTGGGAAGGTCCAGTGAAGGTCACCCGACTTTCTACCACCGACCAACCTCATTACCTGTACAAGAACTATTTGCGGAGGAAGTGGCGAAAAACAATCACGCCTTCCTAGTATAGTGAAGTGTCGCTGTACGAACAATTTTAAATATTTAAACCCTTCTTATTTTTTAGTGTTAATGAAGATGCCACACTAGTGGTGAAATGTGCATGCATATGAATGCAGAAAACACTACAGGATCAAGAGATATCACCAAAAGATAATGAAAATGAATCTTTTCACTGTTCAGGACAAAGACTACCAAAGCTGGTTAGTGAGCAAAACAAATATATATAAGATTTCTGGTGTGGTTTTACTCACATCCAACTCTAGGGCTTCACCCCACTGGCCTTTACAATTTCAATGTTATTCTAATGAGTTTTTTTTACTTTATTTAATTAATCATCAGCTCTTAAAAGAAAAAAACAAGTGAAATGAAAGCTTTTGAAACAAACCCAAGTGTGGTATCAGGTTAAAGGTATTTTTCTCTCAATTCCTAATATACCATCAGATTTTAGAAAAGACTATGTTTATGGGCTCCACTGCCCAAAAACCAAAATATATTATGATACAGTCCAAGTATCCTGGCGAGGCCGAGCTTCCTCACCAGGCGGCAGGCCAAGATTCACAATAGGGCCTATAGCAAAGTGTCCTGGAGAGGCAGCAGGCCAAGTTGCACAAAAGGGATAAAGGCAGAGTTCCCAGGGGAAGCCACAGGCCGAGCTCCCCTCACAAGCGTAGCAAGACTTTTTATATTATATTATATTTATTAGTATATTGCTATGAATACAAATAAAAAAAAGGAAGTCAACATTATGGGGAAAATTCAACCCACATGTTCCCAACGTGGGAGATAACCCACAACTAAGCACTAGTGTCTGGTATACATCCTTTATTGATTGAACAATTTGTGTACGTGAAAGTGTTGCTACTGACCATATTACTAACGAATATTACAATAATAAATTACAATTATTATTGTAACTTAGATAATAATCATTTATATTTTATCAAAACAACTGTTTGAGTGGGATAATATTTTCATAAAAGAGCCCCCTCTTCTCTCGCCTTTGTCCAGCTGTCACTGGCTGTGAGCACAGACTAATTGTTCAATCAGTACTTTAGGACACTAGAGATATAATCACACAATGTGGTGATCATCAAACTAGCAATCAAAACATTGAAGTATCCATTTTTATGTAATCTTTATTCATTGCTAACTAAACATGTTTTTTATTTTAGACCTTAACAATAAAAAATATTGTTCATAAGAGAATTGTTCTATCCACTCTAGTATTGAACAGAAAAAAGAATATTGGCTATATTATTAATCCAACCACATGATTTGAAATAACGACAGGTATCCTGAAGAATGAAATTAAGGAAAATTCCAAATATATATAAAAACAAAATAAATTACTAAAAATACAAAAGTAAATTACTCTAAATGTTTGGTTTATTCATTGGATTAGGGGAAACACTTTCAAAACATGAATTTCAGTTAGAAAGGAATAAAATTTAAGATGTGTTTCTGATAAAGCTCTATCCAAATTAAAAAGAAATCTTTATAACCAAAATTCTATATCATTGAAATCCTTTGTTTCTATTCATCTTACATTGGTAAGAAGGTTAACGATTAATGTTCTTTTATTTTATAAACTATTTTTAACCTACAACAACAATCTTTCTTATTTAGATATCCCTTTCCAAAGTATTTTCTAGGATTCTAGGGAATCAAAAACTTTAAAACCAAATACAAATTGAAAATATGATGTTTTTGACAGTAAAAAAGTTTTATTGTCACTAGAGTAACATTATAAATAATATTTTAGCTCAAAAATTCTTTTTAGTGATCAAATGATTTATTTACTAACAATAATAAGTTGTTTATCAAAGAGAAGTGAGTGGTCAGCCATTCTTGAAGCTAGAAGCAATGTTCAAGCAATAGTCAATGTCAGCTGTTATCAGTTTTGTGAACTTTACTCCACAGAGATAAGGGCAGTCCACTCTAGAAGTCAACCAGTCAGTGGTTCAACTTGAAGTGTCTGTCTTGTAAGTACTTTTTCTATATATATATTTTATTTCGTAAGGCGAATAGGTTGCGTAAAAATTCTAAGTACTACACTCCACCTACGGCCTTCGGAAATGACTAATTTTCAAGCTCTGATATTATAGATGGTGAGAATAATACAAGTTTTGCAATTCTCCTTTAGGGCTCCACCTAATTGGCCTTCAAAGTTCCCATGTTAATCTTATGTGAAGAGGGTTTCTAACTTTTATTTTGATTTATTGAGTCCAGCTGTCAATAAGACAAATTAAATATTCCAGCTGTTAATGTTTTACACTCTAATTAACAAGGCACAAGGCCAAACCTTTAAGAAGCTGGTGTTTACCTGAACAAACCAGTGTTTCCACATGGGCAACTTTGCATTTAGTAGAGTAAAATCCCCAGACGGAATTCAATTTATGGAATAATTGTTTATTGAAAATACAGTTGACCAAAACAACAAAATAGACAATCCTTTCACAACAAATATACTGTACGGAAAAGCTTTAACACAACAATAATATCTTATTAATCTGTATATATGATGATGAGTTTTACAAAACTATAAATAATTAAATATTTAATAGCAATATTATAATTTTATTTTTATAGGGGCTTTTGCCCAAACAAGCCACTAGTATTTCTATATTTTTAATTCTTTTTAATGTGTATTATAAAAGAATATCAGGAAACTGTTATATATATTTATTTTAAATCGTTACTCTTTAAATTTTATTTTCCAGTTTAATATATAATATCATATATTGATTGACATGAACAAACTTGTTGCCTTAATTTTTTAAGACATGTATGTATTTGTTTTAGTATGTTGAAATAGTAGTTAGTTTATCGCTATAGTAACTACTAATTTTATAGTTAATTCATACAAGGGTTTATGACGTAATACACAAATAAATATTACAATATGATTTTACTCGTCTCTGGACATCGATTATAACAAAATTTATCAGCATAATCAATTTTTAAAATTTAAACGTAAGGCATTTGTACTTTAGTTTTACATTTTATATCTGTTTATATATTTAAATATTTTGTATATCTAAATACTTGAAATTATATTATGCATGGTAATATTTAGATTAGAATTATATCAATTAATGTTTAATAGGTATTTATCGAAAAGTCTGATTTTTTTTGAAGATTATATTGGCAACAAAGAATCCCCTATCAATAAAATATATTTTTTAATAATTTCTATTGACAGGTTGAGCACCATGTGCATCAGATATGCTGTATAAAACATTTATGTCACTGACCATACTAAAATTCATAGTTTTGAATGGCAGACCAGAGACTAAAAGTGTAAATTGTGACTTGGGTTATTGGGGTGGGGTGGGGGGGGGGTAGCAGGAGTACCAACATGTAAAAACCAACATCCCCAATTCTCTAACCACAGACCGGGCAGTATAAACATATGGGTTAAGGGTGTTCAATCGAAAATTATTTTTGAATTTTTTTTAATAAAATTATTAGTATCCATGTAAGTAATAAATTTTTTATGGGAAAAATTAAAAAAATTCTTGATAGAGATACAACTGCCCAAAGTGACTAATTTGACCTTTTTGGTACATAACTCATGAACAAACTGTGTAATATAATTTATTAATATTTTTAGAATATAGTGGACAAAAGGTATTAATCAACTTAATATATAGTAAATCTAAAAAAACATTTAAGTGTTATCAATTATTTTTCTATAAATGATATTTGTTCAAATTTTGAGTTGAAATTTGTACAGTCATATTTGGCTAAAAAAGTATATTAATAATATTTATAATATTCATTGCTAGAGTTTACTATAAATGTGGGAGTTATGCCCATCTGTCGAATTTGCGGGACGGAGCAGGTGGGGGCTATGAGGGGGATAGAGGGGAGGGGAATACATTGCTAGTTCATTAGTGAGTCAGGATCTTTACTACTCTTAGCGGCAGTTGCGATAAAATCTAGAACAAAATGCCTTAGAGTGCTAAACTGGGTGCCCAGACAAACAACCTAAAAAGTCTATGAACGTGCAGCTAATATGATTCATGTAGCAAAAAACAAGGCCAAGCTGTGTGGTTGTATTTGATACACACGATCTGCCAGTGTCAGTGACAGAAAGTATGCAACACATGTGATACACATGGTCCCCTGTGAAATGTCGCCAAAAAAGGCCTGGAGGCCAATCTGTTAATATAAATAAATAAGTTAGTATAGATTACCTTATGTACACTATTTTGTCTTCGCTTTTGGGCTGTTAATAAAAAATGGCTCTTAGTGAAGATCATTCAGATTTTAGTTTATTAATTAATTCCATACTCTTTTATCAACACTCCTTCTCTAATTGCAGGCCAAATTCGCCAATATTGTGAGGATTGAAAATAAATATTGCAGTAAATAAAGATATTTGAACTGTTTACACGTTTATTTAAAACTTGTCAGAGTTGCTTGCTCTGTATATAACGTAGTCATGAACAAAACATGATGTATAGGTGGGACTCATCACTGTATTGTATGGGCAGGCATGTATGGTCGATTTATCCACTAGTAGATAAATAGGCGTAGTTGATTTTAGACAGTAATTCATTGAAATGTAAGCGATTGTAAAGTAATTTGAGTTAGTATATTTTTAGTTATAACCTTCTCAGATATTACAACTTTATAACAATTACCGGTACTAAATAAAAAAAGGTATCAATAAAATAATTTACGTTATTAATTATTTTTACTAGAAATATAATTTATTTTGTTAGTAATTATTAAATATATTTATTGAGCATGTATTAAAAATATATAGTTATAAATGTCCTTGTAATTGAAACGTAAGACTGTTTCAAGTACAAGAATCAGTATACAGTATTTGTACAGTTATTCTAAAAGTACCATATAACCTGAACTATCAACAAATCAGCCCCTCTGCACACACAGTGATTTATGCCTTGACACAAAATCAGAATAAACAATAAATTGTTGAAATTAAAAATTATTGAAATTTGAGAGATACTGTATCAAATATATTGTTTATAACGTTTAAAGGATGATATTAATTAAAAGAAGGCAAATATAACATAAATTTGATTTTCTATCCATGGAAATTATATGGTATATAATTAACTATAGAAACAGACAGATCAAGACAATGTAGATGCATGGCTAGGGAGTTGGTCTCAAATAGGTGCTTGAACGACTCTTTGCCGTTCTATTAGCTCAGGTATAAGTCACTCCAGTGTGTGCTGGAGAGAGGCAGATAGAGGAAGGCCACTGGTGCTACCTCTGAAAACAGTAAAAGGACTAATTTCACCATACAGGAAAACCGGGACCTAAATGTACAGATTGTCTTATTGTTTCTATAGTCCGTGGTTACACCCAGGTTACTTAATACAACAACTTATGTAAATTATATTCTATTTGAATATGATCACATATCTTTATATTTTTTGAAGGCTTACGTATCTTTCAAGAACTATTTTTTTTACTGTATGAATTTAGGAAACTATCTCTATGAATTTAAAGCCTGTACATTACTGAAGCTGTTCCAAAACAATAATGTATGATGGTGTTTTACTTAATTACAAAATTATTTACATATTTTATTCTAAGTAGTTACTTGTCAGAAGTATAGTTGTTAGAATTATAATTTGGGGGGCATCATCAAATAACAACCTCCAGTGAGTACTCGTTCTACAGAAATGAGCAGTAGGACTGATGCTGATGTTGCACCACGAAATAGCTGTATAGAAGCTTACAATGTTCATTTGTCATTGGGCTATTAACTAATGACACTTTCTAAGGAATAGTCGGCCTTAGTTTGTAACAGTGACTACATTCGCTCATCTACACTCATCACACTCATTCGAAATCCGTATTCGCCCATATCTTGACGATCGGCGTCTTATGAATAAATAAAAAAAAAAAAAATAAATTACAAACAACACAATATACTCACCATCACATCTTTTTACACTCACAAAGTCATCATGCATGCTGTTAATTTAAATTTAACGTGCAACAGTCAACATGGCCAAACAACAAGAAATGGAGTTAACTTCAATTTACCTGCACACAGAACTGCCCTATTTGCTAAAAAGCCATCATACGCTGGGGCAAGATTATATAATGCGCTACCTTACCTTAAAAGAATAGAAGAAAAAGCTCGAAAAAGAACAACGCTTTTGGCTTGTTAGTAAATCGATTTACTTGACTGACGAATTTCTAGACCATGCAAATAGATCAAGATAACAATCTAGAGCAAGCAGCAACAAAGTATTGAAAACTATTCTAAACTTGATGTTTTATAGAAAAACAAAGCTATTTTTGTTTATCTAATATCATCAGAACTTATTGTGATGCTACAAAACTTTATTAGCTTTTAATAATAAGATAGAACCATAGTCTTCCTTATCCATACATGTAATATTATAAATTGTTTGATTTGAAACACCTAGATATATAGTCAAAGGCATATAAAAAGTTCTATTGTCTTCATATGGTCCATTCCTTTTAGATAATCTATTTACAATGTATTTTAATTGATCATTCGTGGACTATGGATTTTGTGATTATGTATTGTTGTTATTTTTCATGTGTGATTAGTGTTCGGTTCCAAACTATTGTTATCTTATATGAAGTTTTTTTTCCGATATAGTTTAAGGGCCAAGTAATTTTGTATACAGAATCAATTTGTACACTGTATGCTATCATGAAAAAAGTTCTCATTTGAATATAAATATTTACAAATTCGCTAAATTGTCGGCACTAGTGGCTCATTACTGTAACCCAGCTACTTGGGGAGAAATTGTTGTGAAGATTGTAGGCAATAGGTTCTATACTCGGTCTTCTTAATACTGACACAGCGTCTGCTCAGTGACCATCGACGTGGACACTACTGTCTATGATATCTATGTTGGATGGTAGTCAAGGTTCGGATGATGTGTAAGAAAGAGAACAGAGTATCTGGCTTGTCAATCATCGGAAAATCAAACCAACGCTACGTGGTTCAGATTCCACATAAAACTGTATGTCCCGTAGTTACACTGGCTATTGGGCTATTAAAAAATACATCTTTCTAAGGAACACTCAACCTTAGTTAGTAACAATGACTACACTCGTCCATCTACACTCACCACACTCATTCGTCCCTCATACTCGCCCATATCTGTATGATTGGTGTCTTAAAGATAAGTAATGAATAACAATGATCCAGTATTTTTAATATAGAAACATTATTTATCTACTTCCAAAGTTAGTGGGCCAGGGTTAAAAGAGTTTGTTAACTTCAAAGTCCGTCTCTCCTTGTATCATCGTTACAAAGTACATCTTTTTCCTAAATCCACTCCATAATTTTCAGTTTAGTAATAGTTTTTAATAGAATCTCTATATATGTTGTAGTTTAGGGTATAGTCTGCGTAATGTTCTGTGATATTTTTAGTAAACTGATTTCAGAAGCCTATTTTTAAAGTATTCTACTTTCATTGCATTTTGAGTATTTTTAACAAGATTAGTTACTTGCAAAGGCAGTTCCCATTTTTAGGTTTTCATATCAGTATTATAGTGTTAAAATGTTTGTTATCAAATAATAAAAATAGAAAATAATAAAAATATATATTTGTTTCAAAATCAAAACAGTTCATCTTTTTAGATAATTATTGAACTTACACTCATATTTGCCTGCATTGAATCTTAGATTAGCCAGACTGATTAGAGGTTGATTTGTATGAAACAAATTGACCTTTCTTTAAAAGTTTAAAAAGCTTCTTCAATTACTTTAAATGTTAATAATATGCTGTATAAATAATACATGTTTACATACTCGTATTGTTAAACATCATTAAATATTTACTTATTTTACTTTGTACTGCACAGTATTATGTATAAAATATTATATAATATTAACATACATAAAATATTATGTATGTAAAATAAAAATATAAATTATGTATAAAAATAAAAAGTTACATTGGTAATTGATTAAAATGGCCAATTAATATTAAAATAATATTAATTAGCTGGTAGTAGTGGTTTATGGTAATTCGAATGAATGAATGAATGTTTTATTCCCAATTTCACCATAATAGAAATATATGATGGTGAATACATGAAAATAATATAAATATAATACATAAAAGAAAATAAATAAAACCGTTCTAAAAAAATATTGTGCTAGAAAATAAGCCTACATGGGCATTAAAGCCTGTGCATATGCTCAGTTGTGCATCAGTCATAAAAATAACACAAAAATACAATAAAAAAATTATTACCAAATTTTGGAAGAAACTTTGCTAGCAATTATGTGAATAAATTAAAAAAATTTAAAGACAACCATACTTGATTCAATCCCAATAAGTCAAAATATTTATCAAGAGATCAACTAATTCTCTTCAGCATTTAGTTAGCTTTGGTAAAAAACACTTTTGAAGATAGTTAGTAAGGTTTTGAATAAGGAAAACATTTACCTCTCATACTTATCTCCACAACTTTTCACATACGGTATATTGTCACAATCAGTTTAGTAATAATGTACTTGTAACTAACAACGTAAATAAAAAAGTAAATAAAAGGGTGCAGTCCTGAAAAAGTGAAGTTATGCACTCTTTACAGCTTTTTTTCTGTTAACTTTACTTGTCACTTCACATGGGTCTGCAGACTTGTGCGTGACCTTTATTCAACATGTGAAGCTCCGACCGTTAGCTCAGTTAGAGATTCGACTCTTGGATCTTGCCCTCCCACAGTCAAAAGCCTTAGCCACTGAGCCACCAAGCCAGCTAAGTACGTTACCTTTGGATGTAGCTGTACGCACAAAGTAGAGACCATATAAGATGCATTCAGAATTGATATAAAGTAGATGGGGGATCAGATATATGAAAGGTAAGATTTGTGGACAGTGCAGTGTTCAATATATCGATTGAGTGGGAGGGACTGACCAAACCTATTCTTATCTGACCAGTCAGCATTGGTGGCGCAGTGCTGTGACCCAGCTATTTGGGGACAAAGAGTTGTGGAGTTGTAGGCGATAGGTTGGATGCCCGGTCCTCTTAATACTGACATGGTGTCCACTCAATGGTTGCCATCGACGTGGACACTACTAGAAGTCTGGGGTGTCCATGTTGGGTGGACTATGTGGTTCGGATTCCACATAAAGCTCTAGGTCCCTTAGTTGCCCTGGCTGTTGAGCTATTAATAAATTACCCTTTCTGAGGAACAGTTGAACTCAGTTAGTAACCAGACTACACTCATACACATTCATCTTACACTCATATCATCATTCATATTTGCCTTAAAATACAGACAACGTTGTGTTGGCGTTTCATAGGTAAGAATATTCCTACTAATTTTCTATATCAGTTTCCTACGTATTATGTGTGGAAAAATGACCTCCAATATGTAATCAGGCTTTCTAAGAATCAGGCACACAATAAAATTTCATAGCAATGTAATTAATCAAGAAAAAATCAAATCGATTTTAAGTGAATACCAATAATTCTTAATGCAAATATTTGCAATTGATATTATACCAATAGTTTAAAATAGAATAGACAGAATCAGTTCAACTCTGTTTTGAACAAAACAAAGTAAAAATACTTTGAAAAACAAGCAAAGTCAAGGTTATCAATCACTGCTTTTGATGAGAGAAATTATCTATGAAATAGTTTCATAAGCATTTGTATTCACAATACGTAAGAAACAGTAGTTTATTTAGGAGTGCAATGCATTTAAAAATATATCATCAAAATAATACAAATAAATTGAAATATGTCCTTTAAAAAACCAAACACTTATTATGATATTAATTAATAATTGTTATAGTCATTAACTTGTACAGTAAACAATAATCTCCTTTAATGGCCATATTCAGATCATATGTTTTTTTGTCAGCTACCATTTATCACAGAAGTCTGTGTTGTCCAGGGATCCAGGGTTGGATGTTGTCTAGGGAGAGAACCGAGTATTAGGCTTGTCAGTTTGCTAAAAATCGGACCAATAAGTAGTTTGGATTCCACATTAAGCTGTATGTGCCTCAGTTGCCCTAGTTGTTCGCAAACTCAGTTCCAGACATGTTCACAAACTGGAAATTACCTGCCCCAGGATCCAAACCCCTTCCCTCATTTGTTCGCTAACTGGATAGTTCGCTAAATAGAAACTATGTCAAGTTCTACTGACCCACCCACCCTACCAGACAAGTAAAGTGCTACTGACCCATCCACCCTCCCAAACATGTCCAATACTAACGATCCATCCACAATCCCAGACATGTACAGTGCTACTGGCCCATCCACTCACCCGGACAAGTCCAGTGCTACTGACCCACCCGCCCTTCCAGAAAAGTACAGTGCTATTAACTAATTGCCCTTTCTAAGATCTGTGATAATTCAAATTCGATTGTTCACACTCCTCCATTTATGTAATCATTCATTTAAAGTATGCACGGGGTGTGTTGACGTCTCACATCTGAATCTCATGACATTCTCAGACAAAACAAATGTTTCTTCTAAGACAGTAAAATACTGAATCTATACAAAAATTTTAGGAAAATACTAATTATCAGGCTTAAGAATGGATTGTTCACTACTGTATTCCTTTTGTGTGAAATGCACTAATATTGCAGTTTTCTTGAAAATCAAAATACAAAAATATATGTTGACGTGAATTATTTATAGCTCCAGTAAAATTTTTAATTTTCTTGAACACTTTTTTATTATTTGATTCAGCCTTGGCCTCATTTCCTCTTGAAGGTAAAACTAGTTTCAAACCAGGCCCGAACACTTTACACTACTTGTTGCGTGTAATGTGCAACAAAACAAATTACAAATCTAATAATACTTAGCTAATAAAGAAGACTAAATGTCTTAAGAGATTTGACAGGAAAGGCAAGATTACCTTGTTTATAATTAAATATTATCAGAATAGGTCAAAATTGAACATGAAATTGTCATAACTACTTATTGCTTTTTCTTCTTTGAAAGAATGAAAGTTAACATTTAAACTGAAGAAATTGTATTATACTTAGCCAGTATATTATTCAATTGTAAATCAGGTACGAATTTAAGAACTGTAAAAAGAATTTTGTAGATCGTCATACGTCAGGTTTATTCACTTAAGATGACTCAGCCTGGTGGTGCAGTGCTGTAACCCAGCTACATGGGGGACAAAGTGTTTGGGAGATTGTAGGCAATAGGTTGGATGCTCGGTCTTCTTAATACCGACATGGCGTCCGCTTGATGTTTGCTATCGGGGTGGACACTACTAGAGAAGTCTGGGGTGTCCATGTTAGGTGGTAATCATTGGGCGGATGTTGTGCGGGGGAGATAACTGAGTATCAGGCTTGTCAATTAGCTGAAAATCAGACCAGCACTACCTGGTTCGGATTCCATGTAAAGCTGTAGGTCCCTTAGTTGCCCTGGCTGTTGGGCTATTAATAAATTGCCCTTTCTGAGGAACAGTTGAACTCAGTTAGTAACCAGACTACACTCATCCACACTAATTCTACATTCATATAACCATTCATATTCACACAACAACGTTGTGTCGGCGTCTCATATGTAAGAATGTAAGAAAGACAAAATATTCCTAATTCACAATTATCTTTCTCTTTATATATATATTCCATAAAAATTTATATTTGCCAAATTCTAATAAAATTTTGAGTCAAAGTATACATATTGCTCCATTGGTTAGTTTTGAAAAACCACACATCTTATATCTAGTTTTTATTTCAAGTGAAAACAATATAATTACAAGATTATTATATAATTACATATAGGTTTTTTACCTCAGGTTTACACTCTTGTATTTTACAAACAAAGACCTTTAAAATGAGGTATAAGTCGAGGTAGGCTTACATTTAAAATTTTTAAGACTTCCTTCATGGGCCATCAGCTGGCTATGCGAAAAACAAGTAAAATATGTCTTAATATTTGGTATAGGGACATGTACATAACTGCAAAGTTTTATTACATTTCTTTCAATGGTTTTGAAATTAATAAATATATTCCAGACTTTTGCCCTACCCTGTATATTGTAGATTCGATTTAGAATTTTCCTCATTCGGCTTATGGCTTCTCCACAAAATCTCCTCTTACACTTACCTGAAGTTTCATTAAGAGAGTGTTAATCTTACAAAAATGTGCTATAAGGATATTTGGCTGGACTGAAGCCAAGAGACTCATGCCGAGAGGCATTCAGGAATGGGGAATACTTACAGACCCCTCCATCTACATAACTGAAGCAATCATGTATGCAGTAAAAGAGAATCTACCAAGATTTAACCACATTCACCAACATTGCACAAGACACTCTTAGGACTTCAACCTACCTGCTCACCGACTTGCTCTATTTAAAAGAAAACCATCCTATGCCGGAGCAAGGTTCTTTAACGCCCTACCAACAACTCTTAAGAACAGCCTACCAACAACTCTAAAGAAAAATCTGAAAGACTGGTTCACTGACAAAGCATTTTACACCATTGATGAATTTTTGTTTAGAGATTATGACAGTAACTAAACTTTAAGTACTTGATTGTTTTACTGATTTGATTTGTATTATTATTATTATTTTTTATGTGCAATTAATGTGACACTTTTTCTAAGCTTGATGTTTATGAAATAAAGAGATTCTGATTCTGATTAAGATGACTATTTTGCAAACTGCTAAGCCACAGCTGGGAAGAAGTAAATAGCCCAATAGTATGCCTGCAGTTCTACCATCAGCAGGCTAAAAAATACTTTTCTATTTCAATTATTGTGTTTTTCATTGTAATGAGTTATAAGTGAACACTGTAACGTTATTAAATGTCCAATATAGTGGTCTCTAAGTTGATCATATGAGTATTTTAATATTGAGTAACCTGTAATATCATTTACAGTTTCAAATATTTAACTGTAAATAATTTAAAAATACAACATATTTTGCAAAAATCAGCTTACAGTCAGCTAGAATAGTTCTTCTCCTCTGAAATGACACTTCAAGTGTTGTGATGAGATCATTATGAGGGATCCCTTTCTTGCAGCAAGGAGATTTTCATTATTTTCATAAGTTATTCATTATTAAGATGCCGATCGTCAAGATATGGGTGAATATGAGAGGCGAATGAGTGTGATAAGTGTAGATGAACAAGTGTAGTCATTGTTACTAACTAAGGTTGATTCTGTTGATTGTTCCTCAGAGAGAGTTATTTACTAATAACCCAATAGCCAGGACAACTAAAGGACCTAAAGCTTAACGTAGAATCCGAGGCAAGTAGTGTTGGTCTGATTTTCAACTCACTGTCAAGCTTGACACTCAGTTCTCTTCCATTCACAACATCTGAACCTTGACTATCATCCAACTTGGACACCTCAGACTTCTGTAGTACTGTCTATGTCGATGGCAACCATTGAGCGAATACTGAGTCGGTATTAAGAGGACCGAGCATAGAACCTATTGCCTACAATCTCCTCAACACTTTGTCCCTAAATAGCTGAGCTACAGCACTGTGCCACCAGTGCCGACAAACAAAACAAAAATCGATACTGAAACAATTGAAATATTGTCAGAACCCTAAGAAATTCAAAACAATAACGGTTTATTACTAATAGTATTTATCTAATATAGTAATAGTTTTTATCTATTATCAATACTAAATAATAGATAAATACTTTTATTTATCTATTATTTTAGGGTTTTGTTTATTATAACAAACATTTGATATCGCATTTGTACGAGTTAAATTTCCTTTAACATTTTTAATGACAAAAATCATGTCTCAGACTGCTTTTATTAATTGCACTTTGCATTTACTGTAAAAAGTTATTATTACACCTTTTTATGTGTATAGCTGCTAGTAGGAGTCGTATTGTTTATTGACCTGCTTTATCAATACTGGAGGTCACAGCTTGTCTTTGCAGTTCTTAACACCAATTCAATGAGATGACAATGGGTGTTTAAATAATTTCAATAATGTTTAATCATGTTAAAATTTGAACAAAAAAGCATTAACATCAAATAATAATATTTATATTTCCAGAGAAAAGTCACAGATTTACCATTCTTTCTATAACAAAATACACCTTTAGTAGGATGGATGAGGTACGAATTAAACTCATAAAAGCATCCTTAAACGTAATTTCGGAACCTATATCTCTAAAAATAAATCAATGCCTCAAAAAAGGCGTTTTTTCTGAAATTCTGAAATATCCTCAAATTTCCCCAGTTTTTTAGTAAGGTTTAAAAACAGATATAAATAATCATCACCCCATCTAAGTTCTAAGTAATTTCTTCAAAACTAATGGTGCTTATGTTGAATCGATATTGAGATACGGTTTTATCTTATGGAGTCAAGCATCTGATATTACAAGTGTCTGTAAGTGTGTCCATGTCGATGCTTAGTAGTCCATCTTCAAACTGATAACTCAAACATCTGTCAGTTTTCAAATTACAAAACAAAATTATCCAAACTATGACAAATTCCCATCCAAGAAGTACTTGTAAGACACATTTTCAAAATTTAAAAATAGAAACACTCATAGGTTTATAGATCTACAAATCATTAATTTATGTACATTTGATGAAACTTGATAGTATTCACAATTTATGGTTCCAGTATAATTACAATACAAGGAATGGGCCTTGTTTTAGATTGCCTGGTCATTACTTAAAATTTTATGAAAAAAGCCCTTTGTATGCTGGATTAAAACTGTACAATCAGCTACCCGCACTTTACAAGTCCATGAACTTAAATAACTTAAAGAATATTAAAGAATGAACTTATAATCAGAGCTTTTATTCTGTAAAGGAGTATTTTGATGATCCATTGACTCGATTTTTATCTATTATTATTTTCTATACTGTACAATATTACATCAAATCTTATTATGATTGATTTGTAAATAGTATTTTGTAGTATAATATGTTATGTATGATTATTATTTGTAAATATCTTTTGATGATGCACCTGTTCTCTATGTTTCACATGTCAAAGAATGTTATGTACAAATAAAATATGTCTATGTCTATTCAAACAGAAAATTTGTATACTTAAGGTTCCAATAATAAACAAGTTTTTACTTTTTATCATACTTAGTTCAAAGTTGAGCGTTATAATGGATACATGGAGCAAATGTTCTTTTACCAGAAACATGTATTAGAATGATAAAAACCCTTAAAATCACCTCTGAACAGGGGGCGTCATTTCACCTCATGGGGGGGGGGGGGGGGGCAGAGGCAACCTTTCTCAACCATGTCTCACCAATCTCAGAAGGTGTGTCTGAAAGCATAGATCATCTTTATGTGGGAGCCATTATCTGGAAAATTAGACAAATATAATGAATTAAAGTATGAAAATGAAGTTTTATGACTAGCTGATCTGAGTTCTGTTTAATTGCCGGCGTGGTGGCTCAGTGGCTATGGCTTCGGACTGTAAAGGGCAAGTTCCAAGGTTCGAATCCTCACTGAGCCAACAGTCGGTACTACACTCGTTAAATGAAGTTCATGCACAGGCTTGCAGCCCATGGGACCTGGCAAGTGAAGTTTCAAAATAATCAAAAAATATATAAAGATAAATAAACACATTTTTAAAAACATATCACACTTTTAAAGTGCATACAAAAGGCATATTTAAAAGTACACTACTTAGAATAACTTTGTCCTTGTTTTTATAACGGTGGATTGTTCTATTTTACGTGCAAACTGACATTGTGTAACCTAGCTATTTGGGGACAAAGTGTTTGGGAGATTGTAGGCGATAGGTTGGATGCTCGGTCCTCTTAATACCGGCATGGCGTCCGCTCAATGGTTGCTATCGGCGTGGACACTTCTAGAGAAGTCTGGGGTGTCCATGTTGGGTGGTAATTATTGTGCAAATGTTGTGTGGGGGAGATAACTGAGTATCAGGCTTGTCAATTAGCTGAAAATCAGACCAGCACTACGTGGTTCGGATTCCACGTAAAGCTGTAGGTCCCTTAGTTGCCCTGGTTGTTGGGCTATTAATAAATATCCCTTCCTGAGGAACAGTTAGACTCAGTTAGTAACCAGACTACACTCATCCACACTCATTCTACACTCATATAACCATTCATATTCACACAACAACGTTGTGTGGGCGTCTCATATGTAAGAATTGAATAAAAAACAAACTATACAAGGCTAATTAATTAATGCTATAAATCAACATAGCAAATGTTAATTTTAGTTTTATATCATTATTCTGCTAAATAGTCCAATGAATTATTTAATTTGAGGAGAATCTTGACAAAATAGACTTGTATGAACAGCCTACTGCAATATTAAATTTTAACAAGCCGTTTAATTACCTAATCGCTTGATTAGAATAACTGACCTCAATCATTCAAATAAATATTTCTTAAGTATTTGTGTAGGTTGATTCAGCACTTCTGTTTCCAATGCAGATGGTCATGGGTTCAAATCCTGGGAGGTCTATTTAAATTTGTCATAGGGGTTTTGACATTTGTCCCTCAACAATGTATGAATATAATGTTAAAAATGCTGGCGTAGACAGTAAACTAAAAAATAATACAAAAATGAATTTAATTGTTATAAAGTCTATTAAAAGGTTTATCTAATTAAAATCTGTAAATGCTAGATGGGTGAGTGTTATTTTTTATATTGAAATACGGTGTATTAACAAATTGAAGCAATTATAAGCAAAATAGAAATCAAATGTTGTGACGTATTAGGTATAAAGTTACTGTTTTGTTTTAAAAATAATCATGAAATGCAATAGTGAAAAGAAATACAATAAACACTATTATGTAATTTAAGGTTTATGGGTGACATGGTTCCCCCTGCTTCCCTTAAATGGCACCCCTTTTTCTGAAATAGAAGATTTACAAGAGTTACAAGTTTACTAAAACTAAGCTTATATTTTATCCACATTTTAAAAATGTAATATACTATAGTTGATTTCTATTTCTTGTTAGTTGAATTGTCACGAATATTACAGTATAGTATCAGAAAAAGCAACAGGTGGTGTGATGGGCAGTGTCAGCCACGGAAAGCACTTGATGTAACTCCAGAATGAACAGACAGACGAACACGACTTACATTACGCTAATATTTAAACAAAAAACTGTTAAAGGCAAGGAAAACACTAGAATAGGCAGAAATTAAAAATGATAACCAGTTTCTTCTA
Source organism: Stictocephala bisonia (assembly GCA_035578905.1). Classification (NCBI taxonomy): domain Eukaryota; kingdom Metazoa; phylum Arthropoda; class Insecta; order Hemiptera; family Membracidae; genus Stictocephala; species Stictocephala bisonia. Next base: position 178,292 of record JAQJVL010000578.1, on the reverse strand, counting down.
TGTTAAAATTAAATTATAGCCTGACAGTGCACCCGTGCCCTTAACAGTCAATGTCGATGTAGTCCCAACTTTCACTTTCATTGTTACAACTGCATAAAATAATAGATAAGATTGTAGTATCGCCCTAAACCACCTCATTTTGGATATGAAAAAAAAGAATGTTTTATATATATATATATAACCAAGGACTTCACCCACAAATTACATCAATCTTGGTAAGGCCAAAACTGTAAAATAAACATATAAATAAATAAATTAAATAAATAACAACAAATTACATATTTCACGTCAAATAATAAAAAGCTTTTTGATTTTATAAGTGAAATAAATTTGGTACAAAAACACATTTTTACCCATTTAAGTGAAACCAAAATGCTATAATACCTTAATTTTCCACTTTAGTTTCCTCATTTCATTATTCATAAAGTTGGATGAAAACACAATTCCCCCTCCCTCCAACTAATGACAACCAGTTCAACTGCCTTCCTTAGCCTTGCAAAGACCTTCACAACGGAAAGTGGAACATTGACTCATGCCGTCCCTCTCAGAATTCATGAGAACTAATTAATGTATTGCATGATGTTTGTTCTACCTTCGTTGTTTGCCAGGTACACTGAGGCAGATGTAGAGTCAGCAATGGTAATTCTTCATTAGGTAACACATCTTTTTATTTATATTCATAAATCATTTAAAACATTATTTACTGTGCTTTTAATCTTAATTTTCTTTTTACTTTTAAAAATCCAAGCTAACAGGATTAAATCTTATATGTTTTATCTCTTAAATAAAACCCCATTATAAATTGTTCAGTTCAAATTTTATTACAAAAGTGAAATAAGTGAGTCAAATTAGTACTTTTCTTATTTGTTGATTTTGTTGGTAAAATGTCAGTAAATAATATGTGTTGTCTTTTATGTAATGTAGTTGTTGAAAAATGAACCTAAATTATATCCTTAAAGTACATACAAAATATGCACCTCAGCATAAAAAAACCAAAATTTTTTATAAAACCATTATTTACAGTTTGATAAAATTTGGTATGTGTATAATCATATAGTTTTAGCTGCTAAATTTCTCCTAAAATAGATTCTTTATACCAAAATCGAGCAAATAACCTAAATAACTAAAAAAAATATAGGTTCTTTTATCATTACAAAATGTTCCATCAATGAAAAGTCCATTACAGTCTGATTAGAGTAAAATTACATTTTTTCATGCTCCGTTACAAAACACAAAATATTGATATTGTGTTAGAAATTTAATCATTATTCATCTAAGATAGATATCATAACTTAAAAAATGTAAGGTACTAAAATTATTATTGATCATTATTATTATTATTGTTGAATTGTCAAAAGATTAATAACTTTGAAACTACTGAATTAAATAAATTTTCTACAAATATCATAAGAATATCCTTATGTATTAAAAGTTTTACTCCAAACAGTAAAATACAGTATATTAGTTTTTGATAAAAATACATAGTTGATTAATTATGAAATGTTGCAGTAGATATAAAAAATGAAATTGGCATAAAAAATACACGATTATTATTAATCAAAATTGATAGTATAAAACTAGGGAATATTTATGTTAGTAATAAGAAAATAGTACTGCTACCCAAGTAAACTACTACAATATTGCTACCCAAGTAAACTACTACAATATTGCTACCCAAGTAAACTACTACAATATTGTTACCCAAGTAAACTACTACAATATTGCTACCCAAGTAAACTACTACAATATTGCTACCCAAGTAAACTACTACAATATTGCTACCCAAGTAAACTAATACAATATTGCTACCCAAGTAAACTACTACAATATTGCTACCCAAGTAAACTACTACAATATTGCTACCCAAGTAAACTACTACAAATATTGTTACCCAAGTAAACTACTACAATATTGCTACCCAAGTAAACTACTACAATATTGCTACCCAAGTAAACTAATACAATATTGCTACCCAAGTAAACTACTACAATATTGCTACCCAAGTAAACTACTACAATATTGCTACCCAAGTAAACTACTACAATATTGTTACCCAAGTAAACTACCACAATATTGCTACCCAAGTAAACTAATACAATATTGCTACCCAAGTAAACTACTACAATATTGTTACCCAAGTAAACTACTACAATATTGCTACCCAAGTAAACTACTACAATATTGCTACCCAAGTAAACTAATACAATATTGCTACCCAAGTAAACTACTACAATATTGTTACCCAAGTAAACTACTACAATATTGTTACCCAACCCAAGTAAACTACTACAATATTGTTACCCAAGTAAACTACTACAATATTGTTACCCAAGTAAACTAGTACAATATTGCTACCCAAGTAAACTACTACAATATTGCTACCCAAGTAAACTACTACAATATTGCTACCCAAGTAAACTACTACAATATTGTTACCCAAGTAAACTACTACAATATTGTTTCCCAAGTAAACTACTACAATATTGTTACCCAAGTAAACTACTACAATATTGCTACCCAAGTAAACTACTACAATATTGCTACCCAAGTAAACTACTACAATATTGTTACCCAAGTAAACTACTACAATATTGCTACCCAAGTAAACTACTACAATATTGTTACCCAAGTAAACTACTACAATATTGCTACCCAAGTAAACTACTACAATATTGTTACCCAAGTAAACTACTACAATATTGCTACCCAAGTAAACTACTACAATATTGCTACCCACTTTTTTCTCCTAAATGTTGTAAAGGCAACCAACTTGATTATACATGCGTACAATAGTTTGTGATAACATTTCTCGGAATAATTTTCGCTTGTATAAAGAAGGGACTATTTTCAATGGTATCCTTATATATAATACGTGAAGCCGTTTTTTGTCACCGCAACTCCTCCTTTATTTCTTTACCAATTTAAATGGTTGAGATGTCAAAATATTTGCCTGTGTTCGTAGTTGTGCATTAAGGTCTTAATTCTTTAATAGTTTTACCCCGAAGGGTGTAGGAAGCCCTCAAAGTATGTTTTTCATCCATAATATGGGGAAAGATTTAAATCAACGGAACCGAACAGCTGTTCGATTTTAAATAATAATTTCCAAAAAGTGTTAACAGTTGTTTGATTGTAAATAGTGCTTTTTGTAATAGTGAGGAGGTTAGATCTTTCATAATGATAAACCAGGGAAGGTTACAAGCATGGTTTTATTCACATTCGATTATAGGATCCCGTTCTACTGGACTTTAAGGTTTCAATTGTAATCTAATACAGTTATTTTAGTTATTTAATCAATCTTAAGCCAACAAGAACAAACAAAATAAACAAGTTTTAAATAGGCTAAGTAATATCTTTGGGTGTTTATACTAATAAATAGGTAGTAACGCAAGTAATGTGAGTGAGACACTGTAAATAAATGTAATATTGTGAAATTTACATCATACTTGATTTATTCACTACAAATAATAGTTTATTTACTATTATTTGTAGTGAAAATTCACATCCAAGGCCGGAGACTGAGGTGTAACGAGCGCAGTGAGTGACGGGGTTGACACGCAAAGTGTGCAGGGATGCCCCTAATATGTATAATTTTTTGTAATAAGTAAGTTAAATTAGTGTTTGTTAGTTTTATGTTTAAAATATTGGAGGGTAACAATCAGTTAGTTGATTAAAATTTATAAATAAGGACGATTTTGCTTAGATTGTTATAAGAATAAATTGCATCCTATATGTTTTTTGTGTAACAAAATTTATCTGCATGGTTTCCTTAAAGCCGTGGAATATAAGCTAATAGAATTCGAATATAAAATTATTTTTATCTGAAAGCAATCTACAGCCAAATGGAACAAACGGAAAATTTGAAAATTTTAATCAGTGTATAGTTGGGCTCTGAACAAGTAAAAAATTAAAAACAATTTGTTGAAAAGAAAAATTGCATTGCGTTAAATGCCCCCCAAACACAATTAGGTTAGGTAGGTTAGGTTAAGTAACATGAATAAAGCTGTATAACATAGTTTCTATTTGTGGGGCATATAAAGGAATATGTATGTACTTTGTGATCTAGGAAATAAAACTTTATATGGCATGAGGCTGGTGATTTTCTCTCATAAAAATCATGAATATATTTCAACTTTATTTGACAAAACTGTCAATTTGTGTAAACATGATTAGAGACCAAACGCAGTATAATCAATTAACCCATCAAGTGTCACTCGATGGCCGATAACCTTTCCATGTTGTTGAACCACAAGGGTCAGCTGTTATCGACGACAATTTGCGACAAGTCTGTGACGTCAGCCCACCTTCCGGCGCCTCCACTGTGGTGATTGTCGGTACGAATGGGCGTGTGGTGAGCCTTGGACTTCAGTCTCCGTCACCGCAACACCTAACACCGAATCTTCATTTGCTTTGTTCATTTGTAAAGCTAACATAGTTTACAACGTTACTATTCTTTACCCTGATTATCGAAAGAAAGTTAAGTAAACTTCCATAACAATGTTGGCAGAACAAATATTCAATATAAATGTCCAAAAAAGCAATAAATTAAAGACTTAAATGTCTTATAAACTGTATTTCAGTCAACAGTCAAAGATATTTTTACCGCATATATTTACATATATCAGGTAAATTTGCATTCATAGGTAGTCTATGTTAGGTTTCACCCGTTTTCATTTTAAGTTGTTACTATCTACTCGTATTTCAATAAAACATTCTTTTAATAATTCAAAGCTTTTATTTTGTTCAATAATTTATTTAACAGAAAAATATACTAATCGAAAACATGAGAAATTAGCTTAAACACACAATTAAAATCCAAAAGCCCTTATTTTAGTATATAGCCTATTGTACTGTTTTTTGTTTTTGTCGGCTGATTTTCGATAAACCCAATGTTCTTAAGGAAAGAACTTGTTTGGGGGGGGGGGGGCTGATTCTACCCTTGGGTTTGTAATTACTTTTTTATTTTTTTATTTATTTAAATTCTTTCTAGCGTCTAAGATGGTCGTATAAAACAAATTTGATGTCTCGAATTGTTGTAGTTCTTACTGTACGTGAATTAGTCAGTTAGCTCATTCTCTTTTATAAGTAAAGATTTAAAAAAAATCACAGGTTACAATTAATTAAAATTAACGCATTCTCCACATTTACAAAACGTGAACATCACACAACACAGTGTTATTACAATATAAGTATTATGATGAACGATTTCAGCAAACCGCTTCTACCATCCTCAGACCAGAGGGATTCACAAAGAAAATGATTAAATAAATGATTCACTGTAATGTTTGTGAATGTTGTACTATGCTGTAATAAATTATGTTGTGTGACGTTAATATGTTTTGTATTCCTACTAACACGTAGGGCGCTAACCAAGAAACCTTCCTCGTAATTATTGCATCTGACTCAGTTACGAAGCATCAGAAAAACATTTCTTTTCGATATTAAGTAGTTGGCATTCTTACGTAAACACATAAGGAATTCAAATTTCAATTCCTATAAATAATATTAATGATTAGTTAATGTTTAACTCCGTAATTAATAGTTTTGTTAGTTTAGTTTTACATTATAAGATTAAGACATTTGTGCTCAAAAATAAAAAAGTATATTTAGTATTAAAATATTACTATACGCAATCCAAGTTAGACTAGACACTTATAGGATAACGAAAGCAACGTCGTTTAATTGCGCGTGAATTATTCAAACTAGGCCGTAGAAAAGGTTGTGCATAGGGATAGCAACAATATATCGATACATCGGAAATGTGTTTCAGTGTATCGACATATTATTATCGATATTTTATTTCGATAATATCGGTCATATCAATAATTTAGTCCGATATATCATATCAATAATATTAACGTTATTCCCTCTCTTTAAAATCATTACGATTCTAAAAAAACACATTTATATTGCCTAATAATGCCTAGTGAACATGCATTGAAAACATAGTCGTTTTATTTAGGTTTTTTACGTGAGGTTAAGTGGAAAATTGATTTTCGAACTTTTATTTTTAATTGGTTGACATGACAAGTATTGGAAGTAGGTTTAGTGAAATAATTTGTTTGATTTGTAGTGATTATAAGAAGCAAAATCACATTTTTAAACGTGAAAAAATATTAATAACAACAATGTTATTATATTATTCTATTATAATTACATAATAATTAAAGGTATAATTATTGTTATTTTTTATTCAACCCCATAGGCCACATCATTATTTGTGTAGATATAAATGTGTTTAATTTTTACATTCAGTAAGCTGTTCTAAATAGTTACAGCAAATATGAGTGTATTTTTGGTTATTGCATAATTTTCAAACAGAACACTTATTTACAATTCGATATCTCTGTTACTCGATGTATAGATATTTTTCTTTCGATATTATCGTTAGATCGATATTTGGTTTGCGATATATCGATATGTTGAAAATATTTGCCATCCCTAATCGTGCAGCCAAGCTGTGGCGCTCTTTATACGTAATTAACTTATAATAAATCAGTTCTATGTGATTTGTGTGAAGATCTTGTATAAAACCAAGATTACATTGTTGAAGTATGTGTTATTTTATTACTCTATCTTAAAAAGGATCACATCTTAAATTAACATAATATGGTCATATAATCGTATAGTAAAACCATTATAATAATATTACCATAACTACTGAAAATTGAAAATGCCATTCATATTAGTCAACAACTAATCGACATGGTAACTATTAATAAACAGGTTACTTTATTATCATGCAGTATCGTCATACAGTTATTGTTTGATTATCAATCATTTTCCTCTAAAGAGTTAAATTAATTGTCCTTAATTAATTATAATCCTTATTGAGAACCCAAATCGTGAGATTGTATGGTAATTCTAAAGAGTTAATGAAACCAACAAGGCCACCAGAATGTGATTTTTTAAAATTTTCCCTGTAGGCTATATATCCATCACACAACATTCCTGAGTTTTAATCCTGTTTGAATTGTGGAAATACTTTTTTTACGAAAAGAAGAAGCAGTATATGCATAATCCTTAAAAATGAACCTAAACAATTAGATACAAAATAGTTTTGAGTCATTGAGTCAATAAGTGGGTTTTATCATGTCATGTTTCTTATCTTACTCTGTTATTTTGCCTATTTACATTAAAAAGATTCTTTTTTCCTATTATTGTAATGAAAACTAAATATTTACTCCTTACAACTGACCAGGCCAGGAGTAAATTACTCCTGTTAACTCCAGTTAACTAGGATGTTTTTGTATTTTTTCTCTCAGGGTCTAGTTATCCCTCAACCCTTCGGAATGTTGCTTATGTATTGTTAATTGCTGACAACAATTAACAGTTAGTTAAAGGTTGCTATATCAACTAATTAGATAATCGTAAGCTAAAAATATTCATCCTCCGCTAGACGACTCCCAGGCAGCTTGTCTTCTATTGAGAGTTGGATCATCCCAAAAAGATAAGACGAGCTGTTTCTTGAATCTTGTCACATTGTATACACAAAATGTCGGGATATGAATTCAAAAAGTGGCCAGTCCATAACCCCCACATCTATCATACTGACTCATTGCAACACTCAGATGCGTTGATACATCGTCCCAATTGGATTAGTGTTGCCAACTGTTTATTTTGTCAGAACCAGACAATGTCCGGCAATATAGTTCTATAGGCTATGTACTTTCACAGTAAATACACTTTGTTAACAGGGCGATATACATTTTAGGAGTGTTTCGTTCTAATTTTTAAATATACAAGAGTCCTATAGTAAAGCAGGACTCTTTACTGTATTGTTCCATTATATTACAGTATTAGGGGTAGCACAAGTGATTTTTCATCCTTCATTGCAAAATGTATATTCTCCATAAGAACTCAGTTAACATGAGAAAGCCTTATGTTTGCAAGAAAAATGTATTTGATACGAGAGTATGATTTTAGTGTCACATAACACAATTAATTTAGGTTTTCAGAAATTTTGTCTAGCGTTTATTGTTTCCGAGTTTGTAAGGGTTTACAAAAAAATTAGTTTCTCACTAACTTAATTGAATTATTAAATGAGACTTCCACCAAACTAATCACAATGAATCCATCCACGAGAAATTATTTTACTATTATTATTCTCGCTACAGTGACAGGTTAAAGACGATTCACGCGTAATTTCACTCATAAAAACGTGTTCTCAAACACAAATATCACTATAAAAAGCAAATTAGTTCAAGCAAAATCTCCAGCATAACATTTTCTTAAAGAATATAACATGGTGGACACTATACAATTAGTTTGAAAATTACTTATTTTAAGTTACTTATTTTAGTTAGTTGCTTACTTATTTTGAGTTAGGTGGCAAATTAAAACTTTTGTCATTTAAGACCAGGGACGCGTAGCCGTTCCGCCAGTACCAGTTATTTTATTCGGACTATAGTAGTATCCATTGAGCTAGTAAAAACATGTAACCTATCGTATCGTCTACAATCCCCTTAACACTGTGTCCCCAAGTAGCTGGGTTACAGCACTTCACCACTAGTGCCAACAGTAATACGTATAGTTTAATATAACGTTTTAAGAAAATTCCAGCTGTACCCGCCCGCTTCGCCGGTCATAATATTGAGTTTGATTTAGAACCTAATAGGTGAAAGAATTCGAGCATTTTTGCTTCTCCTACCAATATTAGATTTTTTAGGAGGCATGTCATAAAAAGTAAACTGCAAAACAAATAATTATTTATTTTTTATTTTCACGTTTCACTACATGTTTTAATTACCGAGGAAAAAATGTTAACACCAAATACAGATCACCCGATCAAGTAAAAGTAGTGTGTGCTACACTCTCAAGGTGAAATGTAGAACTACAATAAATCAAAACATATACAATACTGTTGTTGTGAGAACTTCAATCTGCTTATGGCATGTGAAACTACATTAAACCACACAGTCATATGTTTTTTGTAAACAATTCAGATTCTCCATTTGAATAACATGGGATCTTTAGGAGCCCGTGGGGCGGGACCCTGTGGACGGATCTGCATCAAACTTCACAGAAACCATCTCGGGAGTATACAGGACAACATCCTAAAGTTTCATGGCGATCGGTTGGATGGTTTGGCAGCGCATAAACTTCAAACATATATATATATATATATATATATATATACTAGCTGTACCCGCCCGCTTCGCCGGTCATAATATTGGGTTTGATTTAGAACTTAATAGCTTAAAGAATTCGAGCATTTTTGCTTCTTCTATCAATATTAGATTTTTTAGGAGGCATGTCATAAAAAGTAAACTGCAAAACAAATAATTATTTATTTTTTATTTTCACGTTTCACCACATGTTTTAATTACCGAGGAAAAAAGGTTAACACCAAATACAGATCACCCGATCAAGTAAAAGTAGTGTGTGCTACACTCTCAAGGTGAAATGTAGAACTAAAATAAATCAAATCATATACAGTACTGTTGTTATGAGAACTTCAATCTGCTTATGGCATGTGAAACTACATTAAACCATACAGTCATATGTTTTTTGTAAACAATTCAGATTCTCCATTTGAATAACATGGGATCTTTAGGAGCCCGTGGGACGGGACCCTGTGGACGGATCTGCATCAAACTTCACAGAAACCATCTCGGGAGTATACAGGACAACATCCTAAAGTCTCATGGCGATCGGTTGGATGGTTTGGCAGCGCATAAACTAAAAATATATAGATATATATATATACAAACATCCTCTTTTATAAATATAGATATATATATATATATATATATATATATATATACAAACATCCTCTTTTATAAATATAGATATAGAAGATAACGAAAAATCAATATATTTATTCCTTCCTGTACACTGGTTATTTAATGTATATTGTTTACACGGTTCAAAACATTTCCGCTTGAATTGTGACTCACCCTGAAGATACGGGTAGATCTAAGCTGCTGACTGTTTACAACGGAAAATAGAAGGTTTACGTTGTAGATAAGTAATCTTCCCTTCACTCGGTGACGTTGCCCATAAGTATTGTATTGATTGATGGTAACATCCACAGAGCAGAGAATAATGTGAGGCACAGAGTACCTGCAGATAAACTTATTAATATATACTCTATGCCTGAGGCCAGATGTCGTTACCTAACCTACAAATTAGGCTGTTTTGTACATTACTCTCCCGGCCAATCAACATTCAAAGCTTCCACTGTTTACTGTCACGTAATGTGTGTTTACTTTCTCGAGTGATACAATTAGTCCTACCCTAATGCACTTATTATTGAACTTATTAGGGCATTAGAACGTATTCATACTTAATGTCATTGGTTCAGCTAACTCGCTTTCTGATATCAATTTTAAGGCATTCTAAAACAAACTAAGACCGTAAAATGTAGCTAATTCGACTAAAACCGAAAAATATTCAAACACAACACACTTGCTTGTTGAATCACTTTTTTCAATAACTTTTTCATCAGCTCTGGTTTGAAAATACGTTTTAACAACCTCTGGGCAGCAAAAATATATGTTTAGAAACTACGAATTAAATGTCACTAAACTCAACTAGGATTCATAAATCATAGATACGCAAAAGTCCACTACTAACCTAATGGGACTAGTTAAGTAGGACCATTATAGTGATAGTAATGATATCCATTGAGCGGTCGTCAACTCTTGATTATATGGTGTGCATTTCTGGGTTAAAACTTGATTATCTTATGTATATTACATGGGCCTACAATAGTGCTCTAATCTTGTATCGCAAAACAACTGATAATCAAAGACCAACAATTTAACATTGGATGAGAAATCTGAATGTATATAAAATCGATTATATAACTGGTAACTACCCCTTTTATCCTTCAAGTGTACATCGGTATGCTGACAGCAAGTAGTCTATAAAAATTGTCACGTATTTCTCTTAAAAATCAAAAAGAATTACTATAGAATTACTATCAAATGTAAAACTGTAGCCCATAAATGTAAAATATGGGTCTAAAGTGTTATTTATTACAATGATAGTGTTATTTACCATAAGTATCATAACAAATATTTGGTTAAAGTTGAATGTCCTAATATTATTTATATCCTACTTCAGATCCAATTTTCATTGAATAACAGATTTTTATAAAACTTGTTTCAAAACGATACAGAGGAAAATGTATATTTTATTTTTATGGTTCTAATTATATAAGCTTAACTAACTAATAGTAAAAAAATACATTAGTATTTACTATTATTCTAAAAATGTTTCGTTGGGATGATTCTTGGTGCTAACTGGAACCGCTTTTGGTAACTTTAGAATATAGGGGCAATGTGTACATTAGATCTTTTTATTTGCATCAATTTCCGATCGTATTTAACAGTATATTTAAACACTTAAGGTGCTGAAGTACTTACATGAGCGTGTGACAATTACTACCGGTATCACATAAAGTGGAGCTCGAGTTGCGAAAATCGACCAACAACCGTATTAGCAACGTAAGAAATAAAGCTAACAAAGATCTAATAATAAATATTTGTTCTTCAACTAACTTTCTATATCATGAATATTTAATTCATAAGTACTTAACATAAGAAAGGGAACATATTTCAAAATGTACAGTAAGCTCTACGTCAAACATAATATTGTAAACTGATTGATCTCACATATCTTTAATGTTGAAGTCAATTAGATTGTAATTTTTGTCTTTTGAGTATATATGATTTGCTTTGTATTTAATTAAACAAAAAAACGCATAAATTAACTATCTTTGATAGTGTAAAGTAGTCCATGGCTGATTACACGAACATGAGATCAATAAAACATGCATGTTAACACATGTGTGGCTTATTGTTGTAACCTTTGTACTTGGTATTTTTCTTATACGACACATATACTAATTATAAAGTAAATTTACTTGTAACTAAGTGGGTACCTATGCTTATGCTGAGAATGTCAAGATGTAATATTTTTTTTACTCTATAAATCAAGATTAATTAGTTCAATTTAATAATTTTAATCCTGAACAACCGTTCGACATTATGAATTATTTTAAGAGTATGAAGAAGCCATGTTAGTTTTAATCCCGTAAGAACAATGTTTTTTGCGAATCCATATGTTTTCGTTATTTATTGACCAAGCGTTGTGAATTTGGTGTCATTTTAAACGTTATCATATTGCACATTGGGTTTGCTTTTGATATTTTGAATACATACACCTTGTTTTGAAAAATAGGTGAAAATAAAAACTTAAAATTTAATTATTTAAATTTGTATCTATAAAAATAATTAGGAATTCATAAAGCAGTTCATACACGCAATTTCATTCTTGATTAAATGCAATTTGTTTGAAAAAATCCGAATAAACCGTCATCGTACGTCCGGTTTGAAAATAACATTGTTCTTATGGGATTAAAATCAACAGTGACTGACAGCCTCTGCAAACACTTAGCTCCTCTCTCGAAAAAGTGTTGTTTTTAAATACAGTTTCTGTTAAACAGGTAAATAATCCTTTCTTCATAAAACGTCAATTAACTCGATAAACTTTGTATACTTAAATTTAATTATACATTAGTTCTAATTAAAAAAAAAAAAGTCTAAAGAGGTTTTAGTTTGGATACAAAAAGAACGAAAGATTAGTAGATTTCTATTCTATATTTCTTTAATAACTTGAAGCTATGTACAACAAATAATAAACAATTAAGACATTAAAAAACGTGTACAATGAAAGAATAAAATCAGGGTTTAACAAAATTTGCCATTATATATTAAAACTCAAATGAAATGTCGAAAGCCAATTGTCGTTAGTATATATATTTCGAAAAAAACCGAATATACTCTATGGTACAAGTATATACAGACATTTTTTTTTTTTAGATAGCTTCTTGAGCATTTTGGTTGAATGCCTCTTGAGTGACCACAACTGGATAAACTACAGTACTTACTGTCGGCGCAGAAATTATGTGCACCTGAGTTTGGAGGTTGTTTTCTAAGAAACTAAGATGCCTACGAAAACTCCAGTCACACCATTGTTGTCCTTGTTTAATGTTGCGAAATGTCAGATATATTTTTAAATTGAATTACAAGTTTTAATAATTTTTATCCTGGTTGAAAAGTACCGAAATTTGAACTAGTTTTCACTGTGCATCAACTTTTGACTGTTATTACTAAAAACTCATCTATGTATCGCATTTATATTTTAATACGTGGTTGATGAGAATGTTTTCTATAAATTTTATAATTTATACTTTTCAAGAAAAAAAGTTCTGATCAATTCCCTAAAACATTATTATCTTTTCTTATTAGAAGCAAAGTTAACAATGTAATTATATAACATAAGATAACATAACTTCAAATTAATAAATTTAAAATGATTTATATCAATATAAAATCACTGTATTTACTTACACATATGAAAGTAAGGTATCCTAACTATATATGTCATAAGTATTACAACAATACCTAGTAATTAATTTTACAACCTCTAGATGCCAAGATAACAATGTTTCAGGGAATTGATCAGAACTTTTTTTCTTGATAAGTTTAAATTATAAAATTTACGAAACTTATGGAAAACATTCTTATCAACCATCTGTTTTTAAGTAATAAGTCAAAAGTTGATGCACAGTGAAAACTAGTTAAAATTTCGGTAATGTTTTCATTCCAACTAGGAAAACAATTATTAAAACTTGTAATGAAATTTAAAAATATAGCTGACATAACGCAACATTAAACAAGGAAAGCAATAGTGTGACTGGAGTTTTCTTAGGCTTTTTAGTTTCATAGAAAACAACTTCCAAACTCAGGTGCACATAATTTCTGCGCCGACAGTAGGTACTACTCGCTACTTGGCGCACTTGGGGACACTGGTTGTGACTGTCGCAACTCGGACACTTGGAGCACTTGGGGACACTTTGGTTGTGATTGTCGCAAGTCGGACACTTGGGGACACTTTGGTTGTGACTGTCGCAACTCGGACACTTGGAGCACTTGGGGAAACTTTGGTTGTGATTGTCGCAAGTCGGACACTTGGGGACACTTTGGTTGTGACTGTCGCAACTCGGACACTTGGGGACACTTTGGTTGTGACTGTCGCAACTCGGACACTTGGAGCACTTGGGGACACATTGGTTGTGATTGTCGCAACTCGTTAAACGCCACTAACATTTACCCACAAATTAGCAAATTCTTTGAATCGATTTAACGAATTCGGTTACTGCGATACCGAACAATATCGAGTCAACTGAATTACAGTGATCAAGTGGCCCTATCCCAACAACGGCCTTGCTGTGTTTCTTACACTTTCTATGTAACCTTGTAAACTTAAGCTGTCACTGGAGCTTTTTTAACTTTCGACGCCATTCTTAAACTTCTTTAAAATGATCGTAATGAACATGCCTTGAAGTCATATTCGCGGTAACTTTCCGTTCCAAGAAACAGCCATACAAGTCGACCTTGTCAACTATCTAAAAGGGGTTAAATGGCGCCAGAGAGATTTATTAAAACAACGGAAAACTTCGAATAGGTAAAACTTTAAGATACTTTGTTTTGAGTGATTGTTATATTGGGTATTCGAAAACCGAATGTCTACAGTTTTGATAAATGGATCTTTGTGATGACTCCAAATGATATATATATATATTATCATCGAGTAATTACACAACTCAAGAGTTAGATTCAAATTGTCAACAATTGCTGTGCTTATATTTATTTCGAAGAAGCATGTCGACAATATATCTTCATTTTTCAGTTGTCCATTTGTCGTCAGTTAAATATTAATCCTAATTTGAATGTTACCGATATTTTTTTTTACAATTTGTTATGATCAACAAACTGAATATTCTCTAACTTCAAATTATTGTGGTCCACAAAAATGTTTTTACATGAGTAGAAACAACATATTTTTTATTGAAATCTGTTCCTGTTGTATTACCAACTGTGTTTTCCAAACACAAAACTCAACTTTAAATAGTTATGTACAGTTTGATAATTAAGACCTTCACGCAAACTTCATCATTGTCGAATCAACCAATCAGCCAAGTGTTATCGATGCGAATGCATTGTCAGTGGCGCCCCTAGCGGTAACCAAGACAACTAGGGTCCGGGATTGGGTCAAGGTAACTCGTTCAACGCCCGTTTCGTCTGACAGCGCTGTTGTTGGGGCCTTAGACCGGCCCATAGAGAGTGAGTGAGGCCTTGTAGTGTGCGTCGGCAAACTAACGCGTAGTGTGAACTTCGCATAAATTTAGTAAATTTTTAGTTTTTTTAGTTGGTAAGTAACAAAATTACACAATAGTAAACTTATAATCTATTTTTACGTTAGGAATCTGAGACGTAGTTTCATTACCATTAGTGTGTGTGTGAAATAAATGGTAGTTGTGCAATAAATGTATACATTAATACTATGCTTTTAAATATTACAAAATTATTTAATTTTTTTAAATACAATTTTGTAATTATAAAGTTACATATTGCAATGAACTATTGTAATATTAAATAGGAACGAGTATCAAATAACTCATCATGTCAACACAGGACTACACATGTTCGAAGTAGAATACCGGCGTCAATTTTTGGAGTTATAATTCGAAATTATTCTAACCATGTTGTTTATTAGAATTTTTCTATTTAGATATATTTGCATTATACTATTTTTATCAATAACTTTCATACATTACACATTTACATGAATATTTGTACTTGAATTAATAAACACGATATAACACGTCTACGGTGATGTTACTTTTTTTGTTTTCTGTTTTATTATCAGAATATTGGGGGTTTGAAATAAATTTTAGTTTTTCCTTAAAAATGTAACAATGTTTAGAACTAAAACATGGTTAATATCACTACATTAATTTTGTATGACACCCAGGCACACTATGTTCATTTCATGTACTCGGATGGGCAAAAAGGCACGTTAAAAAGGTCCGTCAGGAGCCCTAAAACATGACAATTCAAGCCTTATGCCTGATTTAAGAATTTAGAGTTAATGTTTATGTACTCTATATGTTAAGAGTTGATGTTTATGTAGGCTATATGCTCAGATAGATACGTGAAGAGGAAATAAATTCGACTAAAACCATAAAATTCCTGGGCGTGACACTGGATGAAATTCTAAGATTCCATTCACACGTTGAACATGTTTCTAATCACATAAGCTCAGGTATTTTTGTCCTGAGGACTGTGGCAGGTTATGAAGGTTCTGATGATCTCATTGCCATCTACTACGGCTTACTGTATCACCTTTTGGTTTATGCTGTGTCTGTGCGGTGTTGTGAGTGCCAGAGGACAATACATATTTTTAAAATTCAGAAAAAATCTATGAGAGTTATTTTTTCGTTAGGTAAATTCAAATCTTGCAGAAACATCTTCCGTACTTTCAAAATAATAACTTTCCCGTTAATTTACATCTTTGTAACCATTTGCTTTGTAAAGAAAACTGTTCAAAATTTGTGAGCCGTTTAAATTGTTTTTATTCTTTACGCAACAATAACAATCTAATAATTCCAAACCACAGAACAACCTTTTTTTAAACAACTGTATTATAACGGTATCACTCTGTTCAATATAATCCCAAATGAGCTCAAGTTGTTGTCAGACTATAAAGAATTCCGGACCAAACTGAAAGATATTCTAATAGAAAACGCCTATTACAGCGTCCGGGAATTTTTGGCTGGCGAGAGTGACTGAGCCGATTTGTTCAGTTACTTAGTAAAATAGATAATTTTAATATTTGTTGTGATGTATCTTTTCACATTGTATTATTAGTAAAGTTTAATTTAGTTTTGAATTCTCCAATGCAACTTTGTATTTTTGTTGTCAATGTGGAATAAAGAGATTATGACTTATGACATAAGCAGATGTCTTGAATTTTCTGGTGTTGTGTGAATCATTTTGATTTGATTTTGTTGTTATTATTAATTCCTAACTATAACATGAGTAAATGACATTAATGTATAACTAATATTATATTTGAAATACTCTTACATTTCTTATCCAAGTCCACATTTCAAATGCACTTCCCTTTCTTTTGTCCAAGTTTATTTCATAAGACATTTGTAATAGATTTGAATTTAAAATGCCTTTTCACTGAAGAAACTAGAGCCTTTCTAACTTAGTTAAGAATTAAATAAGTAGACATATTATAATTCATAAAAAATAAATTAAGTGTTATCATAATATCCAAGAAAAATTGACAAAGCCCGTGAGCACCCCTCAAGGAAACTGTTTGTGATTGGGTGTAGGCTGTAAAGGTTGTAAGTACGTAGACGTCGAATCAAGCAATCTTACATCTTTAATCTAATATTGAACACTCAAAGCATCAACGATCTAACAGACGAGGGAGGAATTTTTTGGCAATTTTAATCGTATTATTGCTTCAAATAATGGAATCAAAACATAATTATTTTCATTATCGAATGCTAAATTACAAAAAAAAAAAAAAAAAAAAAAATAATAATAATAACAGTCAATGACTGGGCCCATACATGTCTAAATTCAAACCCAACACTGATATTTAAAAAAAGCGTGGCGTGCCGTAACTAATTCATCGGTGAACATTTACTTTGTACGTCGTGAGTCTCAAAAAGTTGAATCTTATCAAAGTGAAGAACTGCGTATCGGGTTATTTGTTGTTGTTGTTAAAAGAGAAATCCATCCTTTGAAAGCTATTTAAATTGTTTACATTATTTAATACAATAAATCAATAATACAAACGTAATTTTTCATGTAAACAATAATACAACCGTATCTGTTAAAAGAGTGTATGTGTAAATTACATCTTTTAAGTCTGAATAAACCGATCACTATTTTTTAAATAAAATTCATTAAAAATCCACAGTAAATACTTAAATTGCTTGGTAATTAACTAATTATAATTATTAAATGTTGAACTTATAGACCTTCTACGTAAATTTAGTGTATGGCTTGACCCTTCCTGTATTCAACATACCTACCCATGACGCTAAACGAACCTCCCCCCCCCGTGCCACTTGATGCCAGTCTGCTGTAGTCCTTCCTGCATATACATATTTAATTTTTTTAAATTGAAATCACGAAAGTATCGGAACGATGCTTCAAAATGATCCAAAGGTCCGAGGCGTATCCCCCGTCCTCACCCAATTTGGTTTTATAGGCAAAGGTAAAGTTGAATTATGATAGTTATAAATAGGATATTTTCTTATTATAACATTACTTATTAATACGGTTGACGGATCTTTTCCGTTAATTCACGACCATAACCACAACTTAGGTTAACCTTAACATAACATAACATAACTAAACCTAACATAACATAACCAAACCAAACATAACATAACCAAAACTAACATAACTTAAACAAACCTAACATAATATAATCAAACCTAACCTAACCTAAACAATGTAGTGGTATGAAAAGGTCCCTGTTGACAAATCATGCACAAATTCCTGCTTACAGTTGTACGCTTAATGAGTTCCTTAATGAGTTACAGTTCCTACATGCTTAGTTGCCATATGAATTTGTAGGTAGGATGGGCCATAAGTCGCTTGACCAACAAATTTTTGTGACGCCAATAACCATTTTTATAACTTTACTAATAATTACAATAATTATTTAATTTAGTTTACAATTGGTTTACTAACTTCAACATAACCTCAAAACGGTTTTGTTGTAATAACCAGCTGACAAGTAACAACTACAGCCAAATTGATAATGTGTAACAACTATTGCCAAGTAACATATGCGAACAATATTGTATTTATAACTATATATAATTATATTCTAAATTCAGAAATGTTTTGGTTTTTAATAATTAAATGTAACATTTAAAATAAAACTATTGTCAGTTATTTAGTGTTTAAATTAAATATTGGCCTTAAGAATAGCGTAAGTATTTTTTATTTACTATAGAGTTCATTTGCAAGATAATTTATCCGAAAATGTCCCGTATTTAAGAAACAGGTACTTCAAATAAATACATTTTTACTGTTGTTATTAATTTTTGTAATTTTTCTGGCATAAACTGTTCTTGCACCCGGACATTACATATATTACAGACTAATTCAGTCGCATTTTCCGTACAATAATATTTCTCAAATATAAATCGCGTACCGGTATGTTTGTTAGTGTGGCCCTTTTTACTGCTTTATCA
Organism: Stictocephala bisonia; assembly: GCA_035578905.1. NCBI lineage: Eukaryota > Metazoa > Arthropoda > Insecta > Hemiptera > Membracidae > Stictocephala > Stictocephala bisonia. The sequence continues at coordinate 159,208 of JAQJVL010000578.1, read as the reverse complement.
ATTTTACTTCTGCTGGTTAGTGTCTGGCGCAAGGATGACAGAGTAGCGCAGTCTATGTTGTACTGCACGCAACCTAACGAGTAGTTGCTTACCTCCCCTCCTTCTAATGCCGGGTCCACACCAAACCAACAAAAGAAAAACAAAACAGCAACTCAATGTTTCCCAACATTTTTGAAACAAAAGCGAAACATTTCGGCAACAATTTTGTTTTGTTCGTGTTTTCAACAACTTTTTGTTTTCCCGTCGCCTGGCGGTAAAGATCAAAATGTTGCTGTTTTGTTTGTGTTTCTGGCAACTTTGTTGGTCTAGTGTGTACGCTCTCCACAGGAAGAAAACAAAACTTAAAATTTGTGGTTCAGTTTGTCTCGTGCTGTGTGCAAAATGACTTCATCGGGAAAAGCAATAAAATGGAGTGTTGAAAATACATGTAAATTAATCGAACTTTATAGAGAAAGTAAATTGTTATGGGATGCCCGACACCCTGATTATAAAAATCGTTATAAAAAGGCAGACGCCTTAAAGGAAATAGGAATATTGTGTAATGTTTCTTCAGAGGAAGTAGACAGAAAGATAAAAAACATCAATACCCAGTACCAAAGAGAATACAGAAATTATCAGTTATTGAAAAAATCCGAAGCTGGTAAAACTTTCGTTTCGAAGTGGTTTGGTTATTCACTATTAAGTTTCTTAAAAGATAAAAACAAGCCAAGACCAAGTGGGAATATAGGCGGATTATCGAATACACAGGTAGATATTTATTTATTTATTTTTATTTATTAGATATAAAATTTACATATATTTATGCATTATTTATTTACTTATATTTATTCATTATACATTCTATCATTTTATCCTTAAAAATCAGTACTTTTGCTCAATAGATTAACAAAATTTTAACTGCCATGGAACTTGTTATTAGTTATTAATAATTAGAATAATAAATCATTAAATCAATTAAAAAATCATTTTCCCCTAAAAAATCAGTACTTTTGCTCAATAGATTAACAAAATTTTAACTGCCATGGAACTTGACCTTGCTCAGACATAAAATATTCAGCAAATTCTTTTCTTATTTCCATAGCTTCTACAGATGATTTTCTTGCAGTCTGTTGTAGATTAAAAAACGACTGTAAAGTTTGTTGATCTTTTCTCCATGCGCCATTTTCTAGTGTACCACTATCAATATGTTCTACATCAAAGCTGTTTGGTGGATTATATTTATTTTTCGACAAGACACACCTTAGATAATTATGCAAACAAATGCATGCCAAAGTCACTTTTTCTACCTTTTCTGGTTGTAACAGCATTGGTTTGCGAAACACTCGAAACACAGACGCTAAAATGCCAAACACATTTTCAACTATTCTTCGAGCACGTGAAATTCGGTAATTGAAGACACGTTCTACTGACCCCTTATCTTGATGGCCGCTATATGGTTTCATAATGCATGGTTTAAGGGGGAAAGCATCATCTGCGACTAAAACATAAGGACTTTCTTTGTCCCTTCCAAGAAGAACACGTTTTTGTGGCAAATTTAGTTTTCCTTCAACCAATAGTTTGTAAAATGGCGTATTTTTAAAAACACCTCCGTCAGAGATTCGTCCTTGACAACCAACGTTTGCATACAGAAAATTATAATTTGCGTCAACAACAGCAAAAAGAACTACACTGAATGTTCCTTTATAGTTAAAAAATTCACTGCCACTGAATGTAGGTGCCTCGATTACAATGTGCTTTCCGTCCATTGCGCCTATGCAATGTGGAAAGTGCCAAATCTTGTTGAAATCATCGCTAACTTTTTCCCATTCCTCTTCACTTTTAGGAGTCTGAAATAAAATACAAATTAAATTTAATTGAAAGTTCTTATTATATATTTTTTTTAATATACATTTTTTTAATATATTTTTATGCAGTTTTTAATAACATACATTCTTTACTTTACAGGAAAGTGATGATTCAGACAGTGATGAAGAGGCAAAAGAATCCGAAACAAATGACGATGATACCGCTAGCGTCAGCCAGAGTACAAGTAATATGGGAGAATTACAAGAAAACTACGAAGATTTGCAGGCTCAAAAGGAAATTACTGATAAAAACACCAAAAGCTTAAAAGCAAAATCTACCACACCAAAGAAAAGAGTTCTAACCACTAGTGAGAAGCAAAATGCAGAAGTTTATGGAATGCTACAAGAAGTATATAAAAAAAATCAGCAAGGAACATCTGTACAACCCGATGATTTTGATATATTTGGTGAGCTAGTTGCTAGAAAAGTGCGAAAACTTCGTACTCCTTATGCGCAAGCTACTGTGCAGCATTTGATCAATGATCTTCTCTACAAAGCAGAAATAGGAGAATATGACCAACCAAAAAACACAGAAACTCAAGAGCAATTGACACCGTTCCTTCATTTTCGATCTCCAATTGCAGTTCACACTAGTTCTACAGATACAAACAACCACAATTATATGAGTCCAGATTATTCAAACCCACCCAGCGTTCAAACCTCAAATCCATCCAGCGTTCCAACCTACGAGATACTGACTAGTCCGTCTTGCTCATCGAATCAACATACCACCCAGATTGATGAATCCTGGCCAGCTACGCGGATAACAACAAATGAATCAGCTCAGTCATACATGTAATTTTCAGATACATTCCAAATAAAAGTTATTTTAAAAAAATCAGTTTATTTTTTAACAGCTACCTATTAATAATGTTAAATTTTACCTTGACATATGTATTTAGGGCACTTATGAGAGCATCGCAGGTTTCTGGAATTATTACTGATATTGCCTGTTTGGATACTTTGAAAAGATACATCAGACTCTGGTAATACTCCCCAGTTGCCAAAAATCTTAAAGTAATCACTAAACGTTCTGTTACACTAATGGCATTTCGAAAATTTGTATTTTTCTTCTGTATCGAGGGTCCAATGATTTCTAGATTTTCAAGATCAGTACTGGTCATTCTTAAAAAGTTTATGAAGCTGCATCGCATTTCTCCACTAATACCTCTATCGTCTTTTCTTAAATCTTCCAATAGTTCCTCAACATAGTTTTTTTGTCGGTTCTTCAAGCTCGGCCTAACCCAAAAACGTTTTTTCTTTTTTTGGTTTTGGAATAGAAAACCAGCTGCCATAATAAATAATTCATTGTTCCTTTGTAATTCCAAATTTCGAGCTCGCCACATTTTCTATCGGGATCACAAAGTTGACTGATTTTTGTTTTCATATGTGGACAGCAGTTGACAATTAGTTCCTGTTTTCGAAAACTTGCAGTTTTGTTGTGTTGCTGATTTGTTGGAGTTTTTGTTTTGTTGGTTTGGTGTGGACCCGGCATAAGGGCACTGATATCCAAGGTGATATTTGGCTTGGCCAACAAACTGCTTCTATTTCTTGTGACTTACCTCAGTGACTAACATTTTATTTATGTAAATAACTATTACTATCACAAAATAAAACAACACCTTTGGTAACCACACCGTACTTTGTTTGTTAGTTAAGAAAACGTTCATACATAGCTAACACAAACTATAGTTGAGATGTAACCCATAACGTACATATTAACACATAGGCATACGTACATTTATTAAAATATTTTAAGTGTAACTACACGTTTAATCTTCAATAAAGCGTTTGCACGTGTCGTTTGCACGTGTCGTTTACTCTAAAATTAATCTAGATATGAAAGTGTAATTGTAATAAATTGAACACAGTACAAAGTACGAATCAACAAACTACTTGCGTTTGTTTTTTCTTGATTTTAATTTTAAAATGAATATGTAAAAACTCGTTTAATAAATGACGAACAATAGCAAAACAGTTGTTTTTAGTTTGTAAAAAATACTGACTATTCACAGTTATTTGAAATACATATTCCTCCTTGTTTTGAGAATTGTAAGGATATACAGGGTGAGGCAGACCACCCGTGCAGCATGTATAGCAGGAGAACGGTTTGGTCTAGTGGCCTAAAACAAAATGCTTTCCCCCTATATTGCATATGGGGAGTCCATTAAAAATGTTTTCATCAACCTTTTCGTAAACAGTGTTGAAAAACTAGGGGTCATGGGTTCGAATCTCTAAATTATCAAATGCAAACATATGGCAAATAATACATCATTTTAAAGGTCTTGTTGAAAGAAACTCATTGATGAAAACAAAATTCATTTATCATGACACATTTCAAAATGGCGGCCATTTTTGTGGAAAATATTGACGTTTACGGAATACCCTATAGTTTTCTTACTGTTTGAGATAGGTTCATTCCGATTTGAATTTCTTACTTGCAAAACCCTCAGCTTCACTCTGATATGCAGCATGACTACTTTTATCATTATTTTGATATTGGCCCCCTAATACGAATTTTGAAAAATTAAAAATTCCTTAAAGTCAAAATTTTTAAATAGCAACATGCATCATGTTGTATATCATTTTAAAGCGCTTGTTAAGACAAACAAATTTTGCATTACACTTTTTTTGTATCTCCAGTGGTTTTTGAGAAATAAGCACAAACGTGTTTTTAATAATAATTTTCCCACCTTTTTACGTTACTTTGGCCATACATTTTGTATTTAAAAAAATGATCAGATTTATAAAAATATAAATTGGCATTTTTACTCTTAATGTCTCTTAAAAAATACACGATTTGTATTTTTTACAAGATTTGTAAATTCTTGTATTTATTTGCAACTTTTACCATAATTGCAACCTTAAAAAAATTAATAAGTAATAAGAGTATCGTACAAAAATATCCAGAATCCAACTGAACTTACTTTACTGTAATTTACATGTGCTCGAATTGAAAACCATTATTTTCTATACATAGTTCTATTCTGGAGGTGAAGCTATCTACAGCTCGCAATACTTCTTCGCCACTGATAGAATTTATACCATGTCTGATTCTCTGCATCATATCTTCGATTGTTGTTGGTCGTCTTTTGTACACTAAATCTTTCAGCCTACCCCACAAGTAGAAATCCATACAAGTTAAATCAGGAGATCTTGGAGGGTAGTTGACAGGACCACCTCTTCCAATCCATCTTTCAGGATATTGTTCATCAAGAGTTTGTCTGACGTTGTTGGCGTAGTGAGGTGGTGCCCCATCATTCATGAACCACAAATGTTCTATGTCTTCGTCGGGTATATCTATTAATAGGTTAGGCAGGTGATTTAGCAAAAAGTTGTTATAAGTGTCTCCAACTAGGTGTTCTCTGAAGAAAAAGGGACCTATAATTTTTCTACCAAGGATGCCACACCAAGTATTCAAAGTCCAGTATCTCTGGTTATCCACCTCTCGCATCCAGTGTGGATTCTCATAGGCCCAGTACCTCATATTATGGCGGTTCACTTCACCGTTGCTGCGGAAAGTTGCTTCGTCACACCACAGTACATTACGAAAAAAATGTTCACGTTGTTGTAACATTTCCCTAGCCCACAAACAAAAAGTCATTCTTCGATGGCTATCATCACCATGCAGTTCTTGGTGTAATGATATCTTGTATGGGTGCATTTTGTTATCTTTCAAGATTCTCAACACTGACCTTTGACTCACACCCGCATCTAGAGCTATTCTTCTGGACGAGTCAGTTGGATTGAGTTGAACCGCTGCCAAAATGTCTGGTGCCGTATCACTTCTTACAGGCCTAGCTAGGGTTTTTCCTTTATTGAAATCAGGCTGAACCTGTCCTTTTTCACGCACACGACTAGCAAGTCTTTGAAAGGCCATTCGTGATTGAACTTCTCTGTCTGGATAACGTTCTGCGTAGAGATTCGCAGCAGCTGAGTAATTCTGGAAACATTCGCCTAACACCATTAGCATTTGGAAAGCCTCTTCATTTGTGTACGGCATTTCAGTAAATACAGAACTATCATTCACAATAAAAGAACAAAATAAGGAATAAAGTGGAGAATTAAAGTGGTTGTCAAATAAAATAAGTTTTGTTTCAGGAACTAAAATGAAGTGTACAATAATGCACTAGAACAGCTGATTTTATAAACAGCTGAAAATAATCAGCTGATTAAACAATCATAAGATTAATAATAATTGCAGTAACCCAGGAGCAAAGTATCAACTGGTTGTACTGAACAGTAAAGGCCAATTGTGAAAGGTACCTAACCATGCGAAGCGAGTAATGGTACTGTGTATAAAAACTATTAATATTTATTTATAATATTAAAGTATAAAAATACAACAAACAATTTTAAATGATAAAATTACAATTATGGTGATTTCAGTTTTTTACAAAGGTCTCTTAATTTTAGAGAATCATACAAATCTGGAACCAAAAGGCCATCTGCCACATATTCCCTTCAAGATTATCTTAGTAATAAGCTTTAAACCAGATTGTAATAATACCAGATTAGTAATAATACCATATCTGTATTATTAGCAATGATAACACAGTACTTAATGTAAAACGCTTTTTGCCTGTATTTGTCAAATTGAAATATCTTAATAAAAAATAAATTTGCTTACATAATTCCTTATTTCGATTTACGCAATTAAAATGTTAGATTTTGACTCAGTGCTTTCAGTTTTGGATGTCAGTGGCCAAAGTAACGTAAAAAGGTGGGAAAATTATTATTAAAAACACGTTTGTGCTTATTTCTCAAAAACCACTGGAGATACAAAAAAAGTGTAATGCAAAATTTGTTTGTCTTAACAAGCGCTTTAAAATGATATACAACATGATGCATGTTGCTATTTAAAAATTTTGACTTTAAGGAATTTTTAATTTTTCAAAATTCGTATTAGGGGGCCAATATCAAAATAATGATAAAAGTAGTCATGCGGCATATCAGAGTGAAGCTGAGGGTTTTGCAAGTAAGAAATTGAAATCGGAATGAACCTATCTCAAACAGTAAGAAAACTATAGGGTATTCCGTAAACGTCAATATTTTCCACAAAAATGGCCGCCATTTTGAAATGTGTCATGATAAATGAATTTTGTTTTCATCAATGAGTTTCTTTCAACAAGACCTTTAAAATGATGTATTATTTGCCATATGTTTGCATTTGATAATTTAGAGATTCGAACCCATGACCCCTAGTTTTTCAACACTGTTTACGAAAAGGTTGATGAAAACATTTTTAATGGACTCCCCATATGCAATATAGGGGGAAAGCATTTTGTTTTAGGCCACTAGACCAAACCGTTCTCCTGCTATACATGCTGCACGGGTGGTCTGCCTCACCCTGTATAAACCCAAATGATAAAATTCGCCAAATATACCTGAACTCTCATTAAGACAACCACAGAGAAAAAGAACCAGAGGTCGTTTTCTTATGGCCGCAGCAAACGCTTCAGAGGCAGTTGTAGACAGATTACAAACTAATATACGTCTTTATAAATCTGAAGTAATAATACTTCAGTTGTCTTTGAGTATTTGGGGGAATAAGGAAGGGACTGACAAGGTGGTGGGTGCTAGCACACTAACTCGACATGCATTTAGCTCCATACTATTGAATGCGACCTCTGTTTCCTTCTTCTCTACGGAGTAACTCAGATGAGATGTTTTTTTTCGGTTTATGCTAGGTTAGGTTGAATTAGGTAGGTTTAGATTAGTAGGGAGAAATAAAAACTCTGTAAATCTGTTTTATATTTTTGTATTCGATTATGTTCTAAACATCATTCGGATCTGCTTGATGATATAAGTCCATGAATACGTTTCTTTGAAGGTTAAGAAAACGAATACAAACTTGTATTATCAGTTCGGGATGTGAAAATATCTTGTAAGATTTTATCGAAAAGGTCTTATCCTAGGATGGGTCGGATAGGTTTATTTAGGTTAGTTTAAGGATAGGTTCCATGATCGGATCTCTTAATACAAACACGGCGTCCGCTCAATGGTTGTCATCAACGTAGACACTACTAGAGAAGTCTGGAGTGTCCATGTTGAACGGTAGTCAAGGTTCAGGTGTTGTGTAGGGAAAAGAACTGAGTGTCAGACTTGTCAGTTAGCTGAAAATCAGACCAACACTACGTGGTTCGGATCTCACATAGGCTGTAGGTCCCATAGTTTCCCTGGCTATTAGGCTATTAATAAATAGTCCTTTCTGAGCTATGTCGAACTCAGATAGTAACAATTACTACATTCGTTCATCTACACTCATCACACTCATTCACCCCTCATATTCGCCCATATCTCTGCGATCGGCGTCTTAGAGATGAATAATGAATAAGATCACGTTTAACTTATCTTCTATTATCATTCTGTCATATTGAACGTATAATACAATAATATTTCTTATTGTATATAGTCTCCATTGAACATTGACCAAGACTACTGGTGCACAAACGGAGAAAACCTACCTGCAACTTACTTATGTCCGTTATAGAAACAGAAACTTAAAGTTTATCTCAGTCCAAACCCCGTGAGAGTGGATTGTTTAAGGAAGTGACAGAGAGTCCACCCTTTAGTGTTTGCTCCTTATTCGATTAGAGAAGTGAGATGCACCGGATGTTGCCAATTTATGATCCAACTACAACGCCTTTATGACGTCAACGAGGCCCCAGTGACGCGCCGAACAAAGCTTGATTGAGTGATTCCAATCTCCAGGCTCAACTGGATTTTGTCAACAGAATGAATAACTATTGAATTCGATTGACATGAAGCCTAAACTTCAACCATGATTGAATTCGGATATGACACGCTGAAACAACGTGTCCTGTATGATTGGCGTTTGTTAGGAATTCCCAAAAATACCAACGTTCCAAGCGTTTAAAAAACAAACTCATGTTTTGACTGTATAAAACTCCTGCCATCTTGATGTATTACTTACTACCATGGGCTACGTTTTAAACTACATGTCATGCAGTACAAACAATTAGTTTTAGATGTAGGTTAAGGTAGTACACAACGCTTGAAGAAAACTAGAGATTTATACCTCTCGAAACGTTGGAATTTGTTAACACTTAAAGCGTTTAAATATTCCAGAAATTAACCAATCATGAACAAACAAACAACAATAAGTTTCAACCTTAATATTAATTTTTCTGACTAATTTATATTAATTTATTCAGCAAGTTATATTTTTAAAATTTTTAATATCCTGCTGAAAAATTAACATTTTGAATAATCAGCTGACCCTTTTCGACTCCGGAATTGGACTTGGAACGTCTAGTATTTGTACATAGTCTTTTCTGCTTTAAGAATCTCCAACTATCTTAACTCATAGTGTACTACATATACTTGAACATGTCATAATCAAACATAACCTCAATAATTGTAATCGTATAAAATCGACTATGACATCGATCTATTCATTCAGAGCTACTACCTAATTACTGAATAGAATTACATGCAAGGTCGTCGAATGCATTATCATTGTACATTTTAATGCCTAATGAATATTCTATTTATGACGTAGCACAAACGGTTCAGATTGCTCTTGTAGCGGAATACTGTACGCGAGTAAACAACTTTAGAGAGAGCTATCATTTAGGCTTGTCACTTGGCTGAAAATTTGTTTACTTATTGATAAGACACAAACCATCTTGACATGGGTGAACGAGATGATTAAGCGTACCATATATGAATGAGTGTAGTCTGTTACTAACTGAGCTGTTACTAAGTTCGGTTGTTTGGTCAAACCATTTTATTTTCAATTTATTCGATTGCAATGTATTTACATCAGCTATTAGACATCTTCCAAGTAGTTCTTTCATTAACTTGATCTTTATAGTTGTAAATAATACATAACCTCAAAGATGCGAATTTTAACTTTCTTGGTACATTAACCATTTATTTATTTATTCATTACTTTAAAGTGTGTACCAAATCTAGGCTTCGCCAAGTTATGCGAAACTTGTCGGTGAGGTCCTAAGTAAACAAGAAAGACAAAAACGTTGTACAAAAAAAATATGCATATATATACTATTATTTATTAGTAATTAAAAAACTAATTAGATTATTTCAATACAAAGCAAATTTGATTTAAAATAATTAATTGATTAAAATTAATGTTATAAGTTTGATTTTATTTTAATACGACGAGAAATACAACAAATTGTAGGGAATCTTATGATTTTTAATATCACCCAATTTACAAAATTGTTTAACTTCGTATGCTTAATTGATAATTGAGCCTTACCCGCAATTCATATCACAATCTTCTCGCTACATACACTAGAGAGAGATAGCGTCCGCACCCGCAGGATCACTCTTCAACGACTACTTCCTGCTAGTATACTCCTCCCATCCCAAGACGGGGAGGGTTTGAGTGTGTGTGTGTAGTAGCAATGAATACATACAGTAGTAGTAACTCGCAGTTTAAAGGTACAGTCAGCACTGCGTAGCGGAATTCAGCTGCCCCTAATGCCGGCCTCTAGGGACCTAAAATTTAGTGTGGAATCGAACTCAGTACACATGTCGTAAAAAAATAATTTACAACTTTAACAACTTACTTTCTGTTGGCAGTGGTGACTGACACCAGCCTCAACTTCTATCGTGTATCTTCTAACAGATAAACATAAATAAATTCATATTTACCAGTGTATTCGGTGAAAGCCCAATCCGTGGGGTTTCCGAGTTCGATATTAATTAGTGAAACTAAACTTGAAAGCCCACTAATTGTTCACCTATCCCTAGTAGTCGTCCACGTTATATTTGGGATCTGCTGTCCTAGTTTAGACACAATAGTACACATGGGATCAATAAATACTAAGTCATCACTATTTAAGTTTCATGTTAAAGTCAAATGAGTGTAAATAATGCTATCTTACTAATTTGAACTATTTAAGTACCTATTGCATACCGTATTTTAATGGTTTAGACCCACTTAGAAGCAACCATTTATTAACATTGCAACTTTATTTTTCCAATCCTATTTACCATTTTGGTTTATAAATAGTAATTTTAAGTAGTTTTGTTTCCCTATCATCGTGTTGCAGTTAAATATCACTAATTCTATTATAAAAATGGATTTTTCATAATACTTTATTAGCATAAAAATGTACTATATTTTAACTTTAACTATCAAGTCTATTTATATCTTTAAGAAAGTATGAATAAGTTTACTAAATGAGTTAACTTATCGACTGTAACATAATTTTTGTAAAGAATTTAGAAATTCTTGACTAAAATAGGAGTAAACGTAATAAATGTTAAGTTCTAGTAAGAAGTGTATGTTCTATGTTATTTATAATCTTGTATCAAAAATCTATTTTAAAATTCACGTAAAATGTGTGCAGTTAAAATAAGTTAGTAAGAAAGAAATAGATAACATGTTTATTACTCAATATTAATAAAATACTTTATTTATACGATTTGCTGAGAATTTTAGAGAACATAAATATAAGGAGGAAAAGTAAAAATATAAATGTGTTTCATTTTGTTACAAAATACATACTGAAGTCTACATTTAAATGTAAAAATGAATGACATTCATATACTGCGTGTTCTATTGGTTTTAGTGCTCATATGATCTCGTGTTAAAGCTAGTTGCTAGATGTACGGAATTGTACACCTTAGTCAATGAATGACATTCATATACTGCGTGTTCTACTGGTATTAGTGCTCATATGATCTCGTGTTAAAGCTAGTTGCTAGATGTACAGAGTTGGACACCTTAGTCAATGAGTGACATTCATAAACTACGTGTTCTATTGGTATTAGTGCTCATATGATCTCGTGTTAAAGCTAGTTGCCAGATGTACGAAATTGTACACCTTAGTCAATGAATGACATTCATAAACTACGTGTTCTATTGGTATTAGTGCTCATATGATCTCGTGTTAAAGCTAGTTGCTAGATGTACGAAATTGTACACCTTAGTCAATGAATGACATCATAAACTACGTGTTCTATTGGTATTAGTGCTCATATGATCTCGTTTTAAAGCTATTTGCTAGATGTACAGAAGTGTACACCTTAGTCAATGAGTGACATTCATAAACTACGCGTTCTATTGGTATTAGTGCTCATATGATCTCGTGGTAAAGCTAGTTGCTTGATGTACGGAATTGTAACCTTAGTCAATGAATGACATTCATAAACTACGTGTTCTTTTGGTATTAGTGCTCATATGATCTCGTGTTAAAGCTAGTTGCTAGATGTACGAAATTGTACACCTTAGTTAATGAATGACATCATAAACTACGTGTTCTATTGGTATTAGTGCTCATATGATCTCGTGTTAAAGCTAGTTGCTAGATGTTCAGAATTGTACACCTTAGTCAATGAGTGACATTCATAAACTACGTGTTCTATTGGTATTAGTGCTCATATGATCTCGTGTTAAAGCTAGTTGCTAGATGTACGAAATTGTACACCTTAGTCAATGAGTGACATTCATAAACTACGTGTTCTATTGGTATTAGTGCTCATATGATCTCGTATTAAAGCTAGTTGCTAGATGTTCAGAATTGTACACCTTAGTCAATGAGTGACATTCATAAACTACGTGTTCTATTGGTATTATTGCTCATATGATCTCGTATTAAAGCTAGTTGCTAGATGTTCAGAAGTGTACACCTTAGTCAATGAGTGACTTTCATAAACTACGTGTTCTATTGGTATTAGTTCTCATATGATCTTGTGTTAAAGCTAGTTGCTAGATGTACAGAAGTGTACACCTTAGACAATGAGTGACTTTCATAAACTACGTGTTCTATTGGTATTAGTTCTCATATGATCTTGTGTTAAAGCTAGTTGCTAGATGTACAGAAGTGTACACCTTAGTCAATGAGTGACTTTCATAAACTACGTGTTCTATTGGTATTAGTACTCATACGATCTTGTGTTAAAGCTAGTTGCTAGATGTACAGAAGTGTACACCTTAGTCAATGAGTGACATTCATAAACTACGTGTTCTATTGGTATTAGTTCTCATACGATCTTGTGTTAAAGCTAGTTGCTAGATGTACAGAAGTGTACACCTTAGTCAATGAGTGACATTCATAAACTACGTGTTCTATTGGTATTAGTTCTCATATGATCTTGTGTTAAAGCTAGTTGCTAGATGTACAGAGTTGTACACCTTAGTCAATGAGTGACATTCATAAACTACGTGTTCTATTGGTATTAGTGCTCATATGATCTCGTATTAAAGCTAGTTGCTAGATGTACAGAGTTGTACACCTTAGTCAATGAGTGACATTCATAAACTACGTGTTCTATTGGTATTAGTGCTCATATGATCTCGTATTAAAGCTAGTTGCTAGATGTTCAGAATTGTACACCTTAGTCAATGAGTGACATTCATAAACTACGTGTTCTATTGGTATTAGTGCTCATATGATCTCGTGTTAAAGCTATTTGCTAGATGTACAGAGTTGTACACCTTAGTCAATGAGTGACATTCATAAACTACGTGTTCTATTGGTATTAGTGCTCATATGATCTCGTGTTAAAGCTATTTGCTAGATGTACAGAGTTGTACACCTTAGTCAATGAGTGACATTCATAAACTACGTGTTCTATTGGTATTAGTGCTCATATGATCTCGTATTAAAGCTAGTTGCTAGATGTACAGAATTGTACACCTTAGTCAATGAGTGACATTCATAAACTACGTGTTCTATTGGTATTAGTGCTCATATGATCTCGTGGTAAAGCTAGTTGCTTGATGTACGGAATTGTAACCTTAGTCAATGAATGACATTCATAAACTACGTGTTCTATTGGTATTAGTGCTCATATGATCTTGTGTTAAAGCTAGTTGCTAGATGTACAGAAGTGTACACCTTAGTCAATGAGTGCTGTTGAAACTCTGGACTTCCTAATATCTAGTACATTTTCTTTTGTTATCTTTCGATAATACCCATGTGTATATGTACTTTTTACATTTAGTGTCACTAGCATTTTAAGAATCAATACTGTATTGTTACACTAGTGAATCTAGATTCTAATATTATTATTATTTCTCTTCGTCTTTTGTTTACTGTACTTTGTACTTGGGTGAATTCTAAAAAAGAACGTATAGGCCCTAATATTACTATTTGTAAGTGTTTTTAAGTGTTTACAAACAAGTACATTTTTTATTCTTTCCTCAATTTCAAATTTGTACAGGAATTTTAATTATAATTTATTTTGCAGTTAAAAACAAGATACCTAAACTAAGTTCACTGCAGCATTCTAGACTGCAAAATAGTAGTATACTCTTTGAATACAAAATGAAATAAGAAGGAAAGTGAAGAAGAAATAAATAAATAGAATTACTAACATAACAGCCAATTATTTATTTAATGTTATATTTAATTCATGTTTTTTACAAGATAGCTACAGTTTAGCAATTCCAATAAGCTATCTTAACAAAACCTCTGTATAAAACTAAATTATGACAATGAACAAAGAAAATTAACTTAAACGATCTGGCAGACTCAATAATATAATTGTATAAACTTAATCTATTTGTATTTACACAGATTAATTAAATAACCCACGTACTAAATAACAATTAAAACATAGTTTTACTCGACTAATACAAATTAAACTAATATTATTATAAAATTACACAAAATAACTGATTTTAAACCATATGGTTGCCACATTTATTTACGTAAACTGAATGTGTTTACGTAGACATACGTAGACTATCATGAAATATATCAGCTAAGGATTGATAAAAACTAATTAGTCTCACAGCTTTAAACAATGGAAAATTAATATGAGATACAGTTTTACACCTCGGCAATAAGATTGTACTGGGTGATATCATGTTATGATAAGGTACATACAAATAAATATTACTAAGCAAAAAAGGACTATCAATGCCCTTATTTAAAACGTTATAAATAAATGAATTCATGGATAACTCTCTACGCACTGCTAATTTAGTCACGTAAAAAATACTTCACAACATTGTTGTTGAATAACCCAGCGGACAAGTGTAATTACACTTTTTTAAATATAGATATCGTAATAATATATTTTGAATTGTTTCCACCTTGTTACTTTCGTAATTGGGTCCGAGATTACAGACTACCGAGCAATATTCTAATTTACTTCGAACTATCGAGATATATACTTATAATTATCTTCATATATGAACCCATAATTATCTTCATGAACCCCATAAGCCAATAAGAATCAGTTAATACTTAATTTACATGATCGCAAAAGATATAATTTCATAATAACTTAATATTATGACAAAATCAATGAAAAAAATTTTTTGTCATCTGAATAAATATCATATTATAACCACAACCAATACTAGTGATTAATAAGGGATAAAAATATGAATCCAATAGTATGAAAATAATAATAATCATAATAAACAAAGAAAATAAACAACGCAACATCAATTTAACACACAAACCCTAGAAACAATAAACTTCCATGCATAATGTATTTCATGAAGTTTCTCGTCATACAATTTTAAATAAAATTTTGCCTGCTTAAAAGCTGTAAACACAAGCAAGGCCAGTCCGAACACACCGGCAATAAACTGTGTCAATGTCAAACTTGGCTTATTGCGCACTCAACAATAGTCACCTGTTATGGTTCAATCTGATCTATTGTTATTTAGTCTATTATCAGTATATATAGTAGTTAATACTGCATTATTTAATGACATGTTCAAATTCCTTTAGCTGACTTTCAAACTATTTGTCTAGCTAATACAAGGTGTTTCTTTTAAAACACAACCCATGATTTGAAATAAAAATTACTATCAAAACATATGTCTATTACACACTTTTTATTATTAGCATTTATTATTACTATTTAAACGATTTTAATGACTTTTTTGTTAAGTTTTGCTTTAAAACGATTTTGTTTAAAAATATTACTCCACAATAAACACTCTCTGGTCTTTGCTCAAAACCATGTTTCTAACCTCAACTTAATGACATTACACGAAACCTAAATAAAGTGAACATCAATGCAACAATGTAATCAGGTGATAGCCAAGGAAGAATAAGAAGCAGGGCTACCAACTTATGAACTTGTAATTATCTTAAACCATCATTTTCTGTACATTTAAGTACGGTTGCTTTTTAAAAGAAACGCCCTGTTTATTAATGAAAAATAATTAAATAGCTAGGAAGTATTAAACACTCAATTTAGCTGAAAGAAATATTATTTTTACTTTTTTAACACATATACTTATGTTTGGATTTTTATAAAAACGTTGAACAGAGGTAAGTTAAACCAATAACTGGTTAAAACTAAAACTACAACAAATTCGTTTATGGTGAACTCACACATAAATATGTTATAGGATCATGTCGTACTTGGATCGTAATTTAATTGAAGATATAAATACTTTTGTGTACTAATTGCTCAAAAGAACGTATTTTATTTGTGAAGTACGCAGCTCAAATCCTGATAAACACTGACTGTATATGCAATCAATTTTGCCATCCCATTCATATGGTACTTAACGCCGGATACAACTGATAACACACTTATCTCACTGATACACCGCCACTGATTTTAGTAAATTGATTTATAATTATGAGATAAGTTATTTATAACAGTTACATGTCAAACATCAATGACATGAAATAACACATTCATAAATACTTGTAATATTCTCTGATATATATAATTTGTTATAAATGTGTAATTCAGATGAAAATGTCTGCATGTGTAAAAAGAATTACTTTCCCTTTAATTAAATTGTGTGTGTTCCCTCTTCACGTTAATAATAAATACAACTTGCCTATTACACTGATAAGAAAGAAGCAGGTCGCATCCACTTGGCCACTGAATGGGTGTCGAGTAGGAAGTAGGGGTATAAAGTAGTTAGTCTCCAGTTCTCTGTGCGGATGGCAGGACCAGCACCGTTGTCAGTCTCTCCCAATATTCCTCTTCAAAGCCTCAAGGATGATCGTACTAATTATTAGTACATATTTATAAAGATGTACATCAGTTCTAATCCAATTACAGTTGTTCTCTGCGTCCACAAGAAAGTGACGTCCGTTTCGTATTCCCTGAATAGATCAGAGTAGGAGACACTTTTTCTGTCAGAACGAAAACTAGTACGACTTGAGGAAAATTGGTCAATGCGGCGATGCGAAGTCCCAAACTCACCTTGACTGCAACACTGATATCCGCCATCTGCAATTTCCCCTTATGTATGTCATTGATTGCATTTGCGTTTAGAAAAATAATACATGCAACAAATCCAGAAAGTTGAAAATGAAAGTAATTTTTTAAATTTTTTTTCAAGGAGAGACCGACCTTCTTCTTAAACCTTGCTCTGTCAATTCTTAATATACTCTTAATCTGTGCGAGGAACTTATTCAGACAGTGTAAGGGGGTAATAAACTAGTACAGTACAAGGTGATTATTACTTGTAAATATTTCCAGTCTAGGCCGGATTCGAACCAGCGCTATCTCTAACCCAAGCTCAAAGTCCTGACGCCTTAGACCGCTCGGCCACCGGCTCGCCCAATTTAAACTTCACTCGCCAGTTCACATAGACCTGTGAGTGAACTGTATTCAACGAGTTAAGTACCGACCGTTGGCTTACTGGGGAATCAGACCTTGGAACTTGCCCTCCGCAGTCCGAAGCCTTGACCACTAAGCTACCACGTCGGCGAAAAAATACGTATGAAAATCGTCCAGTCAATCTCAAATTAAAAGGTGATATAGGGATGGTCACACCCTTTTTTATTTTGTGTCTTATTCTTTTTTTAATTCTCCTATAGTATTAATGTATTATATTTGCAAGGGTAAAATGAGATTTAAATATGAAGTATACTACTGTCGGTGGAGATATATGTTGTGCACCCAATTTTGAAGGTTTCTTTCTAAGAAACCAAGAGGCCTATGAAAAGTCTTATCATACCGTTGTTTTTCTCGTTTGATTGTACATTTCACATATGAAATTTTAAATTTTGCTATAAATTTCAATCAGTTGTATCCTAGTTTGAACATAAAAGTACCGGAATATTAAGTCGTTTTCACTGCACATAAAATTTTCACAGTTATTACAAAAAAACTCGTTGTTGTATCACATTTATGTTTTAATACGTGGACGATAGGAATGTTTCCTGTACTTTTTATACATTTTAGAATGATAACTTTTTAAGAAAAAAATGCCTTACCAATTACCTGAAACATTGATTTTTTGGCTTGTAGAAGTCGTAGAATTACTTACTTGATCTTGTTGTAATCATTATTACGTGTATAATTACGATACATTGTTTTTATTTGTGTAATTAAATGAAATGGTTTTATATTGATGTAAATCAATTTAAATAAATCAAGTTATTTTAAATTTATTTAAAATCACTAGTTTTTTAATTAGCATAATACGTGTTGGTACATATACAGTACAAGTAAACGTCACACAACACAAATTTATTACAATATAAGCACAAAATGCACAAATATACTACAATACAAGCACAAAATGCACAAATATTATGGTGATCGATTTCGGTGAACCACGCTCACCTTCCTCAGACCAGAGGGATTCACAAAAGAATCCTTTTGTGAATCCCTCTGGTCTGAGGAAGGTGAGCGTGGTTCACCGAAATCGATCACCATAATATTTGTGCATTTTGTGCTTGTATTGTAGTATATTTGTGCATTTTGTGCTTATATTGTAATAAATTTGTGTTGTGTGACGTTTACTTGTACTGTTAAAATCACTACACATACTTACGAATATGAAAGCAACTTATTGTAACTATACACGCAATGAGGATTACAACAAGACCAATTAATTCATTCTACGACCTCTACAAGCAAAAAAAAAAACAAAAAAACAATTTTTCAGGTAATTGAAAATACTTTTTTTCTTGAAAAGTTAACATTCAAAAATTTAAAAAAAATATAGGAAACATTCGTATCATCCACGTATTGAAATATAAATGTGAAACTACAACGGTTTTAACGGTGTAAATTTGTTGTACAGTGAAAAGTAGTTATAACTCCGGTACTTTTTATGTTCAAACTAGAATAAAAATAACTGAAATTTATACTAAAATTTCAAATGTTAGATCGTACAATCAAACGAGGAAAACAATGGCATAATTATATTTTTCATATGCCTTTTAGTTTCTTATAAAGCAACCTTAAAACTCGGGTGCTATAATTTCTGCACCGACAAGTGCTTGATATCTCTTAAAATAGATCCTAAAGGACAGTTATCCAAATGGTACTAATGCTAAACAGACTTTTAAAATACATTTCGTATTGTAATTGCAATTAAGAGTTAACTATGTGTACAAAATAAATCAAGCCGTTTGGTAATTATTATTATTATTATTCATATCAATTCGGATTTTAAATAAAAATTAAAAAACTTTATTAATTTAAAGAAATGTAATTTAATTTACGTGCAAACGTTAATTGTAAGTAGTTATAGTTAAAGTAACCGGATCACAATATATTTATCAGACAACAATGACAGATAAGAGGTAATCGAGTCACTAAAACATCACTTTAATTCTGACCCGAACAACAATGATAGCTAAGACAATCGAGACGCTATAGCATCCCTTTAATAATGACTCAAACAACAACGACAGTCGACAAGTAAGATAATCCAGTCCCAATAACATCGCTTTAACACTTATCCGAATAACGATGACATTTAAGATAATAGAGTTACTATGACATCGATTTAATACTGACCCGAACAACGATGACATCTAAGGTAATAGAGTCACTGTAACATAGCTTTAACACTTATCCGAACAACGATGACAGCTAAGATAATAGAGTCACTGTAACATAGCTTTAATATTGACCCGAACAACGATGACATCTAAGGTAATAGAGTCACTATAACATCTCTTTAATACTGACCCCGCCAAAACGACAGCTAAGATAATAGAGTCACTGTAACATAACTTTAATATTGACCCGAACAACGATGACATCTAAAGTAATATAGTCACTGTAACATCGCTTTAATATTGACCCGAACAACGATGGAATCTAAGGTAATAGAGTCACTATAACATCTCTTTAATACTGACCCCGCCAAAACGACAGCTAAGATAATAGAGTCACTGTAACATAGCTTTAATATTGACCCGAACAACGATGACATCTAAAGTAATATAGTCACTATAACATCTCTTTAATACTGACCCCGCCAAAACGACAGCTAAGATAATAGAGTCACTGTAACATAGCTTTAATATTGACCCGAACAACGATGACATCTAAGGTAATAGAGTCACTATAACATCTCTTTAATACTGACCCCGCCAAAACGACAGCTAAGATAATAGAGTCCCTGTAACATAGCTTTAATATTGACCCGAACAACGATGACATCTAAAGTAATATAGTCACTATAACATCTCTTTAATACTGACCCCGCCAAAACGACAGCTAAGATAATAGAGTCACTGTAACATAGATTTAATATTGACCCGAACAACGATGACATCTAACGTAATAGAGTCACTATAACATCTCTTTAATACTGACCCCGCCAAAACGACAGCTAAGATAATAGAGTCACTGTAACATAGCTTTAATATTGACCCGAACAACGATGACATCTAAAGTAATATAGTCACTGTAACATAGATTTAATATTGACCCGAACAACGATGACATCTAAGGTAATAGAGTCACTATAACATCTCTTTAATACTGACCCCGCCAAAACGACAGCTAAGATAATAGAGTCACTGTAACATAGCTTTAATATTGACCCGAACAACGATGATATTTAAAGTAATATAGTCACTGTAACATCGCTTTAAAATTATCCCGAACAACGATGGAATCTAAGGTAATAGATTCACTATAACATCACTTTAATACTGACCCCGCCAAAACGACAGCTAAGATAATAGAGTCACTTTAACATAGCTTTAATACTGACCCGAACAACGATGACATTTATGATAATAGATTCACTATAACAATAACATCACTTTAATACTGACCGGACAACAACGACAGCTAAGATAATAGAGTCACTTTAACATAGCTTTAATACTGACCCGAACAACGATGACATTTAAGATAATAGATTCACTATAACAATAACATCACTTGAATACTGACCGGACAACAACGACAGCTAAGATAATAGAGTCACTTTAACATAGCTTTAATACTGACCCGAACAACGATGAAATTTAAGATAATAGATTCACTATAACAATAACATCACTTTAATACTGACCGGACAACAACGACAGCTAAGATAATAGAGTCACTTTAACATAGCTTTAATACTGACCCGAACAACGATGACATCTAAAGTAATATAGTCACTGTAACATCTCTTTAATACTGACCCCGCCAAAACGACAGCTAAGATAATAGAGTCACTGTAACATAGCTTTAATATTGACCCGAACAACGATGACATCTAAGGTAATAGAGTCACTATAACATCTCTTTAATACTGACCCCGCCAAAACGACAGCTAAGATAATAGAGTCCCTGTAACATAGCTTTAATATTGACCCGAACAACGATGACATCTAAAGTAATATAGTCACTATAACATCTCTTTAATACTGACCCCGCCAAAACGACAGCTAAGATAATAGAGTCACTGTAACATAGATTTAATATTGACCCGAACAACGATGACATCTAAGGTAATAGAGTCACTATAACATCTCTTTAATACTGACCCCGCCAAAACGACAGCTAAGATAATAGAGTCACTGTAACATAGCTTTAATATTGACCCGAACAACGATGACATCTAAGGTAATAGAGTCACTATAACATCTCTTTAATACTGACCCCGCCAAAACGACAGCTAAGATAATAGAGTCACTGTAACATAGCTTTAATATTGACCCGAACAACGATGACATCTAAAGTAATATAGTCACTGTAACATAGATTTAATATTGACCCGAACAACGATGACATCTAAGGTAATAGAGTCACTATAACATCTCTTTAATACTGACCCCGCCAAAACGACAGCTAAGATAATAGAGTCCCTGTAACATAGCTTTAATATTGACCCGAACAACGATGACATCTAAAGTAATATAGTCACTATAACATCTCTTTAATACTGACCCCGCCAAAACGACAGCTAAGATAATAGAGTCACTGTAACATAGATTTAATATTGACCCGAACAACGATGACATCTAAGGTAATAGAGTCACTATAACATCTCTTTAATACTGACCCCGCCAAAACGACAGCTAAGATAATAGAGTCACTGTAACATAGCTTTAATATTGACCCGAACAACGATGACATCTAAAGTAATATAGTCACTGTAACATAGATTTAATATTGACCCGAACAACGATGACATCTAAGGTAATAGAGTCACTATAACATCTCTTTAATACTGACCCCGCCAAAATGACAGCTAAGATAATAGAGTCACTGTAACATAGCTTTAATATTGACCCGAACAACGATGACATCTAAAGTAATATAGTCACTGTAACATAGATTTAATATTGACCCGAACAACGATGACATCTAAGGTAATAGAGTCACTATAACATCTCTTTAATACTGACCCCGCCAAAACGACAGCTAAGATAATAGAGTCCCTGTAACATAGCTTTAATATTGACCCGAACAACGATGACATCTAAAGTAATATAGTCACTATAACATCTCTTTAATACTGACCCCGCCAAAACGACAGCTAAGATAATAGAGTCACTGTAACATAGATTTAATATTGACCCGAACAACGATGACATCTAAGGTAATAGAGTCACTATAACATCTCTTTAATACTGACCCCGCCAAAACGACAGCTAAGATAATAGAGTCACTGTAACATAGCTTTAATATTGACCCGAACAACGATGACATCTAAGGTAATAGAGTCACTATAACATCTCTTTAATACTGACCCCGCCAAAACGACAGCTAAGATAATAGAGTCACTGTAACATAGCTTTAATATTGACCCGAACAACGATGACATCCAAAGTAATATAGTCACTGTAACATAGATTTAATATTGACCCGAACAACGATGACATCTAAGGTAATAGAGTCTCTATAACATCTCTTTAATACTGACCCCGCCAAAACGACAGCTAAGATAATAGAGTCACTGTAACATAGATTTAATATTGACCCGAACAACGATGACATCTAAGGTAATAGATTCACTATAACATCACTTTAATACTGACCCCGCCAAAACGACAGCTAAGATAATAGAGCCACTTTAACATAGCTTTAATACTGACCCGAACAACGATGACATTTATGATAATAGATTCACTATAACAATAACATCACTTTAATACTGACCGGACAACAACGACAGCTAAGATAATAGTCACTTTAACATAGCCTTAATACTGACCCGAACAACGATGACATTTAAGATAATAGATTCACTATAACAATAACATCACTTGAATACTGACGGACAACAACGACAGCTAAGATAATAGAGTCACTTTAACATAGCTTTAATACTGACCCGAACAACGATGACATTTAAGATAATAGATTCACTATAACAATAACATCACTTTAATACTGACCGGACAACAACGACAGCTAAGATAATAGAGTCACTTTAACATAGCTTTAACACTTATCCGAACAACGATGACATTTAAGATAATAGATTCACTATAACATCACTTTAATACTGACCGGACAACAACGACAGCTAAGTTAATAGATTCACTTTGACTTAGCTCTAATACTGATCCGATCTAAGATGACATTTAAGATAATAGATTCACTATAACATCACTTTAATACTGACCCAGACATCAACGACTGCTACGATAATCGATTCACTATACCATCACTAACACTGAACCGAACGACGATGACATCTAAGATAATAGAATCACTACAACATCACTTTAATACTGACCCGGACAACAATGATAGCTAAGATAATAGATTCACTATAACATCACTTTAATGCTGAGCCGGACAGCAACGATAGCTAAGATAATAGATTCACTATAACATCACCTTAATACTGACCCGGACAACAACGATAGCTAAGGTAATATATTCACTATAACATCACTTTAATGCTGACCGGACAACAGTGACAGCTGATTTAACGAACTTATAGATCGAACTGTAATGAACTGTAAGTCACCTGCAATATACTTTTCGTAAAGTAAATTTATAATATGTAATGTTTTGTCAAGTTAAACTTGAAAGGAGTTACGCGCCATCTGTTCAATGTCTACTTTTAATTGATGAAAATGAGAGACTGGTTTCCAGTTCACCTTGACCAGCATTTCAAGGTGAAGGTTGAACGAGTGGGCTCGACTTCAGTGACGTAACAACCTGGTGATGACGTAGCGGTCATAGTGACCAGACTCCTACGTCATATGGTAGCTCACAAGAGTGCTATAAATAGCTTTATTTTTTATACATTTTAGATGAACCCAATTAGTATATGAACAATATTATGTTTTAAATTTACCCTTTTTATTCCGATCAGAATAGTAAACAAATTTTGAATGTGGTTGAAATCATTAAACTTTTTTAAAAGTCCTATGGTTAACGGTTATGTCAGACAGTTGATTAACGATAGGCCTACTTCACATGGGTGTCAGCCTTAATTTTTGAAGCAAATATATTCGTTCACTACCAAACCACACTCTTTTCATTGTTTTTCTTTTTTTTTTTTAAGGAAATAGCCAACCTCCTTCTTAACCTTACTCTGCCCATTCCTCATAGTTAGTTGTCCATATGTACGATCGGTATTTTGAGAATATTATAATTAACTGCGCCATGTACTGTAAAATATTTTATACTTTTTAACATAAGTTAATATCGAAATAAAAAATCAAACGGATATTTTCGTATGAATCTGGATATTTATTACAGCCCATCTGTCACTTACCGATGTCCTAAGTGGGACATAGTTTCAGGTTTCAGTTCTTGTTAGAATACGTTTTAACATTTAGAGAAAAAGAAAAAAATAATCATCACCTATTCCAGATGCGGGTCATGATATCAATGGTGGGGTTATCCATACTTGACATATTATTTTTAACTTTGTTGGCACTGGCAGTAAATAACCATAAGTTTACATCGACGGATTATATTTTAAATTAAAGTGAAGAAGTAGTAAAAATATGGGGAAGACAAAGGTTGTTGGACATTTCCCATCATTACGTGAAAATTACCAATCACGACGTTTCGATTTGGTAGAACCCCTTCCTTTTTCAAGTGCTAAAATCTAAATTACATCTACACAAACATGTTATAAAACTACGTTCTTAACAGGGTTAAAAAGGTTT
Organism: Stictocephala bisonia; assembly: GCA_035578905.1. Classification (NCBI taxonomy): domain Eukaryota; kingdom Metazoa; phylum Arthropoda; class Insecta; order Hemiptera; family Membracidae; genus Stictocephala; species Stictocephala bisonia. Next base: position 134,103 of record JAQJVL010000578.1, on the reverse strand, counting down.
GGGTTTTACCAAATCGAAACGTCGTGATTGGTAATTTTCACGTAATGATAGCAAATGTCCAACAACCTTTGTCTTCCCCATCTGATACTCCATCATTAACAAATTTAAAAAACAAAGTAGTAAAAATAGTTAGCTCAGTTAATTTGTTCATACAAAAACGCCTTTCACCATGATTCTATATTAGCTCCCCCACCCAGCGAAACAATTATGTTTTCTATAATGTCCTTTCAATAGTCTAAACATGTGATTCGCCTTCGTACTAAATATTGTGATAGTATAGCGGTAGATTGCAGTCCAACAGTTACATTGGTGTTTTATTTATGAAACCAATGACATTGTGTTTTATGTGTAGTTTCATGTCATTGTTAATAATAATATTAACATTTTTCAACACTAATAATCAAACCAGTAGAAAATATCAACCTTTGTCAACAACAATTAATTGTACAGTGAAATAATTATTTAAAAAATCTGAACATTTGATTGTTATGATTATTAAGTTTATTATTTATTTTTTTTTTTTTTTCAAATATTTGTTGAGTTTACCCAGGAACGTGTTGAGCTCATATGTTAAAATACTGGTTTGTAGGAATGTTGTGTAGAGAACAGAACTAGTGTCAGGTATGTCAAATAGCTGAAAATCAGATCATTACTTCGTGGTTCGGATTCCAAGTAAAGCTGTTCCTTAGTTCCCCTGCCTATTGGACTATTACTAAATAGCTCTGTATGAGGAATTTTAAAGTTGACGTGCAGTGGAGCGTTACCGCATTTTGAACAACAGGAACAACTCACCGTCTCGAGTCTCGTACGGATCTTTTTACAACGTGCATCCGAATAAAATCCAACTGTGCAATGCAAACACTGGACGGCGATGCTACGTGGTATATAGGCTACATGTAGCAGAAACGTCGAACAAGGGCCTAGTACTCGCAGCCATTTGGTTGATATGTCTTCATTAGAGAAGGGGTTAGCCGTCAAACATTGTGTGTAGAGTGGGCGTGTGAATGAGCTTTTAGAGAAAGGGGTTACGATCGTCAAAGGCGTCTTAAAGTCATGCATCTACCTTCGTGGTTTCTGTCTGTTTACCGTCATCACCTTGAGACGTAAAAATAGCTTTTACGCAGACAAACGTCTTTGCAAACCCCCCACTCTGTCACCTGTTTGGCTCAGCTGTTTAATTTGGCACCCGATTCCAATGCAAATGTTCGCACAAATGGGCCAGGAAAGTGTTTTCCCTTTAAAGTCCCTAACTGTCGAAAGACACAACCATATATGATTCTAGAATGTGTTTTGTAAAATGTTTCAGTGAATTTTGTTAAGTTTGTGTGAAATAAAGTTTACTGATAACACCAAAACGTAATTTGAGAGGTTTCAATTGAATGCTTAACACTTCGTGAACCATTGAACTTGGTGACACCTCTCACAAGAAGGACAAGACACAGTTAGTTCACCGTGCGTCATGCTGTCAGTACGTCTTACTTGCCTTGAATGAACTACTATTACTTGTTTTGCAATAAAGAGTCAGGCATGTTTACTCTAGAATCCAGTGGTTCTTCCATTCGTGGGGTATGTATGAGCAAAGATTTTCCTTAACAGAAGTCTTGCATGGTGAAAACTTGCACTGGGATGCCACTAATCGATCTCATCGATTTCTCTTCGCTTTAGTGTTTCGTCATCGACTAGTTCTCACATGGTCGTTGGATGAAACTAAAAGTTGATATGCAAATTTTGCTGTGATAAATTGCTTTATATTCCTGCCTGAAATTTCCTATTTTTAATCGAAACCAGAATTGAATTAGATTTGGTCGACACTTAAATGTAATTTGAACATTTTGATACTTGAATAAAGCTTAATTTAACATGGTTTTTATCTGTTAAGAATATTAACTTTGATGTTCTTAATTTCTTAACATCTTAAAATAAATTTTTGTATTTCTGCGAATATTCAACTTGAACAAGATAATAGGCGAAATCCCTGAGGCTAGATAACGTACAATTCCAAGATTTGAAGATTGTTCACTAAACAGTTGTATTACATAATTTTAAAATTTTTAAATTATTGAGTACAGTATCTTGAACCATGATAAGAAAGAAATCTGAAAAAAATTATTTAAATGTTACTGTGTTTTTAAGTAATTTAAACGCAGTATTGGTTTTTTTAAAGTTTGAGAGTTTCCAATCAATTCCCATAAAATAAAAGCCAATATTGATATAGAGTATGGCCCACTCGCTCACTCTACGCAATCACACATTTGAAATTTCTCACCCCTCGTGATCGTGACGATGGCTTTCTGCCATCCACTCTACGTCCATCATATAAATTGAAATGTTTATTTGATGAATTATACCAACTTTTCAGCATAAGTGTGATATTTGCTGACCACCGACCTCTCTGATCGTTTGTAAGTAACTTTTGTCCGACAGAGAGTGGAGTGGCTTTGTCGTCATTTCCACTGTAATCTGGAAAGAGTCGTAACATCCCCTCACACCCCTCATTAAAAATGGATTTCGGTAATTCTCTCGTTGATTTATAAGTTAATTTAATTCATCTAACACCAGACACACTCTAGAGGTAAACTAAGTGGTAACAAATCAGTTAATAGCTACTGCGAAAACCACCACACTGTCAATGTACGAGTATGAAACGGCCTTGACTGAGCCTCTGTTATCTTAACACTACAATGTATTTGTGACAACAAGTATAAAAGTATTAGACATTAAAATCTTGTCTGAGCTTTTGTTATCTGTAAGTGAAGCCTGCCTTATCTGAGCAGACAAAGGGTTTCCCGCGCAGAGCTTTAAGTTTATGGAAAGTCGTAATAATACTGTTGCATGAGCATCAAATTGACTTCATTTTGTCACCAGCCTACAATTAACATCAGTAAAATATTCAATGAAGATTTCCTTTAGTAACTTTTCGTTTACTTTCCTTTGAGAGAAAAGCATATTTCCTTCTTGTCGGCAGAATAGTTGTCGATGTCATTCTGAAATTAGTCACAAATTTAATAAGAAACTGACATATAATTTTTGATCGAGTAGAAAAAATAATATGTACTTATAATTTTATAATATACACAAATACAAGTTTAGAAATAACAATATTTTTTCATATAATGTAAATGTACTTGAAAAGTAAAATATTGTTTTCGATGGGATTAAAACTACTAGTTTTAATACCAAAAACAAATTGCATGAAAAAATACATATTTATAGAACAATGTTGTGATATTTTTATGTATTCGTCATCGAGCTATGACTAAGGGTGTAAAATTATTATATGAAGACTTCCTCAGATATTTTTTTTTATCATTTTCAAATTTCTTAATATCTATAAATCACTAAATCCTTTATTTAAAATCCTAAACAAGACAAAAAAATTATATATTTTGTAATTATAATTTTCGCAGATTCTCTTACATAGTAAAAAGAGTACATACAAACTTAAGAAAAGTGACGTACCCTACGAGCTACAATCCGGGGAACGAAACTGTAGTCGAAAAACTACCAAGCTAAGTGATAGTAGTTAATTTTCATTCGCGAATCATGCAACACTTGTTTACTCAATACATAAATAAACATACATTAGAGTGAATGTAATTGAGTAGCATGTGACCAGACGAACACAGATTGAAAGTTGAGACGTAAATAGTTTTGGCACACTCACAAAGGCGAGTCACGCCTCTGTGTTTGTCCATCACTATGATCCAGGCATTTAGTATGCTAATAATTGCACAAAACAATTAGAATGTTGGTAACTCTGCACTTTCTAGACGCTTCTGATAATACGATTTCTTTTAGAAAAAGTAAAGTGAGTTTATATATCTTGAGGAGGTTGATTTTAGCCGCGGATTACTAGTTTTTTTACCGAAAAAACGAAAAACCAGTTTTTTATGTGATTGTGAAAAAAACAACTTTTTAAAAATCTGTATTTTACAACAAAATTTTTTTTCATTTTACCTGTTTTTTAATGCTGAACACGAAAATGTAATTAGTTTTCAGTAAAATTAATTTTTTTGATCGAAAAATACCTCTTACTTACCCAACCAAAAATAACCTAACTTATCCTAATCAGCTATTTACTCAACAAAAATTCGTGATTTGTGTTAAATTAGAGTGCCTGGCATCCGGGACGGCCGGCCGACCATCCCTCCGTGGGAATATATGTGAGTTTGTTTTTCGTGGCTTGACATAGGTCTTATAAACAGGCCACCATCGGTGATTTGCCACGAACGAAGTGTTTCCGTAATATCTCGAAATATATGAAAAATCACGAAAAATAACAGAGATAACTCGACAAATAATAATTTAAAACATTTAGAATATTAAATTGTTTTCTTAAAATGTTATTTCCGAGGAATAAAAGGTGTTTTCTCAGAAAGTATAGACTTGATTTTACCCACTGGTGATAAAAAAGTTAAGATTGGCGAAGCGTCTAGAAACTGCATAAATACTGAAATGAAATGTTTTACGGGTAATATTGGTTTTGTACTAAAGGGAAAATAAACACACGTACTGTAAAAAACATATCTTTTATAGTAATCATTTTTCAATATGTATTGTGTAATCAAATTACACTAGTGTATGTGTAAGCCATTATATATTACTAACTATAACTATATCTAAGTCATACCTGTCAATCAATTGAATAGGCTTACTACAACGGCTTTTATTTACTGTCACAAACATCAATATCTGTCTTCGTTTCTTAATTATATATTGTTTTTCAAATATTTAACGCATAAAATAATGTTATTGATATACCTGAGTATTTTACTCGTAGATTTAATTGGTTATGTCTCGTTCGTTTAATTATTTTGTTATTATATTTAACTGTAACTATTGTTTTGCTGTTATGACGATGATTTTATTGTGGTACTGAAATATAATTGGAGGATTCTGTTTTGTAGCATAACAAAATAAACTATTTATAAAATTGACAAAGTCAAAATTACGTATATAAATTGACAAGTAATTCTTAAAATAATTAAATTTATAGAAGAACAACCCATAAAATAACAAACTACAGCGAGCGAGATATTTAATACTAATTGATAACATGTTATGTTTTTGCTTTTGTTTTGGGATAGTCTACTCTTTAGGTTACCTAGGGAAATAAAAGGGGCTCTTCAGTACTTTAATTTCGAAGGATAGAATCTCCCAACTGAGCTGATCGGTACTGTACTTGTCGAATAAAATTCACACGCAGGCCTGCAGGCCCACAAGATCTGGGAAGTGAAGTTTTTTCATCTAAACAAGATGCATATGTTTAGTTTTTCAAAATGTATGTATCGTTGTTAGTTGTTGGAATAACATTATGGAGTAATCTTGAGGCAACAATGTTTATCATTATTTATTAAATTTACGTTCAAAAGTACAAATCAACTCATGCCTTTAACTTGCAAATCTAAAGTTAAAACTGGGTCATCGTTAAAGTGCTTGGATGTAATTAGCTGTTTTTTCAAACATTTTCTTGTGCTAATTAGGACATTTTTCTGATAACGAGTACAATTGTGTACTATATTTAAATGAAAGAACGTCACAGTACATTTTTTAGTAGCATCACATACTGTCCCTGATATTAGGAAAATTTCTTGGGAGTTCTGTACGATTCACATAGGGGAAACTGAACAAAAATAATACACTAGTGTCGGCGCAGAAATTATGTTTACCGAGTTTGAAGGCTGTTTACTAAGAAACTATGAGGCCAATGTAAAATGTAATCACACTATATTTTATTCATTTGATTTTACGTAATGGCATATGTATTTTAAAATTGTGTTAAAAGTTTTATTAACTTTTATCCAAGTAGAAACAAAAAAGTACCGGAATTTTAACTATTTTTCACTGTCCTTCAACTTTACACTTTTATTACTCAGAAACATATTGCATATAAATTTTAATATGTTGCTGACAGGAATATCTTCTATAATGTTTATTAATTTCAGAATGGTAACTTGTCAAGAAAATAAGGTCTTATTAATAACCTGAAACAACCTTTTCTTGGCTTCTACAGGTAGTTAAATTAATTACTTGGTAACGTCGTAATCTTTATGACATTTATAGTTACGATACATTACTTTTATTTGCTTAAATAATGCAGTGATTTTAATTGATTAAAATCATATTATAATAATTTTAAATTGTTCGATTTAAATTAATTTAAAATCACTTAATGTACTTTCGCGTATAAAAGTAACTTATCGAAACTATATATTTCATAAGCATTGCAACGTGATCAAGTAATTAATATAACTACCTGTAGAAGCCAAAAAAACGTTGTTTCAGGTTATTGATGAGACATTTTTTCTTGACAAGTTATCATTCTGAAAGTAATAACAATTATAGAAGAAATTTCTGTCAACCACATTTTAAAATATACACGTTATATATTAACGGGTATTTTAGTAACAAAAATTAAAGTTAAACAGTGAAAACTAGTTAAAACTCCAGACCTTTTTGTTCCATCTAAGATACAAATTATTAACACTTATAATAATGTTAAAATGCATATATGTAACATACATTTTATGTTACAAATATGCATTTTTACATTTGAACGAGGAAAACAATGGCGTGACTGGATTTTTTATATGACTCTTAGTTTCTTAGTAAATAACCAATCTCGGAAACACATAATTTCGGCGCCGACAGGTCTTTTTAAACACTGTATTAACATATTTTAATTGGAACCAAAAAGTAGTGACATTGTGACTTCAATTACCTTAAACAACTAGATTACAGCTGGTAATCACAGCTGGTCGATGGTACGTGTGTTATAGACTAATAAACGCTCTTACAAAATCCGCCGTTTATTTTATTAATCACAAATATCGTTAATTCATCCGTGACTAAATGCTTAGGTCATACCAACCAGTGTTCACTTGTATTCTATGTTGTTTTATTACTAATTAGGTTTTTAGTAAAGTTTATCTATTTCAAGAAACCCCGAATTAGCTACGAACGAGTTGCAAGAGTTACTGTTGACGATGCTGGTTGTGTCGAATTAACAGTAGCGTAATCGGGAATCGGACTCACCGGTTTAAATAATGCAAACGGGAATCGGCTGTTTAAATGACGTAAACGAGAATCAGCTGTTTAAAATGACGTAAACGAGAATCAGCTGTTTAAAATAACGTAAACGGGAATCGGCTGTTGAAATGACGTAAACGAGAATCAGCTGTTTAAAATAACGTAAACGGGAGACGGCTGTTTAAAATGAAGTAAACGAGAGTCAGCTGTTTAAAATAATGGAAACGGGAATCAGCTGCTTAAATAACGTAGTCGGAAATAAACTTTTTAAATGACGTAAATGAGAATCTGCTGTTTAAATTATGTAAAAAGGAATCTGCTGTTTAAATTTCGTAAAAAGGAATCAGCTGTTTAAATTACGTAAAATTGAGTAAGCTTTTTAAATGACGAAAACGGGAATCTGCTGTTTATATGCTAAATGAAGTAATCTGGAATTGGCTGTTGAGTAACGCATATAAACAGTCTTTAGACTTATTTCACGAATTTCTGATGAAGCACACCTATCATCCATTTCTATATTTTACAGGAAACAACAGCCAATTTAAAATGAACACCGTTCAAAATATAAAACTGATTTTGCTTTGAAAAGTCCATAAATATACTCGTGAGTAGAATTTTTAATTCAAGATGGTAGTTTTGAAAATAAAACGTTTTTCGATTATGGCCATCATGCGTGTTTCACCATATAAACAGCATTGCTAGTGGCCTTGACCGAAGGGTTTCGATGTTATCGCAAGATAACGGAGCGAGCAACATCGAGCGTGGAGTCTGCTTGTCCAGTCGGTCACTGGTGGTGTTCGGAAGTCACCCTTAAGCCGCTGGTTCCCAGGTAAGTGTTAGAAGAGGACTTCTTTCCCTAACTTTGACTGATAAAATAAGACGATATTTAACGCTTTAAATCATCAGGAAGAAATATGTGCGAATTAAATATTATACAGCTTATACATGTATATCACAATGTAAAACCTTTTGTCTTTGATACAGTTTTTAATATATCTTTTTTCTCACACAGTGGTAATGAAGACAATAAAGACTAAAAGCTCATTATTTTTCAATGGCCGACATTTTAAAATTAATTGTAAAATGGACAAATTTATAATAATTTTCTTATTTAGGACATGGCTGTTTAACAGTTTAGCTCTCTAATATGGCTATACGTTGAACAATTAACGTTGGGTCAGTAAGTGAGCTAGTCAAGGCATTCGCTTTGAAGTACAAAGATGTACATAATCACAACGCTTCGAATTATTTTCACGCAAACCTCAAAAAATCTGTTGAAATAAAGTCTTATAGAAAGTAATAAATTCTCAGGAATACGGATTTAAGAAAACATCAATAATACTTTTTGGGTAGTTGAATACAATAAATAAATCGTAAATTAAAAATAGTTTTATAACTGTGCATTTATTACATGACGCTGATCTGCGTTCACATTTTAATTAGCATTAAATGGAGAAACCGCTGCCTGTGAAGTTTTATGACATCGAAAAAATATGGTTTGCAAATAACAATTTTACGAAACATTAGTAATTTGTTAGTTAAACAATTGCTTTGTTTTATAATTTGATTGTATCGTCATGGTCAATTTATTGATTATAACATGTGGTATGATTAGTTACCCGTTTATTTATTTAATTATTACATTTAATTACTTATGGTTCTTGTTTTGTCAATATAATCTTAAGTAAAATCTATTAGTAAGCCTTTTACAATGTATAATGCAAGGTATATTTTTGGGAATTCATTAATATACATTATCTTAAATTAACTAACAGAAAGAAAAACAAACAATAAATGACCGACAATAAAAGATCCGCGATTAAAATATTTAAAAAAAGTCATTCTGTTCTCGAACTAAAGTGTAGTTTTATTCATTTAAATGTTAAATTGTAAATGAAGCCTATGAATATAATACAATAGTTGGAGCAGTTTAACTCATTTTATAACATGATAAATTAGTTAATCAATAACCGTAATTAGTGTCATAGAGTTAGATGATATACTTAAAGCTTTTAGAATTGTATTAATGCTTCAGAACACATTTTATTGTTGATATTGTTTTAACCTCATGGGCCTGCAGGCCTGTGCGTGAACTTTATTGAACAAGTAAAGTACTAACTGTTACCTTGGGACTATGAAGCATATCAAATATTCACATATTTATCATATAAATTCTACAAACGTATGCATAAGTCATATATTCATAGCAAATTTATAATGAATCCAAGCATTCTTACTACAAGCCATCATATACAGGGTGGTTGAAAAAAAGTTGCACCCCTTAACTTGTTTGTTACTTTAGACATATGAAATTTGTTTACGACCATCTTACTAGATACAAGGGATTACACTAAAAATTATACATATCAAATCTTTAACCTCCAGGGGAGAGGGGGGTGTGAGGTAACTCATAATTTTCAAATAGCACTTAGGCTATAGCCTTGTTACATATAGTCTAATTTAAAAGGCCTTGGTTAGCCAATAAAAAATATACAGTACAAGTAAACGTCACACAACACAAATTTATTACAATATAAGCACAAAATGCACAGATATTATGGTGATCGATTTCGGTCTGGTCTGAGGAAGGTGAGCGTGGTTCACCGAAATCGATCACCATAATATTTGTGCATTTTGTACTTATATTGTAATATATATATGTGCATTTTGTGCTTATATTGTAATACATTTGTGTTGTGTGACGTTTACTTGTACTGTATATGTATCAATGCGTATCATGCTAATTAAAAAACTATTAATAAAAAATACACTTAAAGATTTTGAATCTGACCACTCTATAAGAAATGAAAGTCCCAAATGTTTCTGAGCTTCATTGTGATTCATAACGTTGGGGAATATACGTAACGAATATTATTTAAATGTTATTTTCAAAAATGTATATATTATAATATTTTCAATTATCATTTATAGATTTCAAACATTAAGTGTATTTTAATTGGCTAACCAAGACCTTCAAGTGATGAGTTACAAGACTATATATTCTATTTGAAAATTTTTAGAAACTCCCACCCCCTTTTCTCTGATGGTAAAAAATGTCAGGGGGCTGCCATTTTTTTTAGAGTGGTCCGATTTCAAATATTTAAGTGTATTTTTTATTGGCAAAGATATTTAAAATTATGTATTACAAGACTATAAGTGCTATTTGAAAATGTTTAAATGCCCCAACCCCCTTTCCCCTGAGGGTAAAAAAATTAGAAAAATATTATTAGTGTAGCTTTTTGTATTTAGTAAGATTGCCTTAAACAGATTTCACATATTTAAAATAACAAAAAAGTTAAGAAGGGTGCAACTTACTTTTCAATCAACCAGTTTATAAAGAACTGTTATAAAACACAGTTGATCGCCAAGCAGTGCAGGCTAATAAGTTATTAGGACGGGTAGTAGCGCGGCTGCTCTGCATAATCCTCACTGCCACTGGAAGTAAAATAGCTTCGTCTAATTAATTATCACCTTGTCACATTGAGCTATGTCCACAATAAACACAGTTGATCGCCAAGCAGTGCTAATAAGTTATTAGGACGGGTAGTAGCGCGGCTGCTCTGCATAATCCTCACTGCCACTGGAAGTACAATAGCTTCGTCTAATTAATTATCACCTTGTCACATTGAGCTATGTCCACAATAAACACAGTTGATCGCCAAGCAGTGCAGGCTAATAAGTTATTAGGACGGGTAGTAGCGCGGCTGCTCTGGATAATCCTCACTGCCACTGGAAGTACAATAGCCTCGTCTAATTAATTATCACCTTGTCACATTGAGCTATGACCACAATAAACACAGTTGATCGCCAAGCAGTGCAGGCTAATAAGTTATTAGGACGGGTAGTAGCGCGGCTGCTGTGCATAATCCTCACTGCCACTGGAAGTACAATAGCCTCGTCTAATTAATTATCACCTTGTCACATTGAGCTATGACCACAATAAACACAGTTGATCGCCAAGCAGTGCAGGCTAATAAGTTATTAGGACGGGTAGTAGCGCGGCTGCTCTGCATAATCCTCACTGCCACTGGAAGTACAATAGCCTCGTCTAATTAATTATCACCTTGTCACATTGAGCTATGACCACAATAAACACAGTTGATCGCCAAGCAGTGCAGGCTAATAAGTTATTAGGACGGGTAGTAGCGCGGCTGCTCTGCATAATCCTCACTGCCACTGGAAGTACAATAGCCTCGTCTAATTAATTATCACCTTGTCACATTGAGCTATGACCACAATAAACACAGTTGATCGCCAAGCAGTGCAGGCTAATAAGTTATTAGGACGGGTAGTAGCGCGGCTGCTCTGCATAATCCTCACTGCCACTTGATGTACAATAGCCTCGTCTAATTAATTATCACCTTGTCACATTGAGCTATGACCACAATAAACACAGTTGATCGCCATGCAGTGCAGGCTAATAAGTTATTAGGACGGGTAGTAGCGCGGCTGCTCTGCATAATCCTCACTGCCACTGGAAGTACAATAGCCTCGTCTAATTAATTATCACCTTGTCACATTGAGCTATGACCACAATAAACACAGTTGATAGCCAAGCAGTGCAGGCTAATAAGTTATTAGGACGGGTAGTAGCGCGGTTGGTCTGCATAATCCTCACTGCCACTGGAAGTACAATAGCCTCGTCTAATTAATTATCACCTTGTCACATTGAGCTATGACCACAATAAACACAGTTGATCGCCATGCAGTGCAGGCTAATAAGTTATTAGGACGGGTAGTAGCGCGGCTGCTCTGCATAATCCTCACTGCCACTGGAAGTACAATAGCCTCGTCTAATTAATTATCACCTTGTCACATTGAGCTATGACCACAATAAACACAGTTGATCGCCAAGCAGTGCAGGCTAATAAGTTATTAGGACGGGTAGTAGCGCGGCTGCTCTGCATAATCCTGACTGCCACTGGAAGTACAATAGCCTCGTCTAATTAATTATCACCTTGTCACATTGAGCTATGTCCACAATAAACACGCGATAAATCACGTTTATACTGTCATAAACGTTGTTGGATTCGAACGATAACACTTACAATCGGCATGTTTTGATGTCGCAACATGTTGTTGCTGCAACCACCTGCAATAAAATAATTCGAGATAACATTAGCAAAGGTCGTAAAACGGTAATTTTACATCGTGTCGGTTGACGCCTACAACTGACATCTCGACATAAATACCGCATCGTAAATAATTGAAAATTCTAACCGTTTAGAACATTTTATAATAATTCATAAAGATTTGTAGAGTCCAAAAAGTGATTCCCATTGGTGGACCTGAAATACGTGTATTAATTTCTTCATCAAATGTTTCTGAACCAGCTTAAATTTAATAATTCAGCGTTTTAAATGGTGGCCCAGTACCTAAGGAGAAGGTTTCAAAAGGAGCTATAGTAGTTAAAAAGTACTTCAAATAAAGATAATCCAGCGCCCCCTTCAGTTAATTGAAAGAAAATGTATGTACAATGGAACTTACTCACTGAAATGTATATACAATGGGACTTACTCACTGAAATGTATGTACAATGGAACTTACTCACTGAAATGTATGTACAATGGAACTTACGCACTGAAATGTATGTACAATGGAACTTACTCACTGAAATGTATGTACAATGAAACTTACTCACTGAAATGTATGTAAAATGGAACTTACTCACTTAAATGTATGTTCAATGGAACTTACTCACTGAAATGTATGTAAAATGGAACTTACTCTCTTAAATGTACAATGGAACTTACTCACTGAAATGTATGTACAATGGAACTTACTCACTGAAATGTATGTACAATGGAACTTACGCACTGAAATGTATGTACAATGGAACTTACTCACTGAAATGTATGTAAAATGGAACTTACTCACTGAAATGTATGTACAATCGAACTTACTCACTGAAGTGTATATACAATGGAACTTACGCACTGAAATGTATGTACAATGGAACGTACTCACTGAAATTTATGTACAATGGAACTTACTCACTGAAATGTATGTAAAATGGAACTTACTCACTGAAATGTATGTACAATGGAACTTACTCACTTAAATGTATGTTCAATGGAACTTACTCACTTAAATGTGCAATGGAACTTACTCACTGAAATGTATGTACAATGGAACTTACTCACTGAAATGTATGTACAATGGAACTTACTCACTTAAATGTATGTTCAATGGAACTTACTCACTGAAATGTATGTAAAATGGAACTTACTCACTTAAATGTACAATGGAACTTACTCACTGAAATGTATGTACAATGGAACTTACTCACTGAAATGTATGTACAATGGAACTTACTCACTTAAATGTATGTTCAATGGAACTTACTCACTGAAATGTATGTACAATGGAACTTACTCACTGAAATGTATGTACAATGGAACTTGCGCACTGAAATATGAACAGTTCAAAAATAAAAACAAAGTGCAATAATTTAAGCGGTAACGTCCAATTTCACTTGAAATAGTTTTTAAGATTTGTTTTTGAGTCGAACTCAGATAGTAACAATGACTACACTCGTTCATCTACACTCATAACACTCATTCACTCCTCATATTCGCCCATATCTTTAGGATCGGCGTCTTAGAGATGAATAATGAATAATAATAATAATTTACTAACTACCGAGACCAACTTAATCGATACCTCATAATTTGTTATATCACCAAATAACATATTTTGAAATATGGGCGTTACTTGGAAATACTTATTATGTTATACAAAATCATTTAGGCCTATAGTTTTTTTTTACGTAAAATCTTGTTATTTCTAACATTTCGTAAGCAAATTTGAGTAATTTTTAATAAAATTTGAAAGAAAGAAATTATTTTTACATTGTAATATTTTATTTTTAAATGTTAATAAACTGCTTGGTTTTTATTCAAAAATTTATATTTTATGTACCAGATTTGTACGTTTAAATAATAATTTACATCAAACTAACGCTATATTCGTGTCCACATAATGTACAAAACTGTAACTGCGTGTCTAGGTTACAAACCAAGTAAACGTTTACATACAATATTTCAACTGGAAAGTGAAATGCAAAAATCGCCCGTTACAACCACGGTACTTATGTCTCGTTAAGTAACAGCTGACAACAGTCGTCACGTGCTTCCCGAGTTAACCCCCATTGGCCACGTCCCAAGTTTATTTAGAGTCCCGATCTTCCTCAAGCTTGCTCCTTTTCACCTTGATCTTCAATCTGTCATAATCTTCACTTATAACATTTATTTGGTAGTCGGTCAGATTTAGTGTTCATATGAACCCCAGAAAAATATTGTTTAACTTCACTTACCAGTTCACATGGGCCTATAGGCCTGTGCTTAAACTTTATTCAACGGTTAACCGTCAGCTCAGTTGGGAATTTGCACATTGGAAACTGCGACCTTCCACACCACAAATTTAACGGATTACATATATATATATTAGATTTTATCTAGTGGCTACAAATTTTACTTATCTAATATATTAATTAATTGGAAGTGGACAGTTATTCTTTGCTCTCTTTTTTCTTGGTTTATAAATCGAACTCAACTGTATATTTTCGTGAAGGCTTGTTCATTCTATACAATTGGTTTATGACGTTAACGACGTTTCAAAGCAATATTTCAAGGCATCTATTTTAAATTGCAAACCATTTTAAATCGTAACATTAGCTAACTCCACCATGTATGTTGCTTTATGTTCTGAAGAGATTTTTCGTCATCACTTAGTATGGGTCTTTTTCAGAAGGTCCCCGCGTATGATGAACATTGTTTACCGAGTTTGTAACTGTACTAGAACTTACAAAATTATTTTTATTTTAGCCAAAAGGTTTTGATTTCCAAGAAAGTGGTAAGATTTGTTTCTGTAATTGTCAATCAGCGCCGTCTGACATGTAGGTTAGGTTATGTTTAGTTGGAGTTGGTTAGCTTAGGATAAAATAGATAAAGGTAGATATCGGTAAATGTGTCACCTGCTTAAATCCACATGTCAATTACGATTCGTTAGTTTTCACAATTTGTCATTTGCGAAGTAAATGCGGGGACAATCCGGAAAAATATGTCTCCATTCAACTATATTAACAACACATAACAAACTTTCCACTTAAAATAGTACTGCACATTTTTTTGTCATGAACAAACTAACCTCAAAACGACATTGCACCTGCATGAAAAGCATCTTCTCTGAATTGATCTGGAATTTGGTAGGTCTGTTAACTCAAGTTAGGAACTTTTATTGGCATGTTTGAACATAAATGTAATTAAAATATACAACAACAAAATAAAAATAAATAAATGTGTGTACAAAAGAGTGTATAAGGCTCAAAAACATACAGTATTGCATTTGAGATCAATCTGGACGGTGGGAGCCCACGTCAGCGGGTCGAGGGGTGGGGATGAACAGAAAGGGTATCATTATGTTTGCGGTTTGTGCACACGGCAGCGCTGATTTCACGCAATTATAAACCCAAGGTCGATGTAATTTCAGAATGTTGCAAATTTCCCACGGAATAATCGCATTAGTAAAAAGTCCTTACTAAACTTATGAACAGAGATAAACTCCTGACTAAAAAATACCATCAAAATTTTATCATCAATCAGTTAAACCCTACATTGTCAATAAAATAACGGATTTTTGATTACACTTGCTAGCAAAAAACAAAAAAATACTAGCCAAAAAATCACTCAGATGAACAGAACAAGCTAAAGTGGCAATGAACTGGCATTAAGCTCAGCTGTATACGTTTAGAAGGTTAGATGCATACTACACAACCTTCTTGACCCACCATCCCACCCATACACGTACAGTAGTATTGACCCACCCGCCCACCCATACACGTACAGTAGTATTGAGTATTGAGTTCAGGGAGCCCATGCACGTACGTTGGTAATGACCCATCCTTCGACCCATGTACGTACATTGGTATTGACCCACCCTCCCACCTATACACGTACGTTAGTATTGGCATGTACTGTAATTTTAACACACCTGCCCACTCACACACGTACAGTGATATTGACTCACCCGCCCACCCAATACCACTGTACGTGCAACATATAACTGCGTTGTTTTACTGCTACTGCCAGCGGTAGATTGTAGCCTTACATTCCCACCGAGCAGATACAGTGTGGAGGTCAGTATTTGAACCTTGTAGTTGACCGAATCATACTTATTCAACCCACCTACCCTTACTGTACGTGTAAGAGTAGGTGAGTGGGCCAGTACCACTGTACGTGTAAGGTTAGGCGGGTAGGTCATTTCCACTGTACGTGTAAGGGTAGGCGGGTGGGTCAATACCACTATACGTGTAAGGGTGTGCGGGTGGGTTAATACCACTGTACGTATACAGGTAGGTGGGTGGGCCAATACCACTGTACGTGTATGGGTGGGTTTCTACCATTGTACGTGTATGGGTGGGCAGGTGGGTCAATACCACTGTACGTGTACAGGTAGGTGGGTGGGCCAATACCACTGTACGTGTATGGGTGGGTTTCTACCATTGTACGTGTATGGGTGGGCAGGTGGGTCAATACCACTGTACGTATACAGGTAGGTGGGTGGGCCAATACCACTGTACGTGTATGGGTGGGTTTCTACCATTGTACGTGTATGGGTGGGCAGGTGGGTCAATACCACTGTACGTGTATGGGTGGGTTTCTACCATTGTACGTGTATGGGTGGGCGGGTGGGTACGAGCAACTATGACACTTGTCACCAACGATTGATTGTGAATATTTTCTCCAGTTTCGTGGAAACTGCACAGGCAACTCCTTTACATACAGCAAGTAGAGCTTTTAAAGGCTGTTGTATAACTCCCGTATCTATTTATAAAACACACTTAAACACATATAATTTAGATTGTTCCAAACCGTCTGTTCCCCTTTTTGTATTTCTACTTCGTGGCATTTTAAAGTAGAGATAAAAATGTTGCTGAGGGACAATACTCAACAACAGAACAACTTCATTAGATCCCCCGTAATTTGCACCCGTGAAATCTGCAAGAATTCAGAAGTGGATAACCACTAGGATAGTAGGGCCTACCTAGTAATAAGTATAGACGCTCTTCTTTCATACAGCCTCATACATGATAAAAAAACTCTTTATCGTGGAAAGCATGTGATTTTTATTTCTACATGGCCACTGGAATAGGATTTCACAGTTTCATGCATTCTTTGATTACCCTACTCAAAATTATCTTCTACATTTACTAACTTTAATTTTATTACATATCATCATGTTTAAAAATAGTTATTGAGACGTGTAAATGCCATTTTAAAGAGTGGGGTTCATCCTTTGCATAAAAAATAGAATAAACAAAAACATCACCAAGCTTTAATTCTTTGAATGGGTTTTTTCATGTGACACGTTTATAAATAAACCTAAGTACTTGTGTATGTGTGACCTCACAGACGATATTGATGTGATCTCCAATGAACCCGACCCACCCCACTAGTGACATCACAAGGTCACTACCACCCTCTACCACCCATTTCACAATCTCATCAATGTATGCAAATAATTACAAAATAACACCTTTATAGTCATTATTTTGCTTTTACAATACAAAACCGATTTATGTAGTGTAATGAAGTGCATTATTTATCTGAGTTGAAAATTAAAAATCCACTAACAGTTTTTGTGGCATTCTATTTAATTTGTTTCATTATATTTCAAATTTATAATGATTTATTCGTAACAATTTTTATATTGAATTCTGATATCATCAATAAAATATGTGTAATCAAATTGATTGTTCAATTTTTCCAAGATAATATTTTCCAACGCTAATTTTTCTTGGTATATCATGTAGGTGGTTTGTATACTGAAGTAGAAAACGACATAGGCAGGTGTTTTCCTTAAAGTTTTTATAGTATACTATACATTGTTATATAAAATATTGCGATATCTTTTCCGACATTTAAAATTTTGTATACAGGACGACGTGTCCTCTAGTTTATAAATGAAGCCAGAACTAGCCATATGTAAGCATGAACCGAAAATAAGTAGGCCTATAGTATGTACAGTAAGATACAAACCTCCAGAATTAAGTCAGACGAACGGTAGTAGGCCTGACTAGCGAGCAGTATACTAACATAACCTAGAAGGAAAATAAAGACAATCGCTATTCATTATTTATTACTAAGACGCCGATCGCCAAGACATGGGCGAATATGAGGGGCGAATGAGTGTGATGAGTGTAGATGAACGAGTGTAGTCATAGTTACTAACTAAGAACGACTGTTCCTAAGAGAGAACTATTTATAAATAGCCAGGGCAACTAAGGGACCTTCGGCTTTATGTGGAATTCGAACCTAAGTGGCTTTACGTTGGTCTAATGTTCAGCTAACTGATAAGCCTGACACTCAGTTATCATCCCTAAACAACATCTTAACTTTGAATACCATCCAACATGGACACCCCAGACTTGTCTAGTAGTGACCATATCGATGGCAACCATTGATCGGACGCCATGGTGGTATTACGAGGACCGAGCATAGAACTTATCGCCTATAATCTTCTCAACACTTTATCCCCAAGTAGGTGGGTTACACCACTGCGCCACTTGTGTCGACATAGTTTGAACAGACAACAAATAGCCTATTGTCTGTTCAATTCAGTTGCACGAATTAGGTTTACACTTGGCATATAAAAGGGACTAATGGCATAGCATAACCTAGAGGTAAACATGTTGTTATCTCTTCTATTTGTAGACTACATTTAACAAATTTCAAACAATAGATCCTAGTTTTGAGCCCTTGGATTTAATGTAAATATAAGTTAAATATATATATATATATATATGTATATATATATGTATATATATATAAAAAAAAAAATATATATATATATATATATATATAAACTCGCGTATCATTTATAACCTAAGTGTAGTTATAACCTGCGTACAGTTAGTGTATGTGGGGTTGAGTGATGTTGACTTACGAACGAGAGTTATGAATTACTGGGGAACATGTAATGTTTATATAAAATGTCATTTGTCATTATTGAAAATGTTTTAGTTTCCCCCCTCACCTCCTTCCAAACATCCACAGGAGGCGAAGCTGCGTGACTTGCCCGCCCTTGACCTTGGTCATCGTTTGATAACGGTTGATAAATTAGGTTACGCAAACTAACAGCTATTAATCACGCAATGAATCGATGTTACACATGATTTTCTCGCGCGGCTCGCTCTCCATCAGTTTGAAGATTAGAAAAATGTAATAACAATACGTGTCGCAGAAAGATTGAGTATTGTTCATTTTAAAGAAGCGATATTTTGAAACACACTTAATAGTGTGACACTCAGTTTTAGGACAATTACAACTGACCAGTCGATCATTACGTAGGCAGAGGTAATGGGTGGGCCTATCAAAATAGGTGGTGTGGGTGAGTGGGTGTGTTAGTCATACATTGGGTGGATGGATGGGTTTTCCGGAAATTTGTTATAAAACTACAAAATATTTTTTTTATTATAAATAAATTAGTTCTAAAATGAAAATAATTAATTTATCTGTCGAGACGCAGAGGTAAATAAACTAAAAGTTGGTAGCCCTATATCATTTTTAGCAATCGAAAAAATCTTGGATTTATACCCATTGCGTTTAGTTGAGTACGTTTTTAACATCCAGGGTGACCAACATTGGTCGGGTCTGGTGGCAAGCTTCATTAATCCTCTGAACTGCGCCAACTACCTCGGAGATGGCATTCAATGGCGAAAGACCCTTTCTAAAGCTGCGCTGCCAGTTAGACAAATCCCCTGCAGCCTTGATGGCGCACTGCAACCTCGGCCTTATGTCCTTCCCCGCCGTGGTAAGCGGCCTATAAGACGATCGGGAGACCGGGTCGCATTTTCCCTTGTCGATAACCACCAGCCACGATGTCTTCCAACAAGACAGGAATGCTCCCGCTACCAACTATGCATTATGCAGCAGCATAATTGGCAACATTTGCGGGTGACTTCCCGTAACGACCTTCAAAATCTATTCCTCAGTACAGTCTTGCTTAGTTCACATAAGTATTACAAATATTTATGATCTAACCCTGTATTTATTTATTCCTTAACCTCGTAACTCCTTGAATCTCTTGTAACATAGTAACCCTTAACTCACACGACTACAGAACTAACGTTTCTTGATACGAACATAACATAACTTAGATCACTGACAATACTTTGTCAAGTCTATTATTGTTGCCTCAATTCTTATCCATATTTACTTTCAAAGTGGCAAAGTTAAAGGTGACGCTTTTTAACTTGTGTATACCTAGAGGTATAAACTAGGTATACACTCCTGGTCGTCTTATAGGCCGCTTACCACGGCGGGGAAGGACATGATAAGGCCGAGGTTGCAGTGCGCCATCAAGGTTGCAGGGGATTTGTCTAACTGGCAGCGCAGCTTTAGAAAGGGCATTTCGCCATTGAATGCCATCTCCGAGGTAGTTGGCGCAGCTTAGGGTGTTAATGAAGCTTGCAACCAGACCCGACCAGTAGTAATGTTAGTCACATTGTTATTAAAAACGCACTCAACTAAACGCGACGGGTAGTCATGCTTTAATGTCGGTTTCAAATTGAAATATTTATTCAATTAAAAAAAAAAAAATTATAGTCTACCAATGTTTAGCTTATTTGTTTCTGCGTTCCGACATGTAAATTAACAATTTTTATTTTAATATTAAATATTTTTATTGCGATTCGAAGACAAAAACACTGATTTAACTACTTTTGAGACAAAATTCCACTTTGACATTTTGGAAAAAAAGAAAAACTAGTAAACTTAGAACATTGACATTTTAACTATATTTTAAAAGGAAAATTTTCAACAGAATGTCTAATTCTTAAAATTTTTACTTTGACAAATAAAATGTTCTTGTAATTGTTGTTAACCCTTGCAATCTAAAGGCTCGGCTAATCGCATAACCTTCCAATTTGGCATATTGCAGCGTAACTTCAGATTGCACGACTATCTCCTGGTCGTTGTGCAGGATTATCTGAAGGACTGTTGGCTGATGTACGAGACTGAAGTTGAAGTACGAGACATGAAGGATATCACGTAAGGAACGGCGTAGGAGTAATTCTCAGGCCCGATCTCTGGAATATCTCGTGCGACAGCTTACTTTGCCTATAAATGCCACACGATGTATTCAGAGTCAGTTTGTGCCAGGTCTCCAGAATTGGCTCAGTTACGTCTGAATCAGGTTATGATTCAGATAAATTCTTGGATGATGAGCCATTGACTTGAGCTGGTAGTTGCCAATACGAAGATCGACATTCTCACCCGACGGAGTGTACCTACTGTGATCTCCATGACGGTGGGTTCTGTCAAAATCCAAACAAAAGCTGTGGTGAAGTACGTGGGTGTGTTACTCGATGACCAATTGTGATACTTGAAGCACATTCAGAGAGTTTGAGACTTGGCAGGAAAGTGTTTATGTCACTCAGCCGGCTGATGGGGAACGTACGTGGCCCTACAACAAGCAAAAGGCGTCACCTCATGTCTATCGTCAACGCAGTTCTTCAGTATGCAGCAGAGGCGGGCGGGTGCCATGGGGGTGAAGAAGCACAACAAGCGTGTGCTGGTAAGCAGAGTCGCCTTACCAGCTGTTTCCTGTGCGGCAGTCATGGCTGTGCTCAGCGTGATCTTCCACCTACTTGCCGTTGAGAGACAAACTGTATTTCGCCTTGTTCCCGATCAGTGGAGAAAACAAGCATCGGTAGTCGCGAGAGCAGAAACGCCAGAAACCCTGCAAAGATGGCAGTGGAGTTGAGACGAAGGCACCGACGGTCGTTAGAGTTTTCGTCTCATACCCGACCTCTGCTTCTGGATAGATCGTGGCTATGGGGAGATATCTGTGTCAGTTCGTTACGATGCATGGTTACTTTAAAAAGTATCTCCACAGGATGGGGAAAGTCAGTCTCCCCTGTGTGCTTACTGTCCGGAGGATGATGAGGACGATGTGCTTCACCGAGGAAATAAATCGGCTTGCCTCCATTACTGGTGCTGTTTCACTAGTATCTGAATACTGTTGTTGAGGCAACGTGACGAAGTGAGCTTGCGAAGAACCCAGCTTTTGCTTCCGTTCACGTGGTTCTACGCGAGGGATGCCTGACTGAATAAACTAGCTTTGGCCGAAAGTGAAGCGTACACACACGGCAAGGCATCAAGTTATACGAGAGGTCCCGGCCAGGTTGGGAAGTTGGGGGTTTAGTATTCTCACTTATCACTCTATTAACTTATTAAATTTGAAGTAACATTCAATGTTCATCTATTCTCTCCTCCCGTTAATAATTCGCAAATTCATTGATTGTTTGTAGTGCTGCTGGGGTTTCCAATGGCTTCAATACTTGCTTTTCTTTTACCACTACAAAATAAATAATTATTAAGGCATCATGGACTGATGAAATTACAATCTTCTTTTGGAAGTTTCTAACATACTATGAGTGATTACTGGCCATATTTCTTCCTCAAATCTGTAATGGAAACGAAAAAAATGTCAGATTCTTTTAAATACATTACAAACATTGTTTAAATAATTTAAAGATCTAGACCATATTATTGTATAACAAGATAACCATGTCTTACTACACCATTGGATATAGCATATCCGTCATAATGATAAGTTATATAATAATAATGTAGAACAAACTGATCCTAAACTTGTTCCTTGATTTCAGATGAAATAGCAGAGCCACAATGGTCGGAGTAACAGGAATGTCACGGTCCCTCAGGACCCAGATGAAGTCCCGCTTCATCAACTGGTCTTTGTCTACAAGGACACAGTCCACACAGCCAGGGTACAAGCAAGCTCCATCCGGAGAAGTGGAGTTCAAACCCATCCGCAGCGTCTTGGTTGCAAATAGAGGCAAGTTACATCCTTAGTGCAGGTCTAAGGAGATTTAATTATGTTCTATATTTAGTATAAATGTATGAAAATCATCAATCAAATATAATTTAGTAGTCTCACATTTCTGCAAGCTACAAAATAAACGAGACTAATCATTTTAAATTTCAGTGATAGAAAAAAAACTTTAAAATTAAATTTATCATAAGCATAGAGTTTAGTTCATAATCCACATGTCTAATAAAAGTTTGCTTATTTTGTCCATCCAGGAGAGATTGCGATTCGAGTCTTCCGAGCCTGTACAGAGCTTGGTATCCGTTCTGTTGCCATATACTCTGAGCAGGACAAGATGCACATGCACAGACAGAAAGCTGATGAGTCGTATCTTGTGGGCAAGGGACTGCCTCCTGTCCAGGCGTATCTGAACATACCAGAGATTATTCGAGTTGCAAAGGTATGGATGTTACCATAATTTTATTTTACATCACTTAAAAGTTATAAAGTGTATATAACTTCTTCTACCGGTAGATGTTTAACATTTCATATTCTGAATTATATGATAAAAAAAAATTAAAATATGAGGAATATATGATTTTATAATGATAAATTAAGAAAAATGTACATAAATATTTATTAATCAGAAAATAATGCATTTTTTGAAGTCATAGTTACTAGAAATAACACAAATTCAAACATTTTTTACTCTTAAAAACATAATAACTTTACTTATAATTAATTGTAATTAATACACCCCTAGTAACATATGTATATGGGGGGGGAGTGGCTAAAATGAGTCGATTATGATCATTCTACTGGTAGGCGTACTAGCAGGTGGGTGGTGGGACTACTCTCAGACTGTTGAGATCATGTCTAAGATCATCAAGAGTTAAGTTACCCTTCATAAAAGTATTTTGGAAAAAAGGTATTGTCGTAAAAAAATGAAATCGTATGAAAAATGAATATAAAACAGGAAATCAGCGATAACTTTTCTCCTGTTTTTCCACAATGTTCCAAATTGTGTTTGAGAACTTTGGAACTTTCTAGTTGTTATACATTCTGAACATGATAGTCTGTTATCTGTTTGCTATAAACTTCACCTTGAATGATTCATTGACTAAACAAGGCTGTTGTTTAATTATTTCCTTAGTTAAAAGTGAAAAATAGGCAGTGTATTAGTCTTTACCACAGCTAACTATCCACTCCTACCACTAAAAAATAATAATTAAAAAATTGAAACAAATCTAGAGGAATCACTTGATTATTTAAGGCTGTGGATTTTTTAGTTCTCTATATAGGTTGGCAGAAATAAAATATATATTTAAGTAAGAACCATTTTTTTCTATATAGAATTCACAAACATTTGTTTTTCCTCGATGTTTATTGTATGATAGTTGACATGAGTCAATCGGTAGATGAAAAAAATGATAAAAATGAGTTTATGTTGAGTGTTACTTCCTAGAAGTGACTGTAGCTGGGGAGCTAAGGAGGTAGCTGGCACACAGCTGACTTGGCTTTGATTCTTAATGTGACCATAACATATTTTTCCATTGCC
The DNA here is from genome assembly GCA_035578905.1 of Stictocephala bisonia. Lineage (NCBI taxonomy): Eukaryota > Metazoa > Arthropoda > Insecta > Hemiptera > Membracidae > Stictocephala > Stictocephala bisonia. The sequence goes on along the minus strand of JAQJVL010000578.1, from coordinate 109,682 downwards.
ACTTCTATATTTTGGTGATTTAATCTTCTGGTCCAATGAATCACAAAACAAAAATGGGCTTGTATTCAAAGGCAAAGGAACTGTCCAATTAGATAACTCTCCACACTAAAATTGATCAAAACATTTTCTTAGTGTCATCGTAAGGTTGTTTAATGGTGAAAGGAAGGATGAAAGACTATAAAGATTTTTAGGTGACATCAGTTTTATGTTGACATTCAGTTAATACACTTTAACATCCTTTAACATGTATAAAAACATGTATAATAACAAACAATACTGCATTTCATTTCAGAAACATCACAAATTATGTTGTCCGGATAATTAGTGTCTATAAAACAAGCTTTATTTTCAGGAAAATGATGTGGACGCTATCCATCCAGGCTATGGGTTCCTGTCGGAGAGATCAGATTTTGCTCAAGCTGTGATTGATGCGGGGATCCGCTTCATCGGCCCTTCTCCTTATGTTGTGCAGCAGATGGGTGACAAAGTCGCTGCCAGAATAGCCGCTATTGAAGCAGGTTAGTATAATATTAGTAAAAATGTTGTTTATATTCTCGGTAGCCAAGTGTTTGGGCTTTCTGAGTCAAAATGATCCAGATTTTATTACATTACACACATAGTACTAATATATATATTAATACTATGATATATGTCCCAGGTCTTTCTTAACCATTCTGTACAATTCTAATATCTGTTTAATGTTTTAATTTTACTTTTCACTGATAAAATATTGTGTTGGTATTGTGTAATTAAAATAATATATGAGCAACCCTTTCAATGAAGTGACATTAACAACTAAAATTTAACATATCAGATACATAATACTAGAGCACAATATACAGGGTGTTTCAGAGCACCCGTCTCAAATATATAGCAAGCAGATGCCTTACTATAGAGGCTTGGTTTTTAACGTTTACCCCACTAAATGGACCTCAAAAATACAGTGAAATTATTTTTAACTCAGTGGAATTTCGTGGTGTACCAAAAACAGAGGGTCCCATGTTTGAATGTCAAAAATTTCAAATGTAAGTATGGGTAATGTATTACATCATTTTAAAGGTATTATTGCCCCAAATACTTTGGTGAAGAAAAAACCCAATTTTCTTTGTTTCGAAATGGCGGCCTAAATTCTACTGAAAAGATAGGTTTTTGATTATTATTATCCATACCTATATTACTAATCCATTTCAAAATAAAATAATTTTTTTAAATACTCAGTGGACGCAACCTTTCAAACAATACCAAGCATGCCCCTAATCTAAAAATGTTTACTACCCCCCATAAAAGTTTACTTTTGAAAATATGAAATTATCCTTAACTCAACATTTTTAAATAGTAAGGGGGCTTCAGCATATCAATTTAAAGGTTGTTTAAAACTGAACAAATGTCATATTTAAAGTTTTTTCTATCTGTAATGATTGCGAAACTGTGACCCAGAATCTTTTATTTGTGAATGTCATCAATACATATCCGGAAAATCATAAAAGTGAAAATCATATACGTTAAAAGAAAAACAAAAATTATAGTACTTATTATACCTTACAGATGCTTGAAGTTCTCTAGACAGAGTCGACTCCTGTTCCCGAAACTGTTAACATACCATAAAACCTTTTTGCTGTTGATTCCAGCAATTGAATTCATTATTCACTTATTATTCATCTCTAAGTCGCCGATCGTAGAGATATGGGCGAATATGAGGTGTAAATGAGTGTGATGAGTGTAGATGAACGAGTGTAGTCATTGTTACTATTTGAGTTTTACTTAGCTCAGAAAGGACTATTTATTAATAGCCCAATAGCCAGGGCAACTATGGGACCTACAGCCTACGTGAGATCCGAACCACGTAGTATTGATCTGATTTTCAGCTTACTCACAAGTTTGATACTTAGTTCTCTTCCCTACACAACACCCGAACCTTGACTACCATTCAACACGGACACTCCAGAATTCTCTAGTAGTGTCTACGTCGATGACAACCATTGAGCCGACGCCATGTCGGTATTAGAGAACCGAGCATGGAAACTATCGCCTACAATCTCCCAAACATTTTGTCCCTAAGTAGCTGAGTTACAGCACTGCACCACCAGTGCAGACTAGTATTAGTATCTGCATGTCCTCCAGAGTTGTTTGTGGGTTTTTTACACAATATCTTTTATTCGTACCCAAAGGTAATAATCAACACAGTTGAGATCCAGTGACCTGGGGCGCCAAGAGACTGGACTACTTCTTCCTATCCACCTATCTGGATACTGACGATTCAGTTTTCAAGTACCCTATACATGTCTACTTTTGGAAAAACTCTCAGTAACTGCATGAAGTGATATTTATAACATCTGTGAATATGGCCATTTCGGTATTTTGTTAAAGTGTGTTGTTTTTCTTTTAAATGGCTCTACCACTTTTAAGGAGACAATTTAATATGAAAATTGATACAAAAAATATAGATTTTTAGTTACAGTTTCGTAATCAATACAGATAGAAAAAAACTTTAATTATGAAATTTGTTCAGTTTTACAAGGCCTTTAAATTGATATGCTAAAGCCCCCCTTACTATTTAAAAATGTTGGATTAAGGGTACTTTCGTATTTTCAAAAAATAAAATTTTATAGGGGTAGTAAACAATTTTAGATTAGGGGCATGCTTGGTATCATTTGAAAGGTAGTGTTACTGAGTATTCTAAATAAATATTTGATTTTGAAATGGATTAGTAATATAGGTATGGTAATAAAAATCAAAAACCTATCTTTTCAGTAGAATTTAGGCCGCCATTTAGAAATAAACAAAGAAAATTGGGTTTTTTCTTTACCAAAGTGTTTGGAACATAAATACCTTTAAAATGATGTAATACATTACCCATACTTATCGAACGTGGGACCCTCTGGTTTGGATACATCACGAAATTCCACACAGTTGAAAATAATTTCATTGAATTTTTTGAGGTGGATTTAGTTGGGTAAATGTTAAAACCAAGCCTCTGTAGTAAGCCATTTGCTTGCTTGACATTTAAGACAGGTGCTCTGAAATACCCTGTATAGTAAAATTAACATGACATAGGTCTAGCTATTTGTTTATAGATTAAATGTTCAATTATTGCTTTATAAGTATTTCTACAGCTAAGAAAAAGAAGAAATAAATGCTCACGAAGAACAAAATTCTACTTTAATTAGTCTTCTGCAGTTTCATAGTGTCATTACGCTAGTAAACGCTGAGTAGCTAGTTTTTCCACAAGATCCATTTTTACAATTTTTTAAGTTTTTATACATGGTTACTTTTATTAATCTAAAAAATTTAAAAAGCAAATGTTCAGTGCTATGTTTGACTTCATATATCGAACTATGTTGTAACATTGCTAGGTATCGGGGGACCTGAAATCGAGTATGCAATTATTGTGAACTGAGTATAAGGGAAAAGCTATAGCCAGAAATAATAACTGTAGTTTATTATGCAGATTAATTTTCAGAACGCCCTCACCCACCATTATAGTTGTTTTGTTTTATTTCAGGCTTAGTGCTACAAAGTAGCCAAATAAAAATTTCAATTTTAAATTTATTAATTATTCCCTTATCAACTGTGCCTTTGATACAGGGGTACCAATTGTTCCTGGAACTGACGGGCCAGTGACAACCTCAGATGAAGCCATGGAGTTTTGCTTGAAACATGGATTACCAGTTATATTTAAAGCGGCGTATGGAGGTGGTGGCAGAGGAATGAGAGTAGTCAGAAAAATGGAGGTAACTGAAATTAATTATTCTAGTAAATGTTTAACCATAAAGGGGGGATCAGGTACAATGCAGAACTGAGAGACCTTTACAAATACCCGGATACTGTAGGGGAAATAAAATATAAGATGGCCATATTTGTAGACAGAATGAGCAAAGAGTATTGAAGAATATTCTGTGGAGAGTTCTTGGGGGGAGGAGATTAGTAGCAAGGCCAAAGACCAGATGGTGGAGTCAGGTTCTGAAGGACATGGAAGAATGGGTAGAAACGTATTTGAGAGACAAAGTACCAACTTGGGTGCAAATAGCCATATGGTGGTAAGTCAAAAGATAATGTTTAAAGGGAAACTTGCAGTACAAGGAAGGCGATGAGTATTCACTAAAACACAAATTAGATAATGAAATTTGATTGTTCACATGTTTTGTACACCCAACATCTCAATATGTAAAGGAAAAGTCCTCAATGACCCACTGATTGAAAAATGACAATAAAAAACTATAAAATAAATAGTCATGGTATTTGATTAATAAGTTTATGATGGGCTCTTGAGGCACACTAAAAAAAGGATGTTCCTCCTCCACCTTAAAGCTCTGCCCCATTGGTGTCTAATATTGTACAAATTTTAGGAATTAATGAAATAGGTCAAACTAATGTTACTAACAGGAATATTCTGTTATTAGCTATTCAATGCAAAAATTGTAATAATGAATATTACCATAAAATAAATGTACAAAAAAAAATATATACCAAACCACTAATTTACGTGAGCATAAAATAATTTGAAATTATGTGGAATTAATTTAAATTACTTGTCATAAGTTCAAAAGTTTGTTGAACCGTTAATGGACTAAGGCTGAAGGTCAAGATTGCCAACTGAACAAAATGAATGTATTAACCTAGCATATACGTGCTATGGTCTGAGGTTGAAGGCTAATGTCAGCAAATGAGTTTCATTAAATTTTGCTTTCATTAAATTGATTCTTTTCTTTTATTTATTGATTACTAGTGTTGTGTTAGTGGACTTGTCTTCTAAGGTAAGTTTGCTGATGTCCAATCTCTCTAATTATATACTAATTCCTGGCCTAGTGCCCTTTAACCTGACCAATAATTACAGAAAAGATTACTTTATATTTATATTATTTTAATTTAATATTTTTTTTGAAAAATAGGAAGTGAAGGAGAACTTTGAGCGAGCTTCTTCAGAAGCAGCTGCAGCCTTTGGCAATGGAGCAATGTTCATTGAGCGCTTCATTGAACGACCACGCCATATTGAAGTCCAACTGATGGGAGACAAGGCCGGCAATGTGATTCATCTTCACGAACGAGACTGCTCAGTTCAGAGAAGGCATCAGAAAGTGGTGGAGATCGCTCCTGCACCTCTTCTTGATAATAGGGTATGTATAATCTGTACGATATTCATAAAATAGAAAAAGTTATTTATTTTTTAAGTCTCCTTGTCTTTCTTTAGACAAGAGTTTTGGAAGGCTGCCTTTACAGCACCATCAATATTTCCAGTGCTCACTAATCTTTCCAGTGTGAATGAGTGGCTCCCTAAAATATAAAAGTCTTAGGTGTCAACCTATCCTACTAAGTTACACGAGTCTTAGTGGACCTGCTATCCTTCTATTTTATTCAAGTTTTTTGTGCTATACTATAATACTAATAAAACTTGGCCTCCTCTCTTAGTGGCTAGACTATATTACTAATTATAGAAGATCAGAGACGAGTCTTTGTAGTCACCTAACCTCCTAACTTGCACAACTCTTAGTGGCTAGACTAACTGTATTGTCATAATACGAGTATATAATAGGTTTTCTTCAAAGATATTTATTTAATTGAAAACCTGAATAGATACACAATTTTCAAGACAAGGCTCTTGAAGATTGTGTATGTTTTATTTCTATTCATATTACAGTGTCTCCGATTGAAATAAGTAAATCTTTTTTCAACCAAAAATCTGTTTGTAAATAATCCGGTGCTTTTAAATAATTATAATTTTTAATAACATGCTGCAGATTTAACAAAGAAGAATGAATATAAAAATATGATCAGGACATACAGTGTTTGGGAAATATTTTATTTATGTTCAATACGATAATTTACATTTAGTTATCATAGGAACATATACTGCTAGACCAGTTTGTCTGTTGCCTATCTGTTAAGTAATGCAGTAATGGTATGTATCTGTCTTGCTTACTATTCGCATACACGGCATTTATGAATAATGTAATAACCCTACCAAAAATTAGGGAGTGCTTCTACAGTTGAGCACACATTTTTATTAAATTTTTTTAAATATTTCAAATTGCTCATTGAATTTATAACTAAATACATTTATGAAAATGTAACTATACTATATTAAAATATTTCGTTTAGGATAATGATTAAATGTTTTCAAGTAGTACAAAATGATTGTTCAAATATTTAAAGAACTCTCTCTCTCTACTTGATGTTCCCAAGTTCACTTTTTAAAGTAGGTATAATAATAAAATATTTAACAATAATTTGATCCTAACTCAATGTTTTTGAAATTGTACGCTTCAGATCAGAAACGCTATGTTTGAGAAAGCAGTAAATCTCGCCAGGCACGTGGGATACTCCAACGCCGGCACAGTCGAGTTTCTGGCCGATACCCGAGGAGGATTCTACTTCATTGAAGTCAATGCCCGTCTGCAAGTGGAGCACACAGTCACGGAAGAAATCACAGGGTAAATTAATATTTATATAGAACACTTATAGGCCCTTTTAATCTATTGGTATGCACACTTCGTAGCTATATTTGGGCATTGATATTCGTATTAAAAAAAAAATTATTAGTGCTTATAGGGCATACCTGATTAATCTAGTTAAGTTGACAGTCGATGGCTCTAGGTGTAAAATCAAAGTTGAAGGAGAATTGTCTGAAAAATTTAATGAGGCAAGTGGGTGGATTATCATCTTTGCTATTTAACATAGTCCTAGAAGGTGCCTTAGAGAGCAGAAAACAAATAAGACCTTGAAGAATCAAAAAGAATTTTCATTCAATAGACTGAACACATGGGTCTAACAATGAATTACGAAAAAACACTGTATATGCATTTTGAAGGAGGAGACCACACAGACAGAAGTCAACATTTAAGGACACAACTTTAAAGATCTAGACCATTTTTATTATCTAGGTGTCCTAATATCCAATAAGAACTGTGAGAAACCTGAAATATCTAACAGAATAAACCTAGCTAGCAGGTGCATGTATGCACGTAACAAGATCTCAGAAGTAATATGACTCCAGACAAATTACGTATCTACTTTACAATAATACTTCTATATGGTTTTATACAACAATAATACAAATGCTACCACAACAGTATTCCTCGTCTGATGAGAATTGGAAATGAAGTTACAAACAATAAAGAATTGTTCAGGTCGTCACACATGTCATTGCGAATATGTCTTCATAAAATATTGATTACTAACGCTTGTGATGAGTAGCCTGTATACAAGTTGTTACTAAATCGGATCGTAACTATCACACTTGGCAATTTGTTTTTTACTATTTCTGTGATTTTGTAATATGATTAGTATCAATAGTATAACTAAATAAATTAACTAACTGACATTAACTACAAATTGATTATTTATCTATGACTTTTGGATCACTTTACTATTATTATATCAGATAAATGTTAATTAATATTAAAATATTGTACCTTAAAACATTCTGTTAAATATGTATACATCACAAAAAGGTTTAGCGTTGAATTATATTAACGAAATGAAATAAAAATGGTGCAGAAACATGGATACTAAATAAAAAAGAAGAAAATTTTCTGATAGTGTTTGAGATTAGAGTACTGAGAAAGATCTTACACTTAAGGATGGAGAGTGGAGACGTAAACATAAACAAGAGATAAAAGATTAACATAACGACTATGATGTAATAGCACACATAAAATTAAGAAGACTGAGATGGGTCGAACATGTATGGGGCAGGGACCAAGGGACATTACTGAAAGAAGTAGGGATGAGAAGACCGAAAGGAAGAAGACCTCTAGGTAGACTAAATAGAAGATTGTGTCAAGACTGATGTTGTAGCACTTGGGGCCACTGAGGAGGTAGCAGACCGAGGAAGGTGGAGAACACTAAGTGTTCCAAGTCTTGTTAGTGAGGCCAAATCCTTACTTAGACATAGTTGGCTATGGAACTAAGTAAGACTAAGTATAGGGCATTCAGTTAACTTCAACTATAAAACATTTTCTCAAAGTGTTGTGCATGAATATTAAAAATACTTTTCTGGAATGCTATTTAACTACTAACCATTGCAGTTTGAAATAACTTGTCACTGTCCTTCACATATTGTACTATATATGACTATCAGATACGTAAATATTGTCATCATTCAAACTCAACTGATATTTAAAATACTATTTATAAATACGAGTTTCCCAAAGAATTATATTCTACAGTTAGTCGGGTAATTGATAATGAAATGGTAAGAAATGGTCATTTAACGTCCTATGAACTTTCACAGGTTGTAGATGCAACTAGATTAACCATTGCTAATAAGGACTCTGTTATTGCAGACATCCTATTAAGCTATTATTGAGGACTGAGGTTCTAGCCTTAAGATCACACCTCATGATGAGTTAATTTTGAGGTTTGAGTTCATTGGTCAAATATTATAAATAATGATCATATTAATTAAGGTGGCATTTTCCCAAACAGCCAAACCACCACTGGGAGGTAAATAGCACTATAATAGACACACAATCTTATCGTCATTGTGCTAAAACAAGATGTTCTATTTCAACGGTACAGTTTTTGTTCATTATTATAGAGCTACAGTGAACACTGTGTGATTATTCTAGAATGTATTCTCTGATACATTCTAAAATTCAATATGGTATTGTTTGCTGGGGCAGTACATTTAAATATCTTACAGAAAAAATTAGGACGTGCCAAAACTTTTTCATGAGAATAATCCTGAGAAAAAAACTAAGAGATTCTTCTTTCCCATTATATTGCCACTTAAATATTTTACCTATCCAACATCTTTTAATTTATAAGGTATTAAGGGTTTTTTACCTGCGAAGCGGTAATGACGGAACATTTGAATTAGCATACAATACAAGAAACATACAGCGTAGAATATTTAGGCTTCCCAAAGTTAAAAAAGAATTATTTAGACAATCATTTTGTTATATTGGACCTAAATTTTTTAATAATATTCCGGATGAGATTAATTATGCAATTCTTTAAAGCTTTTTTGCAGAGAACTGAGAGAGTGGCTACTAAACACACCGGATGTAAGCTATCTATACGAGGTACAAGTTTAGGTTTAGTTGAAAGTATAGTATAATCATATGTCGTGTTCTAAATTTGTAGCATATGTTTTTATTGTATCAGTGTGTGTTGATAGTAATTATTAATTGAATAATTTGGTTGCATAATTTAACTTTTGTATTGTAATTACTTATTGTTTATATACTGTTCACAGTTTATTGGCTTTATCATTGTAGTTATTTTATATGTATATATATATATATATATATATATATATATATATATATATATACACACTTATTTATTGATACAGTAACTCACAATTGGGCAATTATTAAATTGTTACAACATTAATAATTAGTTAATATTTCTCTATTTTTAATTATTGGAATTGTGCTTAGTTGTTTGTCTATTCGTATTTTTCGTATTTGCTGAAATATATTTTAGCATAATTTAAAATAGTTGTTTTTCTTTCACTTAGATATGGGCATTGCATTTATGTACAGCATAGGTCTATTGCAAGCACCACGGGGCTAAGCACTGTTGACTGTTTTAGTTGAGTAATACTGAACTGTATTATTATTGTGTTATTTACATGTTAGTATTGTAAAGCTAATCACCTTACTGGAATTGTGATTAGCTCTAATTCCTAAGAAGTACTGTATATTTTGTATGTGTTTTTCTTGAAGGAATAAATAAATTATTATTATTATTATTATTATTATTATTTTTATTAAAGGTGAAGTGTCATTTAAGAGATGAAGAACTACTCTAGTGAATCATAAGTTTAAATTATGAGCATTTAAAATTATAAACATTAAGGATGACTTATAAAGTTTCACATATGTAACTGTAAAAAGTTATAAAAATACTTTAACTCATTTAAAAAATCAACTTATAGTCTGCTAGAACAGCCCTGAACCTCTCAAATTACACTTCAACTGTGATAAAATTAATATTACAGATCAAATACTTGAAATTGAAACCCACTTTTCATAAAGTAAAATGCAACTAAATGGCTACTAATTTGACAGTACGAGGGCGGTTCAATAAGTCCTTAGAAAATACAAGATAAGTTGCAAAAAGTATCAATATTGTTTTATTTTTATTTACTATCATCTGTTGCTTGACAACTGTGAAAGTTTCAGTTGATTTCATCAGCTGATTTCATTGTTGTCGTTGATTGAATCAGGAAAGGTTTGTTTATTTAGAATGATGGACACAAGTGAGTTTCGTGCTGTGATTAAACACTTTCATTTGAAAGGCTTAACACCGAAGGAAATCAAAGTTGAGTTGGATGCTGTTCATGGTACATCTGCTCCTGTGTTGGCAACTGTTTATAACTGGGTAAACGAGTTTATACGTGGCCGTACATCCACAAAAGATGAACATCGTTCAGGGCGCCCAGTGGAAGTGACAACCCCAGAAATGGTTGACAAAATCCACGATATGGTTTTGAGTGATCGGTGAATCAAAGTGCGTGAAATAGTTGAAGCTACAGGCATATCACAAAGCACAGTGTTCACAATTTTGCATGAAAAATTAAATGTGAAAAAACTCTCTGCAAGATGCAAAAAACGCGCTTGCTCACAGAGGAGAATAAACGCATTCGTGTGGTTGATTCTAAGGCTGTCTTGACAGTATTACGTCGCAATCATGGTGAGTTTCTGCGTCGATACATAACTGTAGATGAAACATGGATCCACCACTACACTCCAGAGTCAAAGGAACAGTCGAAACAGTGGGTTTTTGATGACGAACGGGCTCCAAAGAAGGCAAAGACAGTGAAATCCGCCGGCAAAGTTATGGCCACAGTTTTTTGGGATGCACAAGGAGTAATCTGCATTGATTACTTGGAAAAGGGAAAAACGATAACTGGAGAATATTATGCATCGTTATTGGACCAACTGAATGAAGAAATCAAGACAAAACGTCCGCACTTGGAAAAGAAAAAAGTTCTTCTGCATCAAGACAATGCACGTGTACACACCTGCGCAGTTGCCATGGCAAAAATAATGGAATTAAAGTATGAGTTGTTACAACATCCACCTTATTCACCAGATTTAGCCCCCAGTGACTTTTTCTTATTTCCAAACTTGAAAAAATGGCTCGGTGGACAAAGTTTTATGTCAAACGAAGAAGTGATTGCCCAAACGGATGCCTATTTTGAGGAATTGCCAAAATCCTACTTTTTAAATGGCTTATCCATGTTAGAGAAACGCCTAATGAAGTGTATAGAGCTAAAAGGAGATTATGTTGAAAAATAAACAATAGTTTACCCGAAAAAATGTCTTTTTCTATCTTATTCTAAGGACTTATTGAACCGCCCTCGTATTTGAACTGCATGTGAATTAATGTTAGTTCATACAATTGTTATTTCTTAATTGATTTTTACAAATGAGGTATCATTGGAAAGGTAAAGTTATTTGAAAACTGTTTTGTGTCTTACACAAATGTTACAAAACCAATGGGTTTTTAGATACTTGTTAAAATAAAAAAGAAAATGGCTGTAATTTTGAAAATAACCAAGAGAATTTAAAAACATATTTTATCAAATACTACCTCCTAACATGAACCCATTTACGGAGTTTTGTAACAATAGTAAAGTTAACAACAAAGATATAAATTGTTTTATGAAAAAACCAAAATGGCGTCTTGCTGCTATACAAAGTAGAAATTGAAAAAATATTCTTCATTTTTAGCGTGGAATTACACATAGAATCTGAAAATGCATAGCCAACCCCACCTTTTGGTAACACCCTGTATATATTCTCTTACTACTTGACAAGCTATGTACACTTTACAAAACAAATAAAGATTATGGAATTTAATTGGTATACATTGCAAACCTGTGGGGTTTTTTAATTAAAATTCTTAATTAAATCCCAATTAGTTATTGTGTCACATTACTAAACAAAGTGTGTTATGTGCAGGGTAGACTTGGTGCAGACACAGATCCGAGTGGCAGAAGGCATGACTCTGCCAGAGCTGGGCCTCACTCAGGACAGAATTAAGCCCCAGGGATACGCCATTCAGTGCCGAATAACCACTGAGGATCCTGCCAAGAACTTTCAGCCGGACACAGGCAGAATTGAAGTAAATAACTAGATAAAAACGGGATTCCGTAATGATTTTTGGCAATTTTGAAACTTTTTTGTTAATAAAAAATTATCTGCCATTGGTGCGAAAAAATTTCATAAGAGTTTTTTGTCTGCAACAACCCAATGCACCGATATAAAGAGGTTTCATCCTGGCAGCTATAAATGATCGGTCAACTTGGTTTTTTTTGAACGGAAATAGGGGTGCACCGATGGCCTATTACATCCCTTCTGAATTTTAAATGTACCATTGTTTTTGGGGTGAAAAGGCAATGTTAATAGTTATGTTGCATGACTGTCTTCTCATTACAAATGTTAAGCCGACTTTTACATCTTTAACCTACTGATATCTTGGAAACGATGTAACCCTTTTGAATTTTAAATATACTAATGTTTTCAGGGTAAAAACGCAATGTTAAAATACATTTTACATGTCTGACTTCTTAAAAAAGAATTTGGAAGTTGACTGCTTTATTTTGGACTTCAGGTTACTCCCATTATTCCATAATACTTTAAAAGTAAGAGCATCTGCCTATATAATGAATGGCATAACTGACAAAAACTTAAAATGTAAATTGTAGAAAAAAGTGGGGTAACGGACTTTAAAATCACCCTGTACAGTTATTTTTTAATCATAAGTTCTCAGAAAATTGGATAAAATACATACATACATAAAAAATAAGTTACAAATTCTCACGCAAAGGAATTTTGAAGAATCAGTAAAGCATATCATATTTGTATGTGTAATGTCTTGCGGTATTGCTTTCATATTATATTGCTTACAACTGTTGGTCATTTGTATTGCTGTATTTGTAACAGGTATTCCGCAGCGGAGAGGGCATGGGTATTCGGTTGGACAGTGCCAGTGCATTTGCTGGTGCTATTATTTCTCCGTACTATGACTCTCTTCTAGTTAAGGTCATTGCTCATGCAGCTGACCTCCAATCATCTTGTTCCAAGATGAGCCGAGCACTCCGAGAATTCAGAGTTAGAGGTGTGAAGGTTAGTGAAGAAAATAGTCTAAATGAAATAACACAAGCTCTCTATTGGTACAGCTATCTCAGTATTTGTGTCATCATCATGCCCTTTCTCACTCCGTTCCTTCAAGCACTCATCATTCCCATCATTGTTCATGTAATCAGTAATGTTGTTCTTTAGTGTCCTAAGTACATTAACTAGAATCTACAGTTTCCGGTGACAACCGCGTCAAGGTACTATCTACAATATTTACATTGGTACTGATTACATGATTACTATCTACATCCTAAGTACATTGGTCAAATTAATTTTAAACTTGAGAAAAGCGGAGATACTCACTTTACTAATTGTCCTATGTAGAGCACAATATTTAAGAACACTTTATATTCAAAGTATCTTATATTAAAAGTTAAAAGATTGTCTTATTTCACCAGGCGAAGTTAGGATTAAGAAGCTGTCTCTAACACAACCTGCGAATTAAGTATTTTTATACTAAACAAAAGCACAGTTCATTGTTGTTCAGAAGTGTGTTGCTCTTGCTCATAACACGTTCTTATGTTTTATGTCACTTTTCTTATTCATTTAAATAGGACTTCTGTATGCAAAAGAAAACTTTCATTTATATCCCCTAAACAATGATTCTCATTCATTTTTTCATACCAAACTAAAATCCAAATAAACTAAAAATTCAATAATGGGAATATAAAAGAACTCAACAGAAATTTGAATATATGAATTTTCATTCAATTTCATGCTATTTCATTAAATCTATAACAAGTTAAGAAGACATTTTCCAGCATATTAGTAGAAGCATACATATACAAATCTAAAGAACTCCATGAACAATTTCAAGTAATTTTAAGCTTTACTCTTTCTACATTATTTGTATATAAACAGGATGTTCAAAAAGTCCGAGGACGGTTGAATATTGTTTAGACCATTATAGATAAAGGTACAAAACTTTGCACATTACTGCTGGACATAAAAAGCTATTTTACCATGTATTCAGTAATCGACTACCTTCGTAGGGGAACAGCCCACTAGGAGTCGGAAGAAAATCTTAAATGTAAGCATAGGTCGATATACATATTTTATAATTATGGTATGCTCGATGACATAAGTATTTAAAGGTAGAATAAATATTAACGCGAAGTAACTCCTTTCAGGTTTGCCTTAAAAATACTCATGTTCTGTCTGTTCTTTCAGACTAACATTCCCTTCGTGCTGAACGTTCTGGAGAACCAGAAGTTTGTCAATGGAACTGTAGATACGTATTTTATTGATGAGAACCCTCAGTTGTTTACCATGAAGCCGTCCCAGAACAGAGCCCAGAAGCTGCTCAACTATCTGGGAACTGTTCTAGTGAACGGTCCTTCCACTCCTTTGGCCACAGACCTGAAGCCTGCTGATGTTAAGCCTCCAATCCCTGAATTGCCAATCGGTAAGGTTACATAGTGTCAGTTTTGAAACTAACGGTGGAGGCCCTGCTTCCCATTTAAACATTTTTTTCTGGCCATTCACTAAAAATTACAAATAATTTTGCAAAAGAATCACAATAAAATTTAAAGTCATATGAATGCAGTACTGGTGAAGGCCGCTTTAAATTGAGATATAGCTATGCTTTATTTGGCAACAGTTATCAATATTGAGTTGTTTACTTTATGAATAAAAATTGGTGGAAGTGTAAGTATGAAGTTCATCAGAATTTAGTTTCAAAAAGAACAAAAATAATAATGTCCATGGATTCTCTTACTTTTGATTTATATTTTTATCAGAGAAATAAAATAAAAAATGGTATTTCTATAACATTAGTTTGAAAATGTAATATTTTCTCAATTTACAATTGCATTGTACATTGCTTGCTCGCAACATTTTAGTTTAAATCTTGAGTCACTTCCATCTTAGATTGGTAATTTTGTTAGAATAGTCATGCATTTATTTTGATTAATAAATGATGATTTTCCATTTTTAGGCTTATTTAGATATTTTGATTGTATTTTTAGAACAATTTATTTTTAGTTGACTATGAATCAGTGGCTAGAAGTTTAGAACTCTTTCAATCTGAACCATTACAACCTGAAAATTCACTGTTGTACCTTGAAGGTCAGGGGAGAAACTGTGCAAATATTTTAGTAGTTTAGCAGACTCAGGTGCACAACAGACCATTCACTTTTACTTTTTGAATTAAGTAAAACACATTCAATCTTAGCCAACTAAATATAAATGTTATGTTTTACGGCGAAAAAAAAATGATATGTTATAGAGCGAAAGTAACATTAACCCTTTTAGTGCCGCACGACACGCTCCGTGTCGATGCAAATCTGTACTAAAAATGCCGTCGACACGGAGCGTGTCGATCCGTATTTAATTTATTATAGTACTACCTTACTGTATTAACTGGCTAGTAACGATGCAGACAGCTTCTAAAGGCGTCGAAGTACTTGTTTCGATCGATGTTTCGATGTACTCTTCAATATATCGATGTTTCATTTGTTTACAAAGTTGCGTTAGTTGTTTCGTTGTTTGTTTACATTGTGCCGAGCGGTGTTTGCGTGTGTTTTCAAATAAAAGTTTTAATCATTTTTATTGTAAAATGGATAGAAATAAAGTAAACTGTGATGATTAGTGTAAAAAAAACAATTATAAACTCAATGCTTCAGTAAGGAGACCTGATTTTTCACTCTGAATATCTGAATTGAACAATCAATAAGGTATGAAATGATTTATTTTCTATATTATTCTTTATGATTACTATGGTTACAACATATTTTAGGTATAGAATAAGCTCCTAATATAGTAATTTACTTCTTATAACTTTGGTTTTTTTATAAGAATACAGAGAATAAATTTTTTCCATAACTTATATGTTTTCGCTGTAAATTATCGTATTATAAAATATTTTTATTTTGCAAAATATTGGGAATTGTTTGCATGAAAGTAATATTTGTTATACTGGTTTTGTTCAGTTTTAGATGCACTATAAGACAGTATTACTGGAAAAAATTAAAAAAAATACTGAAATATACTTTTATGGACTCAAAGTCAAATTTTTTATTTTTATTTTTATCTTTTTTACATGTTTTTTTAGTCTAAAAATACTTGGAAGACAATATTTTAAAATAATTTACAATCAAAAGGTGCAATAATAATCATAAAACAAAATAAAACTTATTTCAAAGGTTTATGACCAAAAATAAATTTAATATGATTTTTGTTGTAAACCCTTACATTTTTGCTCAGAATTGCTTGGCACTTTTCACCATAGAGGCCATTCAAGGTCACGGCACTAAAAGGGTTAATTTTATTAAATTTTACAGCTGTTTTTAAATTAACAAACATATTCATACAGAATTTATTCAAAAGAAAGAGGACTTTATTTTACTTTAATATTTATGGAAATGAACAAAATTAGAATTTGTAAAAGTGTTAAGAAATATCTATGATTTGGCTGTAAATACCATAGTGCTATGTGTGTGGCTCACACAAGTGTTAGTCTGGAGTTCCTCCCTTGGTGAAAAAAAGTGAACACAATGAAAGAGGTTTGTTACCATTCACCCAGCAGCGGGTTTGGGTTTTAGGAACACAATGAAAGAGGTTTGTTACCATTCACCCAGCAGCGGGTTTGGGTTTTAGGAACACAATGAAAGAGGTTTGTTACCATTCACCCAGCAGCGGGTTTGGGTTTAGGAACACAATGAAAGAGGTTTGTTATCATTCACCCAGCAGCGGGTTTGGGTTTTAATAACCTAGTGAACACAATGAAAGAGGTTTGTTACCATTCACCCAGCAGCGGGTTTGGGTTTAGGAACACAATGAAAGAGGTTTGTTACCATTCACCCAGCAGCGGGTTTGGGTTTAGGAACACAATGAAAGAGGTTTGTTATCATTCACCCAGCAGCGGGTTTGGGTTTTAATAACCTAGTGAACACAATGAAAGAGGTTTGTTACCATTCACCCAGCAGCGGGTTTGGGTTTTAATAACATAGTGAACACAATGAAAGAGGTTTGTTATCATTCACCCAGAAGCGGGTTTGGGTTTAGGAACACAATGAAAGAGGTTTGTTACCATTCACCCAGCAGCGGGTTTGGGTTTAGGAACACAATGAAAGAGGTTTGTTATCATTCACCCAGCAGCGGGTTTGGATTTTAATAACCTAGTGAACACAATGAAAGAGGTTTGTTACCATTCACCCAGCAGCGGGTTTGGGTTTTAATAACATAGTGAACACAATGAAAGAGGTTTGTTATCATTCACCCAGAAGCGGGTTTGGGTTTAGGAACACAATGAAAGAGGTTTGTTACCATTCACCCAGCAGCGGGTTTGGGTTTAGGAACACAATGAAAGAGGTTTGTTATCATTCACCCAGCAGCGGGTTTGGGTTTTAATAACCTAGTGAACACAATGAAAGAGGTTTGTTACCATTCACCCAGCAGCGGGTTTGGGTTTAGGAACACAATGAAAGAGGTTTGTTACCATTCACCCAGCAGCGGGTTTGGGTTTAGGAACACAATGAAAGAGGTTTGTTACCATTCACCCAGCAGCGGGTTTGGGTTTAGGAACACAATGAAAGAGGTTTGTTACCATTCACCCAGCAGCGGGTTTGGGTTTAGGAACACAATGAAAGAGGTTTGTTACCATTCACCCAGCAGCGGGTTTGGGTTTAGGAACACAATGAAAGAGGTTTGTTACCATTCACCCAGCAGCGGGTTTGGGTTTAGGAACACAATGAAAGAGGTTTGTTACCATTCACCCAGCAGCGGGTTTGGGTTTTAATAACCTAGTGAACACAATGAAAGAGGTTTGTTACCATTCACCCAGCAGCGGGTTTGGGTTTTAGGAACACAATGAAAGAGGTTTGTTACCATTCACCCAGCAGCGGGTTTGGGTTTTAGTAACACAATGAAAGAGGTTTGTTACCATTCACCCAGCAGCGGGTTTGGGTTTTAGGAACACAATGAAAGAGGTTTGTTACCATTCACCCAGCAGCGGGTTTGGGTTTTAATAACCTAGTGAACTGAAAAGATTGACTTTGCCACTTTTTTCATTCAACATTCATGTTAATATTGAATTTATTACCTCTGAAATCTACCAAGGAATTATCAAAATAAAATAACAAAGGAAATTAGTCTGAACATTACCTATATAATTAATTTAAATGTATTACTATTTAGATTGACTGTCAAGTTTTTTGTGCATTTAAATTCTGTTCACTTTTGTTGATACATGCAGTTTATAGCATTGCAAAGAGCAAATATTACAACCTACCAACTGGCGTTACCAAGGCTGAAGGCTGAGGCGTCACGAACCTAGCCACAGACAGGGTTGGCACACAAAGTGTGCAGGGGTGTTCACTACTGACTACTTTAAATATGTAATTTAAAACATCCGTTTAGTCAGGAACTAGCCTACTTATATGTGATCCTACCTTTCAGTTACACTCTGGCAATGTCCTAAAATAAGCAGTAAAAACTAAAGAGAATAAGCTGATACTGGAAGTCTAAACATTTTGTACGTCAACAGTTTATTTCATTAAAATGTTTCACAATACTTTCAACATTTAATTTTGTTCAATTTAAATTGGATTTGGGATTATAATTTTGTATATCACAAAAATAACATGTTAAATATACATAAAACAAAAATAAAAGAGGTACACTATTAACACGTTGACTGCCAGCGTAGATAATTTATTGCGTCATTCTGAGGCCGCCGTAGTAAAACTGTATGACCGCCTGACGCCATGAGGGCCACCGGTAGCCCACATCATACGTGCGCCATGCGGGCCACCGGTGGTCCCCGCGTCATTTATAAATCAAGCATAATTTTTAGCGCCATTTTTAGTATTACGTAATTTTTAATTATATATTCTGAAAGCTCATAAAATGTTATAGAAAACGGTCCTCTGGTTTTTAAATAAAGCAACCCTAAATTAGTTTTTATTTAATTGAACTAGTTTTTACGACATTTAGACAGACTAGTTTCTGTCACAAAAAGAACCAATGTCACTTACTAAACACCTAACCTCAAAAGCGGATCAGTGTGCGGGAAGAAAATATAAACATTACAACAAAACAGCTGAAACATAGTAGCATATGGCATATGTAAACTTTTGCCCCCACGCCGTGAGGGCCACCGGTGTACCTCATCAATAACATCACAAAATGGCGGCAAAAGACCGGATGTCGGCTATTTCTGTACTCGGGGGGTCATTTTCAGTTGCATGGAACACAGAACTCGGAACAATGAACATTGAACTTTACCATAGAAACAGCTGTGGCGCCAGGCTGAAATCTAGTGAGGGCCACCGGTGGCCCTCATGGCAGTCAATGTGTTAATGGTTCAGTAAAGTATGCAAGTGCTGATTAGGGATACAGTATCAGCAGAGTGTGTGGAGGTTCTAAGCTGTTCTAAGGGTCTTGCCACTCTTTCATTAAAAAATGTAGAGTTGTAGAAGTTCTATTCGTGTAGATGTAGATAC
Source organism: Stictocephala bisonia (assembly GCA_035578905.1). Lineage (NCBI taxonomy): Eukaryota > Metazoa > Arthropoda > Insecta > Hemiptera > Membracidae > Stictocephala > Stictocephala bisonia. Next base: position 90,145 of record JAQJVL010000578.1, on the reverse strand, counting down.
GGCATGGGCAACATTTATTTTACTAAGGAAGTTCAATTTTCTATATTTGTGTAGTAATTTTTTTAATTTAAATACGTTCATTGCATGGTAAAAAATAAATACAACATGTAAATACTTTAAATTACAGTATAAATAATTAGAAGAACATGAAAATTACAGTATTTCCCATTTTGATGAATGATAGAAAGTTGAAATGACATAATCATAATAAATTTTAAGTATACAATACAACTGTCTCATATATAATCATTTTTATCATTTATTTTAAAATGATTAATATCTCAAATAGTATTATATTTTGTATGTGTGTCTGATACTATTTTGAAGAAACTCAAAATATATGAACTTTCTGAGAAAAGCATTCTTTTAATAATCCTAATAAAGACTAAAAAATGCTTATTGTTAAAAAAGACTATCTAACAAGTAAAAACGCATCAATAAGTTGATTTAAATTTTACTAATTTAAGTTGTATATTTGATATTTCTTCTAAAATATTCACTTTACTTAGTAAAAATTTGTTACATTAATCAATATTTGATTTTTTTTTTTATCATCAATTATGACAAAAATGTGTGCAAGGGCTTTACATTGTTAATATTTTATTTACATAATGTAAAACATGACATATGATGTAGTGACAGGAACAATCTCACTGGCTTACTTTTCCATTCAAACTATTACCTTCGGAAAAAAATTTGAATGTTTTAATTTGCTTTACAAAAATATTTACTCCTGTATGTACCACTTGGAAAGTCATTTAACTTTTACAGATCAAGACACATTGTAGATTGAAGAATAGACAATTTAACTTTGTATGCAAATTAACCTTCATACTTGGTTATAATTTGTTGTTGTTTGACATCTCGCCAATAATCTGACTTGACTCTCTAATTTTGCTGCTATTTATTAAAATGTATGTGAGTTTTTATTAATTATCATATTAACACTCTTTTTTTAGATGCAATAAAGTTTTAAAACCATATGTAACTCAAGCATCTGCTAGCTTAATGGTTATTACTCCTTGCTTTAAGCTCAAATCCGGGAAATCCAACTAAATTTAACTTGATGGATTGGGTCCATAGTCTCATTACAATGTTAGAATACTTGGATAAAAAATTCCAATGGAATTGAATTAGAAAATTTTATAATTTAATTAATATTAGTGTCAAAAATTATTTACTTATACCTGTTTTTATTCTGTTCTCATATTTTTTTAGCAACTAAACTTATTTGGTTTAAATGGTCCCAAGTCAGTGTTAGTGTACTGGTTAACTAATATATTATTTAAAATTGATGAGTTTAATAAAGTTGATGGTTTTAATGAGGAAGAAAGTTTAGGGCCTAGTGTTGTCGCTAGTAACAATTATATCAGTCAGTCTTAACTACGAGATATTGAAAGTGATGATTCATCTCAGACTGAGACTTATGACTTTACTGATTGGCGGCAGAGCAGCCAAATTTCTTTAGCTCAGAAGTTTTAGAGAGGCTGTGTGGGAATTAGACGATTGAAGGGTTGAAATACAGTTAGTTTTACAATATTTTATTTATCATTAAAAATTATCTTCAAATGTTGTGTTGTAAACAAACATTAGTATGAAGATAGAGGGAAAATATTTTCTAAATTTTAGGACAACTACTCCTTTCTAAAATAAATTCTCTTGCATTTCATTACAACATAATCCTTGCCAGCATGGTAGCTCAGTAGCTAAAACCCCTGACTGCGGACGGCATAGTCCAAGGTTTGAATCCCCAATGAGCCAATGGTCGGTACTTGACTCGTTGAACAAAGCTCACAGGCCTGTAGTCCCATGTAAACAGGCGAGTGAAGTTTAAAGCAAAAAAAATATTTTTAGGATAGCACAGATGTTACTCAGTACATTTATGCTTCTTGTAATTTAGTGCAGTCTTAAGTTCAACCCTGAGTCAGCCAAGGTACTCCAAGCTAATTTACTTTATTCATAGTTTCCTTCTTTGCTCATTTATATGATGGTTTAATTTTGTCCTGTTGTCTTTTTTTCTAAAGCTATTAAAAATCTTCATGACTTAGGTTCTAATCAAAAGATAGTTTGTTCATTTCATTTATATCTTTTTATTTCTTTACTTTATTTTTTCTAGTCCTTAAATTAATACAGATGTACAGTTAATAAATAATTTCATCATTTTTAAAGGATGGGTGGCCGTCTTATGGAGGTCTGAAGGCTGGGTTGAACGTTGGAGGTTTAGAACGTAGATCAAGTTAAACAATAATTTTTCATAGAGATAAGAAGTGCATATTAGCAACTTAATTAAAAGTTAGGAAAGGCAGGTGCATGGCTAATGTTACACCTTTACGTCCTTGGTTAGTTATTTGAGTCAGCTCACTAATTTGCCGCACGTTGTTGTATCAACATAGTAGTTAGCAAATATCAAGGCCAAATCTTAAAACTATGTTTTGTAATTTATAGTAATCGTCACTTCTGATAAAGGGGCAGTTTCAAATTCCTTTTGAGTAGCGAAAATAGTGAATTGGTTGTCAGTTTATTTTTCAAACCAATCAATCTAACAAGTAATATGTAATGTGTATTTTAAAGTGAGTATCAGAGATCATACATGTCTTGTGATGACAAGTAATCTTGTTGCTCAAGACATCTGATCCTAGAAAAACATTTAGTAAATTTTCCATTACTTTAGGAACCAAATGGCTTGTAAGATGTTGAAGTCTGAACCAAGTGTCTTGTTCAATTTTACTTCCATTCAATAGGTTCTTTAACAGAACCTCACACTAAAATAACTCTCAGATTTTATATAACTATGTGTGCTCCTAACTTTTAACGCCTACCACAATGCCGCCCTTAAACAACTTAAACATTCTAATGATTAAAGTGTCAAAATGTTATTGTTATCTGAAATTAAATGGTTTTTAGTAAAAAGTAAGGAGTAAATATTCTTTGTTTAGTGTTAAATGTACTTATTATTGACTCATCAAACTCCAAACCATTTCATACCACTGAAAAATAAATGTTAACTTTTTCAAGGTGTATACCAACTTAAAATACAAATGATTAGTAAATTTGCTAAAGATTTCCAACACATCAAGTGTTTTAAAAGTTCAAACACATACTTTTAAACCTGTTGAAATGTCATGTTGTTTCTTTAAAATACTTGGAGCATTGTAGATTAAATCTCCAAAAAACTTATCAATCATGAACTTAACAATGCCAACAAATAAATTTCAAACAACAAGAACATAATTTTCGATAGGTTAATTTCCAAGCTTCATACGAGGGCCGTTCGGAAAGTAACCTCCGGTGTGCTTTAAATAAAACTCAGACATAATTAAAAATATTTTATTATATACATCTTAAAACTACATCTTTCAGCTATTTTTCAACATAATTTCCAAAAACATTCAAACACTTATCATATCTTTCCACTAACTTACAAATCCCTTCAGAATAAAAATCGGCCGCCTGTGCCTTGAGCCAGCCAGAGACTGCATTCTTGAGTTCCTCATCGTCCTCAAACTTCTGAGAGCCCAGCCATTTCTTCAAGTGCATGAACAGATGAAAGTCACTGGGAGCTAAATCTGGGCTGTATGGTGGATGGCTAAAAACATCCCATTGAAATTGTTCAAGAAGGTCTTTGGTTTTTCGAGCACTGTGGGGTCGGGCGTTGTTATGAAGGAAAATGACGCCAGACGACAATAAACCGCGTCGTTTGTTCTGAATTGCCCCTCGTAGGTTTTTTAAAGTTTCAACGTATGAATCTGCGTTGATTGTTTGATCCATACACAGTGCACAATTCTCTATGAATGGCTGCCGCTGAATACTGCTTGGCTGTAAAAAATCGAATGACAGATCGCACCTTACATTTGGCGGGACTTTCTATGACAGACGCCATTTTCACAAGCTACAGAAAACGAACTAGCACTCGGACGACCTTCACAGTACCACGGCTGGATGCCGACTGAATAGACCTGCGCGTCAACGCTACTATGGTGGCACTATCCCCTCCACTTCCTATTCTATGAGCAACCGGAGGTTACTTTCTGAACGGCCCTCGTATTTACAAATTTTAAATAAGAATGAAGAGATTTTTATACATCATATGCATGCTTATCAACTTATAGAAATAAGAGTCTAATAGCCCTTGGACACATTATGTTGAGCATGCCTTTTTCTGCACATGCCTGCAATGCTTGCTTATTTTCACGGGTGGAGTGTTTTCTTTTTGTTTTCTCGGTGTGTGCTTCCCATCCAGATTACCAGCATTTGCCTGTAAATGAAGACGGAGAGATTATAGGTAAGAGGTTAAGCAGCTTTCTTCAATCATTTGTTGTTGCATAAATGTACTAATATAACATAGTTTTGATTTGCTTCATTGTATATTGTTCAATATTCTTATCATTCAAATACATTATTGTTTTTGTTTTGGTTTGACAGGCAGTAATTTTAGTTCTAAAAATAGTTCAAAGTTAAGACGAAATATCACCTTATTCCCAAATTTGATATGGGAAGAAAATATATTAACAGGAAAAGCCCTCTTTCCAATTAGTTAATCTTTTCATGCAAATTTTTTTAGATATTCTATTTATTTTTTAATTAAATTATAGTCTCGTTATTAACATATGGTAAAATTAGGTAATAGAAATGTTATACTCTGAACACATTATTTCATTAATTACATCAAAGAAATGAGCTGTTTCTAAGTTCAATCTTCCTGAATTATCAGACTTATTTCTATATTTAAAAAGGTAAATAAAAAGCACAGGATAAGTTATAGGGTTTTTTATATAAAAATGTAGAAATGCTTTTTACTTTAAGTATATAATTTAGAATAAAAACAATTAGCTATTTTATAATTATTAGATTTTCAGTTAATTTTTTTGTAAAATCCTTGAAGTTCAACTATCATATGGTAAAATACTTTGAAGTCTAAAGCCATTAGGACTTATATTGCAAAGTAAGCACAACTTAACAAATGATGTACAATACAAACTCATTTGACATCCAACACCAGTGAACATACATTATAATCCTTCTTAGATATTCTCTTAAATGACAATTCAAAAAAAAAATAATAATAATAATTACTGTTCTTATTATATATATTACTATCTATATTTATATAAAATATTAAAACAAAAATATAATTATTGACGATAACATTTTTCTGGAGAGATAATAATTGTGTATATGAAATAAAAGTGATTGAACAAGGTATATATTTTTTCTCAATTAAATATTTTTCTCATTTTTAAAACTCTACAATAATTAATTTTTTGCACTGTATGTTTTGCTTTACTTATCATTCATGATTCTCGTCATTTGTAAATGAATTCATCAAATGTCATATGTTGATAGTTACTTGACCACATTTTACATAAGCATGAATTTGGGATAATAGAATGTTTTATTGAAGTTTGTAGGTGTACATATTTGCTTAGAATAGGAAAACATTCATTTATCATGATTATCTGCTGTTAAATAATTGTTTGTACAATCCAACTTGTACAGGAACTTATAAAGCTATTCACTTAAAAACGTTTGATGAAACATCTTACATAAGATAGAAAAGAACTTCCAAAGAGGCCCAATGTCTCATATATAAATACAATATTTTTATTGGCAGCTTGAACATTTTCTATATGTGATATGGATTCTTCGAAGCTGACCAATATTTCACCACAGCTAGAATGAAGCTGTAAAAATATTGTGTTTTGAAGTATATTTTATAAACCTAAAATATTAAATGTTTGACGCCTGAGTAAAATACTCATAGAGATGCTTAGTGTGCACAACCTATGAGAGTTTGTTAGCTTCGTGTAATATTTTCGTAAATTGATCGACTCTGTGGTGAAAATGGATTTGCCTATATATTGTATATAGGTCTCTGTATAGTTTTTACGAACTATAGCAAAAATGAAAAATTGAAAATATATTTATCAAGGGTGTGAATGCAACTTATATTTATTCTTTATAATTTATTGGACTCATCTTTCATGTTTATGTTCATTACGTGTACCATATTTATTTTTTAAGGAAATCATTTTTATTTTCATTAGATACTAATAATGTAAATAATTGAATGATACAAAAGTAAATTTCTAATAAGAAGTGTCAGGGCTAGTGGCACAGTGCTGTAACCCAGCTAGTTGGGGAAAAGTGTTCGTGGAGACTGTAGGCGATAGGTTTGTTGCTCAGTCCTCTTATAACTGAGACAGAAATTACTAAATGTGTACGCTCATTGGTTACCTTCGACAAGGACACTTCTAGAGAAGTTTGGGGTGTCCTTGTTGGGAGGTAATCAAAGTTAAGATGTTGTGTAGGGAAGATGACTGAGTGTCAGGCTTGTCATTAGCTAAAAATTTGACCAATTCTGCATGGTTAGGATTCCACATAAAGCTGTATGCTCCATAAATGCCCTAGCTATTAATAAATGGCTCTTTCTAAGGAAAATTCTACCTTAGTTAGTAGCCATGATTACACTCATTCATCTACACTCATCACACTTATTTGCCCCTCATATTCACATGTATCTGTACGATTGGCATCTGAATAATGAATAATAAAATAGTTAAAAAGTTTTGCCATGTGACAGCAGATGAGTATTGGCATAGATAAGGAAGAAACAGATGTCTAATAGTGTGCTGAATATGTTTAGTAAGAAAGTTAGTGTGTTGAGTTGTCAGATCGCTAGTTCGCTATGGCAGAAGGCAATGGCAGCACTTCATTCAATTCCTCCCTCTCCTATCCCCTGAAAACATCTTTCTTCATTCTCTCTCTCTCTCTCTCTCTCTCCTTCCCTCTATTTCACACTCACTTCAAATATCGACAGCAGACTATTGGAGAGGACGAGACGTATTTGTGTAACTACTTCAATTCTCTCTCAATTAACGTACGTTTTGATATACCAGGGCTGTTTACCTGCCTAAAGTCTAACAGCCACTGAGGTGTTTGCTAAAGCCATAAGAAAATGAACTATGTTTCTTCCTTCTCTATGGTTTTACTCTCCAGATCAGAGTCCCTTATATGCAGGCTTGGGACTAACGATTAAAAATAATTAACGATTAAGTTTAATCGTTAGTTTTTCTGTTAACTTTTAACTTATTCGTTAGTTTTGGGGATGTTTAACTTTTAACTTTAACTAGTTAACAAATTCACTAACGATTAAACTAACTCAGTTAGTTTTACAAACGAGGTACGGTTTGTCCCGTGGAATGTAGACAATGGCGGAGAAAGCGTCCAAAACTTTGGTCAAAGACCGGGCGTTTTCCTCAATCCCAAGTATTCGCCGACAAACAAAGTCATGAGTCACACCCATCCCTTTCCGCCATCTTCCTGCCCTGCCCATAATTAATAGACACACCCAACGTGTCCCATTGTTGTTTGTCCAAGACGTAGTCATAGTGTTAGTGATAATACTGGGAGACTTGAAGGTGGATTCATTTCAGTTTTAAAGTTTGCCGAGTGAATAATAAAGTGTGTTGAATTAGTTTCCAGACGGTTTACGTTATGTATAATAATAAGAGACAACAGTTTTTTTTGTAAATAATTGTATGTATTCTTTCATGCCACACAAACTAACTTTTAACTTTTAATTTCAGTTACTTTTTTAAAATTTAACTTTAATCAGTTAGTTTCATTGAACTCTAACTTTTAACTTCAATTAGTTAGTTTAATAGAGGATTAACTTTAACTTTATTCAGTTAAAAATAATTGTTAACTTTCCCAAGTCTGCTTATATGAAATGTTTATTTAAGTCTCTTCTCTAAGGTGTGGACCTCAAGATGAAAAATATAAAATATTGTGGACTCTAGTGAAGGTGTGTATTTTTAGTGCAGTCTGCTGGTGGATAAGTTCACTCTACTATGATAGCAAATTAAATAAAATATATTATTAATATAAGATAAAATATAAGAAGACCGAAACAATTCTGGACCAAATACAGGTTTTTTTCTTTGGATAAATCTACAAAAATTAAACTTTTGTATACAAATATAACCTAAAAACTGTTTTACGACTTTAAGTGATGTTTATGTAAGTGCCGTTTAAGAGCAACAAAGAGGCTTGTTTAGAGTACAAAGAGTGGCTGAGTACAAGCTGAGTTTTACACCAATAAAATAGATTTGATTGCAATTAACTGTCCCTTTAAAGCAGGGGTTCCCAAACTTTTCTGATGGCGTACCCCTTAATAACCATACATATTATATTGTACCCCTAGTCCAAACTACTGTATATAGATTATGGTGTACTTACGTACACGCTTGTTGTGTACGCTAACTTATTATACTACAAAGTAAACAATAAAGTTAAAGCCTTTAGCTTTGTCATGGATGGATGTTATAAAAATTAATTATAATAATATAATATTATAAATTAAATAAAAAAATGTATGCATATCATTTGCGTGTTTGTATTTTTTAAATGTTCTCAATTTTTATATCATTGTATTTATCAACACACTTAAAATATAAAATCAACTTATATAAGATCACACTTATAACTCATTAAATTGAAATCACAAATAATTTAAGTTTATTGTAGTACTGTATTACTTTTTAAAATATTTCAAAAATAATTTTAGTAAAATGTTAAAAATTTTTATGTTTGTTAGAATAATAAAACACGACAAAGTTAATAATACATATTTAATTATTCTAAACAATTTACAGAAATATGAATGTCACAAAAATGTATTCCTGTACAATACCAATACAATATTTCAGTGTGAGGGATGAGCTTGAATGGAACGGCTTGAACTGGTTATGTCTGGCAAAATTGGGCTTAACTTGAGTCTGAGATCAAGTTCCACCGTATTCATTCTGTTTCTGTATTTATTTTTTATATAAATAAGGTGGGAGAATCCCGTTTCACACAGATATGAAGTTCGGAATGGGAGTAAGAACTCAACAGCTTTGTCAGCAATACCACCATACTCTGTGCCTGAGTGTCGTTGAATCCAAAAGTCAATAAGTTTGGTTTTTCTTAAATTCTTCTTTTAAATCTGACTCAGAGTTTAATTCAAAAAGTTTGTTTTTGAGTTTAAGAGGAAAACTATCTTGAACAATTTTATCAATGTCAGCAAAAGGATTTTTAATCCATGAATATGATGTCAAGTCTTCTTGAAAGTATTTGCTAAAGTTAGCATGGAGAGAGCTACAATGATCATATATGTCATTCAAAATGGCTTGACACAGGAAAAGTTTGTTTTCTTTTATAAAAGATTCAAGACAGGGGAACAAAGAGATTTTATTTTTCTTTGCTTCCCCTTCTGCAAAGCTTAGTTTTAGTTTCAAACTATTGATTTTGTCCATAACTTGAAATGGGGTAATACTGCTTCCTTGTAATTTCCTGTTTACGTTATTTAACATACTGAATATGTCTGCCAAATAGGCCAATCAGCTCAACCACAACTCATCTGAAAAACGATCACGGTACTGAAAGTCTGTGTCAGATAAAAAAATTAATATTTCATGTCTAAGTACAAAAACTCGAGATATCACTCTTCCTCTTGACAACCACCTTACTTCTGTGTGTAGAAGTAGTTGTTTGTGAATACTACCATATCATCACACAAGTTGTGGAAAAGACGTGAGTTTAGTGCTCTGGCTTTAATGAAATTTACTGTCTTTACAGCCTCATTTAATACGGCTTTCAGCTCCTGTGGACATTCTTTAGTAACCAAGGCTTCTCGATGAAGACTACAATGAGTAAATTTAGCTTTTGGGCTTAGTTTTTGCACCTGAGTCACAACTCCCTTATGAACCCCAGCCATTTAATTTGCCCCATCTGTGCAAATTCCAACACATTTTTCCCAATTCAGCTCGTTTTCTTTAATGAAGCTATCTAATTTTCCAAATATCTCGACTGCAGTTGTATGTGAAGGTAAGTTTTGGCAAAACAACATGTCTTCTCCGACAGTATTTCCATCTTCATACCTAACAAAACATATTAGTTGAGCCATGTTAGTTATGTCTGTTGTTTCGTCAATTTGAATGGCAAAATAATTCCTTTTTTCTATCTTATTGAGTAATATTGCCTTTACATTAGCAGCCATTTCACTTATTCTTCTTGAAACTGTATTGTTAGAAAGCGAAATTGAATCAATCTGTCTAACTTCTTTTTCTCCTAACATAGTTGACACAATATCTTTAACTGCTGGAAGAATTTATGTTTCCCCAATAGTGTGTGGTTTGCCTACTTGGGCGATTCTAAGACTAACTTTGTAAGAAGCTTCAACAGCTTTTAAATTCAAACTGGTGAAAGAACTGATAGTTGTCTTGCTACATTTCAGTACAGATTCCTTACGTTTGAAAAAATCCAATGGTTTATCTTTGTAACTATCATGCTTCGTTTGAAAATGTCGCTTCAAAAGAGATGGTTTCATGGAATGGTGAGAAAGTGTTTCCAAACAAATTACACATTGAGGCCTAATTTCATTGTCATGGACATTGTTATATGTAAATCCATAAGCCAAGTATCTAACATCGTACTTCCGCCTTTTCGATTTATCTGAGCAAGTTGGTTGCGTTAATGGTGTTGCAGAAGGCACAGGAGAACATTTAGGTTTCGGTAAAGAAAAATCTGAAACTTGACAATTATTAATATTACCTTCTTTGTGTGATGTTGAAACTCGACTTTTTCTGAAAGCTTGAAGACTGACTTAACCACTTATCCATTATTAGATAAAACACTAACATACAACTTAAACTTTCAAGTTAATAATAAAATAAAATGCAGTATGTAAAAGAATGACTAACCTTTGTAAACACACCTTTTGCACTAGTGGCACTGTGAGGCCGAGGCAGCGCGTCAGTGATGTGACCACTACTGAATTCCCTCGCTTATCCCGCAACTCGAAAATTCCCTCGCATCATCCGGCGCGCCGTATCGGCTACCACAGGAACCGCTGCTTTAAAGGTTGACAAAATCCATAGTGAATAATGTTTCAAGTGTAATACAATTGTATAAAATGACATATTCAGATATTTTTATTGTATATAATTATTCTTACTAAAGTGGTTTCTTAATAGTCTCCGCACCACAAGACAAGCTACAATGGGCCGTAAATCACAAATGTAATCCAGAAGCATCATCTAATTCTGAAGGTGTGATGACATAAAGGCCTAAATATTAATTGTTTGCACAAAATTATGGATTTTTATGTTAGTTGGTAAAAATCAAAAATACAGTACCTTTCAACCAATTGTTTGTTGTTGTAATTTTGGCATTTTAGAGTAATAAAATTGTAGGGTAGTTAACAACTAGAGACTGACTGTGTGTAGCTGACTTGGTCCTACGCATGTTGAAGCCCCTTCAAAAAATGGTATAGGCAAGGTCTCTTGGTGCTTGACAGGAACTATTGGGTCATCTCTTGGTGCAGCATTAATAGTTCATTAAGCTTCACTTACGTTCCCAAGAAGTTTTCGGTTTTATTGTTGTTGTTTTTTTAAGAACATAAAAAAAACAAGTTATGGAACTTTTTAATACTGTGTAGTAACAAAGACACTGAACCTGTTGGAAACTAAACCAACTGTCAACTTATTGATCCACTTGTATGACTATCGGTCGTATTCAAACCTATATTAACCCAACTCTTGTGACCAAGTGAATTTCCACCTGAACTCGAGTTAACAGAAATGGCATTGCATTGTAATTGAATCAAGGACACTCAATTTGATTTAACTCTGATTCTATGTTTTATTATAGTTACATATTGTTGTTATTAGTATTTCAGTTGAAGTAAGTTTGTTTTGTAAATGAATGAAGTTCTAACTGTAAATTATATGTTGATGGTAGCAGGGGAGAAAATTTATCACATTTATTTGAAACATTTTGTTGAAGTTCAAATTATTTGCTTGAATCTCAAAATGATTCCTATTAAGCTTTATCATTGTGCAAATATATTTGTGTGAAATTTCATAATTTGTATTTATACTTTATTACATCACACTGACATTGAATTGTTACTATCTTTCAATGTTTCTAACAAGGATAATCTTTATAGAAATAACTTGACTTATTGCATATTTTTAAAAGGGCTGGAACCACCGAGGGGTCTTCGACACATTCTTAAGACGGAAGGACCTGAAGCATTTGCAAGAGCCGTCAGAGCAAAAAAAGGCTTGCAATTGATGGACACAACATTCCGAGACGCTCACCAGTCTCTTCTCGCCACCCGAGTGCGGACCCGAGACATACTCAACATCTCTCCCTTTGTAGCTCACACTTTTAGTAATCTCTACTCTTTGGAGAACTGGGGTGGAGCAACATTCGACGTCAGTCTGCGGTTCTTGCACGAATGTCCGTGGGAGCGGCTTGAAGAAATGCGCAAGGCTGTGCCTAACATTCCCTTCCAGATGTTGCTCAGAGGTGCAAATGCTGTCGGCTACACTAACTATCCAGACAATGTTGTTTACAAGTAAGACATTGATTTGTTTTGATACAATTTTAGGTAAAATAGGTGAAACATTATTGTTTTTACAACTACTTATGCACAGTTATAATCAAAAACATGTTGACAGAATTATTTTACTTACTAAACCACTCTTTATTGAGTCTGTAACCTGACATGGTTCTACAGGGATCACCACTCTGTAAATAGTTTAAAAATTGACTGTGAAAATCTTAAATGGGAATGGATTATAGGTATGAAAAAAGTCTTTGTTCAGAACAAATACTGTTGATCTTCCTGAATCATACTATTGTAGTAATGTAGTCTGTAGGTTGTTTGTTACAAATATTACCACCATCAACCTCTTCTCTGTTTTACCTTGCACCATACCATTGTAATAAGCTAGTGTGTACCATCCATTCATAAACTAATAAAGCTTTCATTAATAAAAACTAGTTATAATAATTCCAAATCTGACTGCATACAGCTAATTATTTTTAACCTTTAAAAATGTATCAAGTTTTAAAGTTTAATTTTAAGTTGAAATTTTAACTGTCAATAGATATATGTTTACAACTATTGTATGTTGAATTTCTTCTTTGTTCAAAACAATTTAGACAGTTTCATTGAAAAAAGCAACCATCGTTAAATAAATTGACCCATTAAATTTAAACAAATTACATATAGTTTGTATACAGCTCACTTTCTGTTGGTAGAAAGTATTTGCATGGAAAATTTCATCACGATTGACTTTGGCTGTAATTATTGCATGAACAAATAAACAAACAATTTCACAGACAAAATATTGAATGGTCAAATTGTAACCAAGACTTCAGATTGCTTGGTCAATTAGAAAAAGAAAACATCCTGGCAAATATAAACTATCTTATCAGTAGTGCCTAAAAGAAATATAATTTTGGGAGCAACATAATGCACTAAAATCAGGGGTCACTTTCGATTTAATGAACTTCATTCTACTTTTGAGGAAGAGAGGTGAACCATTGTGGTCTTTGTTATACTTGTATTAATTAACTTCCTTTTACTAAAATAAAGTGTTTTTATTTTAGGTTCTGTGAGCTGTCAGTACAAACTGGAATGGATATTTTCCGAGTGTTTGATTCATTAAACTATCTACCTAACCTCATTCTTGGTATGGAGGCAGCAGGCAAGGCAGGGGGAGTGGTAGAGGCTGCCATCTCCTACACAGGCGATGTTTCTGATCCCAAACGCTCAAAGTATGACCTCAAATATTACACAAACCTTGCTGATGAATTGGTGAAAGCAGGAACTCATGTCCTCTGTATTAAGGTGAGTAAATCACTCTACTGGCTCCACTCAGAGCAGTTGGATGTAATATTTGTTCATGGCTTATTAATGCAAATAAACTTAGACACCTTTGGTCTTGGATTGGACGAGAGGCCTAAGGTTTTGTATTGTGGCCAGGTACTAAGAGTCGCCAGTTCCAATCCAGCTTCCAGCTGCATCTGGTACTTTTTTCCGTGTAACTTAATACTAGCACTGGTTTTTGGCATAGTGGCATAGGGCCACCTTAAATAAAAGGTGTTTGGCATGGGGGGTGGTAGTGACAAGATCAGTGTTGCAATGTACTCAATCTATCATAGTTAGTTGCACATAAAGTCTCTTTTGTAAATGTTCACTAGTACCAACTACAAGGAAGAGGACATATTTTTCTTGTTTATTTAGCTTGTTGGTTTTTGTTTTTTTTTATATTCATTTCATTGTTTAGATTTTACATTAGTGTACAGGACATAAGGACATGTAAATAACATACACAGTGTGGAAAAAGTCCCAGAACAGCTTAATACTTTTTTAACGATCACAGATAAAAAATAAAACTTTGTACATTAATACTGCACCTATTAACCTACTTTTTGAATTAACTGCCATTTTTTCGTCATTTCCATATCCTCCTTGCGAGTCATTCCCCTGATATGACGGAAAAAGGGTAATTATTTCAAAAAGTAGGTTAATAGGTGCAGTATTGTTGTACCAAGTTTTATTGCTTTATCTTTAATTGTTCAAAAATTATTAATCTGTTCCAGGACTTTTCTTCCACACTGTATAGAAATTGACATTAAAATGACTTAAATATAAACAAATCATGCTAAATAGATGAAAATTAAAGCTATGAAATAAAAATTAGGACATATAAAAATAATTCCAGCCCTGAAGGGTTAAACCAACACTATTTCTATTTTATGATATACTTTTTATACTGTTCAAACTAATTGAATTGTTCTAAATTTCTCGTAAAAATTATCAAATTATAATCCAATTCTAGAGTCAAATAAATAAATAAAATATCTTAATTCATTATTGATAGATACAAAGAATCCAAATAGGCTTCGTCAAGTCTAGAGTCATATATAGAGTCCAAATATAGAGTCATAGCTATATTTAAGAATATTTTTTAGTACTACTAATGAAAAAATTCATTAGATTTTGCATGTAGCCTATTGACTTCTTTTGCCTTGATTGGATATTTATTGTTACTTTGTAAAAAAAATTTTATTGTGTTTACATATTCCCTAGCTTTAGTATTATGATTACAAATTTTAATCCTATTCAAATCTGGTTGTGTAGAATTTTTTAGAATAATCTGCTTGTGCAGAGTTTTTTGTAACTGGAGTGACAGTTGATTAATTGTTATCTTTTGTTTGTTTTAAATTTGCTTTTCTTATAGACATGCTCATGTTTTATTTTGATTATGAAGTGTGTATATCCTTAGTTTTAGTTCATTATTCTAGTAAGACTTATTGTACAATTTACTAATTTCTTGTCTTATAAGAGATGTGGTGGCAATGTAATAAAATATAATCTAGTACCACTGCTAAACGATTTTGGATATCAGTCATGGATGGAACAAGTTTCCAATCTCTAATCCAATGAAAGGTGGTTTGAACCTTCCTTGGAAGGAATCATTGATAAACTTATATTTCATATCAAGCTGGAGTTGTTGGTTGGTAGACACAATTGTTGGTGGTTCAAATTGGCATCAGATTAGACAAGTGATTTGGTTGTGGTATGAAATCTCAGTATAAAACACAAAATAAATTGCAGCCATTACTGCTTATTGTATTGTTACCATTTTTTATTTGTATTATTTTTAGTAAAAATTCTTTTAATCAATATATTTAAAATATATTTGACTTGTTAGGTATAGAAGATAAGTGGGAACTCAATCCAAAATTATACAAATACTTTTCATAACCATTTCAGGTGTACTATACTATTTATCATGTCAATGAGAGAAACTTCTTATGGTTGGTTGATAAGCAAACAAAATTGGTTGATATTTAGAGACTCAAGCTCTCATTTTCATCGGTATCTCAAATTCTAAAACTTAACAAACTTCCAAAAAGTCACATAAAGTTTAATTTTTTTAAATGGCTTATGATGGAAGCATATGCTTTAATTTTTTAAGAGAGGCCTATTCCTTTTTGACTCTACTCTAACCGTTCTTCATACACTATTGAGGTGCTGGGAATTTATTAATGTTAATAATAGTTCATTCCACCAATTCAAGTACTCTCTGTCATAAACAGGACATGGCAGGATTGCTGAAGCCAGCTGCTGCCACCCTACTGATCAAAGCTCTACGTGACAAACACCCAGATGTCCCAATCCATATTCACACTCATGATACATCAGGCGCTGGTGTGGCCTCCATGTTGGCATGTGCACAGGCAGGTGCCGACGTGGTGGATGTGGCAGTTGACTCCATGAGTGGCATGACATCACAACCTAGTATGGGAGCTGTTGTGGCTTCTTTACAGGGCACACCTCTAGACACTGGTATGGTATAATACATAATATATTAACCCATTGCGGGCAGAGAAAACTAGAGGCGCGCTGGCAGCCCCTAGCGATCGGAGTTATTTCCTGTGCCAGCCAGTCCAGTGAACGGTTCACTTTGTCTTGACAGTTTTCGTTTAGCTATCGTTCACTGCACATCTTTATTACTTTATAAAAGACACATATTGATATATGATATATATTCTTAGATACAAATATATATATAATTATAATAAATTTATATGAGAACATAAATTATACTGCATAATGAGCAAGACATGCGACTGATTCTTGTTCATTAAAATAAACAAAATTGACGCAAAACACAGTGTACACTTTTGAGCGCTATCTACCAGTGTTGAATATAACTACTATACAAATAATGTAACTGAGTAACTACAAACAAATGCTTTCTAGCAGCATCAATAAGAATTACAAGTAGTTTGTGTTATACAAAGATTGATAACACAGTGCATGTGTCTTTCGGCCTCCGGTCTAATGTGCGAGATTTTCGTTTATCACCCGCAATGGAACCCATTGAGGTAGTAGGTATTCTAGCCTTCACAGCACTACTGGCAGCATTTAAAATCATTAATAATGCAAGGTTTCAGTTAAAAATTTGTACAAAATACAATATAATAGATAGAAATATGAAATCTGTACCTTTTTATATAAAAACAAATTGTCTTTAAACTACATAAATGACTAACTGATTTTCATATGAATTTATTTTGCAATAAGTGTTTATTTATA
Source organism: Stictocephala bisonia (assembly GCA_035578905.1). Taxonomy (NCBI): domain Eukaryota; kingdom Metazoa; phylum Arthropoda; class Insecta; order Hemiptera; family Membracidae; genus Stictocephala; species Stictocephala bisonia. The sequence goes on along the minus strand of JAQJVL010000578.1, from coordinate 73,200 downwards.
AAAAAATAAATAAATAATGTATAAAACTTTTAAAAAAAATTTTAATTTTTTTTACTATTGAAATCTTATTTAATCACTATTTTCTGAAACCTTATAATGTTTTTTACATATAAAACTAATTTCATACACATTGATAATATAATAACATGCCAAAAAATTATATAATGTTACTTACAGAACTTCTGTTTGTAGGTTAGGCCTACTTGTGCTAGGCTGAACAAATGTATAACTAGACTTACTTATTTCGTCATCTGAAGGAGCAACAAAATCATCATCTGAACAGATGTTGTCAAAAACACTTACAATATTATTATTTCCAATATCACTTTCGTAGTCAATGCCTACTTCAATTTGTAAACTAGAATTTGCTCTCTTAGCACTGGACACAATTACATCGTCTTCACTTCTGTCACTTACAGTTGACTCATTACTACAGCTATAATCACTATCTAATAACATTTCCACTTCATCATCATTTAATTCTTTTGTACGATCCATAATTCAAATAATAAACGTAAATTTAAATCAAATAAATCAAACATAAACACATGACAACAATACTAGGTCAATGGCAGACAGCTAAGACAGCACACTAACGTAAACAAACAATAAATCGAAAACTGACACTGAGTTTAGCCAACACGCAAATCAAAATTCAGCTGTATATTTGTATTCCCAAATACTTACACGAGAGCATTTAAACGCTAACTGTTGGATTTTTAAAGAACTACGTGAGCAATAGTGTTGCTAATAGCAGTACGAGCCCAGCTCGTATGTCGGCATTGAGTCCGGAACGGCCGGCACGAGCTGAGCTCGTATGTCTACCGCAATGGGTTAAAAGAAATAAAAATCTTTGAGTTCACAGTTTGACTAAAACTTAGTTTAAAATATATTTTACAGGAATTTAATTTATATTGAGTTGTTTTTTGTAATTATTATTTTGTTGTACTGTGTTACCTAAATACATAAATATTTATTGGACAATATACTGTTTAAGGCCTATATACAGGGTGTCACAAAAAAGGTGTCGTGGCAATGCATTTTCATATTCTATTCGTGATCTAAGCTAAAAATTAAAAATAATATTTTTCAATTTCCTCTTTGTTTAGCAGCTAGACACTATTTTGTTTTTTTTTCATAAAACAATTTATATCTTTGTTGTTACCTATACGATTGTTACAAAACTTCGTAAATGGGTTTATGTTAGAAGGTAGTATTTGATAACAAAATATTTTAAAATTAACTTGATTATTTTCAAAATTAAGGCCCTTTTGTTTTTATTTTAACAAATATTTAACAAACCACTGGTTTTATAAACATTGTGTTAGACACAAATCAGTTTTTAAATAACTACCTTTCCAATGAGACGTCATTTGTGTTAAAAATAACAATTTTATGAACTAACATTAAAGCTACGATTGCAACAGTGGTGACGCGCCACCCCACGCAGGGATATTTGTCATTGCTGTAGTGGCAGAAATGAATGTATGACCTTGAATATTTTTCTATTCTCCGTTCAGCCGGTGAAGAGTATACACGCAGAAAACTAACTAATTCTATTTCTTCTGTCAATGCGTAAAAAAGAGCTTGGTGTAACACTTTACCTCTGTTGCCATTCGTGTATGATGTATTTACAAGTGCATAGTTTTTGTTTTATTTCAAAATGGCTTATGCAATCGATCCGGACTATTTGAGAAATGCTTGATAACCAAAAAAAGTTAAAATTGTATGTTCAATTTGCGCACAGCCTACTTGCAATGAACATCGAAAGGACTTATGTGAAAACTGTATTTTACATTAATACATAACCATTATATATTCGAAGAAATGTTTATTTTGATGAATATCATAAGGACTAGTTTTACATTCATTTTTATGTTTCATTCTTCCATCTGTGCTTATAATTCATGAAATTACTTTTAAACTTCGTAAATTATATTGAAACTTTGAATAGATATTGAATATTTGTATTATAAGATACAAAATATATAAAAATTCTATTATGTTTTGCTTGTTTGCCTAATATAGTAGGTAAAATTGTTAAAAAATAGTTTTATTTCAATTCATAGTATCTTTCATAATGAATAAATAGATGAATTTATTTCCAACTAATAATGACAATTATCCATTTACACAGTAATTATTAGGAAATTATTTTCCTACAACGAAGTTAACATTTTTATTTACAAGGTTTTAGACAATATTTTATAACTACATAAATTATTATTATAAACTAAAGATTTCAGGATATGTGATGTAAAATGAACTATTTAATCCATTGCGTCATAGAAATCTTTGTTTTCTTACATTTTTAATACTTTTTTTAATGAAATAAATGATGGGGTGTCGCGTCGCCCCATGTTGCCAACGACCATTGCATAACTTGTGTTGCCATCATAGGGTTATTTAATTATTCACATGCAAACTAAATGGCTACTAATTGACATTATTTGAACTGCTTGTGAAGTAAGGTTAATTCATAAAATTGTGATTTCTTAACTGATTTTTACAAATGAGGTATCATTGGATAGGTAGTTATTTAAAAACTGCTTTGTGTCTAATACAATGTTTATAAAACCAGTAGTTTTTAGATATTTGTTAAAATAAAATCAAAATGGCAATAATTTAGAAAATAATCAAGATAATTTTAAAATATTCTTATATCAAATAGGCCTACTACATGAACCCATTTACCGAGTTTTGTAACTATCATAAAGGTAACAACAAAGATATAAATTGTTTTATGAAAAAACAAAATAACGTCTAGCTACTATACAAAGCGGAAATTAAAAAAATATTATTTTTCATATTTAGCTTAGAATCCCACATTGAATATGAAAATGCATAGCCAAGACATCCTTTTTGTAACACCCTGTATACACCTAAATTCATATATTTATTTATTGAATTTATTGAAAAGTATGTCATAAAATAAAGCACATGGAGGAAAGTTTTTTTTAAATTCCGTGTCATCTAAATACAAATAAAAGACAAAAATATAGCATTCATCACAAAAAAAAGTATAGCACAAAAGGACAACCATTTTTGATATACTGTCTCTTTTCAGCCTTAAATGAATGTCAGTGACATCGTTATTTTTTCATCCTTGTGGGATATGTTTGAGTTGTGACTTGTTTTCATAGGTAAAAATGGCATAGGTACCTATCATATTTAATTTTGTTGCATCTTGAAATAACTACTGAAAGCATGTCATTGAAATTGATACAAATATCTAAGGTATGAAAGGAGGTTTATTTATAATTGTATACAACAAATATTATATTTTTGGAATATAGAATAGCAATGGAATTAAATGCATTAATGGTAGATTCACTTTTTAAAGTGTTTAGCTAATAGAACATGAAATGGTTATTTGTTTGAACATTTCATGGATGTTCATTTACACTGAATTCTTTTAGCTTTGAACTAATTTGTAACTATTCTGTTTGCTTTGTACATCAGGACTGGACCTGAAGGATGTATCTTCATACTCTGCCTATTGGGAACAGGCTCGGCAGTTGTACGCCCCATTTGAGTGCACAACCACAATGAAGTCTGGCAATGCCGATGTTTACCTCAACGAAATTCCAGGTGGACAGTACACCAACTTGCAGTTCCAAGCCTACTCGCTAGGCCTCGGAGACTTGTTTGAGGATGTAAAGAAAGCTTACAGAGAGGCCAATATGATATTGGGAGACATCATCAAGGTAATCCAATTTTTATTGTAGATATTTATTGAACAGTAAAGCATCATTAACTTGACTCCCGATAATTGGACACTCTGGATAACTTTACTATGAATGGCTGACAGGATGCAAGTTTAGGTGGCTTTAGATTATGTGTTTGTCAACTTAAAGGAATACACAAGGTTTTAGATAATGTATCAAATACATTGAAGGAACATGCATTGTTTTTGCAACAACAAAGATCACCTGTAATGGGTATTTTATTTCTCCAGAGACTCTGTAACAAAGCGGCCTGGTGCCGAATAAAGAAAAACAATCTTGAACTAAATAATTTTTTCATCACGTTTAGCTGTACTGTAATTGTTGAACATTCCAGATTTTTTTGTAGATACAATAACGTGTAAGTAATAAATTTATGTTGAACTCAAGTATATCTCGTGTTCTTTTTTACTAAAATCCATAAAATATGTACACAAAGTGTCGAGTTAGTGAGGTTTTACAGTATATTCATTCCCTTATAGACCCGTGCTCATAATCAATTAAGGGTGAAAGCATAAGGGTAGGCCCTTAAGACCTTTTATTGGACACATTTAGCTTAATTTTGTTGAGAGAATATATTATCCACATACTGTGGATAACTATTGAAAAATGTAATAATGAAATTCAGCTATAAAAGAAAATAAATAAAGTGTCACATTGAATTATAAGCAGCTGTCAAAACTACGTGGTTAAACTACGATTACACCCGAGAGATCATGAACTGTGAGTAATGTTTAGCGAACAGCCGAACATAGAGGTTTGAGCAGTGGAGGGGAAAGATTTCTGTACATCAGGGGCGTGACTAACTTCCGCCTTCAAGCTCCCAATTGTGCTTAACTTCATTGTGTTATTGTTACTATCAATTTTTATTTTAATTCAAAATAATGATTTGATTGTTCTAAGCTTGATTTGTTAGTTTTAATAAAACCAACCAAAGGTCATTGATACTGATGATTATTGGGCAGCGCTTGCTACTGCGCGGCCATTTTATGACCTACCACCTAGTCTAGTTTTCATGACAACGATTAAATGGAGGAACACATAGGGAGAAGAGTAGTCCTCTCTCGCACCAGTGCTTTCAGAAAGTCATGATCTAAGTGCTTTTCTATAGTTATTTGTACTCAGAAATCCTGCCCTGATTAAGATCTATAATTTAAACTTAACAAGCAGTAAATAAAATCACATTTTTCTAAATGTTTTAGATTTTATATAGTAAACTGTTGTCCCTCACTCATAAACATGACTGTGACATAGTGCTGTAATCCAGTTTCTTGTGAGCTAAGTGTTGTAGAGATTGTAAGATATGGGTTCTGTTCTCAGTCCACTTAATACTAACACAAGACTTGCTCAATGGCTACCTACCACTATTTATAAATGTTAAAATATACATGTTGAGTTAAACTCTTTTAAGCTCTGGATATCACATGAATTATAGTTTTGATCTTACTAATAATACGTAATTCTCTTAAAAAAAAAAATAACACTAGCGAAAAATTATCCTAAAACATAATTTAGTACTAGAATAACTGCATCAGTTACTCAATTTAATCATCAATTTGTTATTAGGTTACTCCTTCCTCAAAAGTTGTCGGAGATCTGGCTCAATTCATGGTACAGAACCATCTCAAGACTGACGATGTCCTGGCTAAGGCTGAGGAGTTGAGTTTTCCCAAGTCTGTGGTTGAGTTTCTACAGGGAGCCATTGGTGAACCGTACCAAGGATTTCCTGAACCATTCCGCTCTAAAGTAAGTAAATTAGTGTTCTAAATAACTTTAGCTAAATTACATAATAGTTCAATTACACAGACACCAACAACAATAGGTACATTAAGAGGCAACAACAATAGTACATTGTACACAAATTAATTAGAAACAAATAATGATGAATAATTCATTATGAGTGAAAGAAAAAATAAGACAGATAAGTTGGTTTTACACATAATTTGCTTTTAATACTAGAAACGTGATTATCATCTAATAATAAATAAATGTTTTCCTTCCACTTTTCAAATTATTTAACACAGTAAAAGTGAATGCCAAACAATAGAAATGTACAGTATTTCAATATAAGTGCAAAATGTACAAACACTATGGTGTTACATTTTGTACCCACCCTGGAATTCTCTCTTCAGTCCAGATCACCAGAAAGGTCAAACAAGAAGTCCTTCCTTACATCCTTTGTGAATCCTTTGTATCTGAGGGAGGTAAACATGATTTATCAAAACCACCATAATAGTTATACATTTTGAACTTAGGTTGTAATAAATTTGTTCACTTGTATTCCTACCAACACATAATATGCTGATTAAGAATCTCATTATTAAATGTTTCGTAGATTATTTACCTTCTATATCTTCGTATACCTTCAAATTAAATAATTATTCCTAACTCACATAATAAACTGTTTATACTGGGTTTAAGTTTGAACAGTTTACTATTGTGCATATAGGCAAAAAGTTAGGAGAGATACTAGTCAGCCAATGAAACAATTTAAAAATTTGTATCGATAAAAAAAGTTTAACCTATAGAATTTAACCAGCCTGAAGAGCTCCAATAAAAAAAACAAAACAAAAAAAAGAACTATTATACATTATTTAGTAATATATTTTCCATTCAAATCTAGTAAATATTGATTCATAAACATAAAATAAAGACCTCTTGATTACGAATCCTGCGAAAGAGTAGTGGAATGCTTTGAAAATCCCAATTTTTCAGTTTTCTGGACTTAACTTAAATATTATTATGCGTTTTATTAGAAAAAATATTTGGATAAAAATCAAAAGTTTGATCCTTAACATATTTTTAATAGTCTGAACAATGGTTGAAAACGTCTTAAATTATAAATTGTTTAAGTCAAGGTTTTAGATGGACTTTCTTCTACCATCTCATGCTTTTAGTTTACAAAAATATCGGTAAAGGTTAAAATACTGAACATGAAATTTCCTTCAAGAATAAGAATATATACTCATATATGAACGAAATCAAACAGATCAGAAGTTACGATATTTTTAAACTTTTAGCAAAAATTGTTTTTAGATTGTGGTATCAATAAAGGTGGTACTTCTCGTTTTTCCTCATTAAGGGCTATAATTCTCATCTTACCTCATATGTGGTTTGTAGAACTGTAAATATTACTTTATTCATTATATCTTGCACATTTTGGAGAAAGTTAAAAAGTTAAAATTAAAGGATGTCTTATTTTACCAGGCGAAGTTAGGGTTCAGGAGCTCTTTCTAACACTTAATCTGGGGACTTAATCTTAAGAGTAACCACCAAACTACCAACAGTAACCAGGTATGCGTACTGCGTATAATGACGGGATCGCTCAGACGGTCATCCACCAATGAACAGCCACGCTCGATGTTGCTTGACTTCGTTACATTGCGATAATGTATGAATCCTCCAGTCAAGGCCACTGGCAAACTATTTCCCAAAGGAGTAGTAAATACGACTGTATAAACCAGTGGCGGATTCAGAGAAAGGGTAGGTGGGGCTATAGCCCCCCTTGGGTGTCAAATTCACACTGGATAAAACAGTAGTTTATTACACAATTTTAATTTTGTAAATAAAATTATGATATTATGTTGTTATCAATCTGGATAAATTTGTAAAATACAAAATAAGAGTATTAATAAATATTTAAAAATTATAACCTGTGGCCAACCCAAAAATGAATAGGTAGCTGTATTAATACTTCAATGCTCCTAACAGTCGCAGACGATGCAGAACGGACCCCCTTCAGGACCATTTCGCTCCACGAAAACTCCAAAAACATGGGTTTTCGCTTCAATGATTCGGCCCGTAATAGTTATCGTATCAAAACACTTGATGTGTCATTTGACAGATGAAGACCTTATCTAATTGGCCATTAGTTGGTTTTTGTAAAAAATTTGAGTACTTTTGTAATATTTTATAGTTAAACATGTGAAACTTTAAATGTTATTCTCGGCAATTTTAAATTAAAAAACTCTAAATATTAACTTATGTCCCACTAGATCAGGTCTCCATCTATCAATGACACTTCAAGGGTTATGATATGATAATTATTACGAACCATGCAGTTGAATTTAGAAACGCATGTTTTAGCCCGTGGACGACTTGTTAGTAATCTGTTGTTATTGACAGTCCACTGTGAGACAATGATTAGGGACTGTTTGGTGCTGCAGTTACGCCTTTTAGGAATTTGGTTTTAGCAGAATGGGGCTACTTGCCACACATCCGGACACTCATGACTTTTTTTACGTCAGTTGTTTCTGGGATACTTGATTTCGCGATTTGGTTATGTTCCATGAGCTGCGCGATCCCCAGACTTTACGTTTGAATTTTGGTTATTGGGTTATCTGAATAGAAAATTTTGTTGTCAGAGCTCCTAGATATAGCTGAACTTAAGAGTCTGTAGAAGCTGTCCGCCTTGTTGGTTTTAATCCCATAAGATCAATGTTATTTTCAAACTGGACACACGATCACGAGTATTCTAATTAAACAGTTATTTTTTTATGGATTTGTCCAAACAAATTACATTTTTGATCAAGAATGAAACCGCACATTGGAATTGTTTTGCGAATTGCTAATTAGTTTTGTATAACAAAATATTTTGTTTGAAGTTTTTATTTACACCTATTTTATAAAACTATGCGTATGTATTCAAAATATCAAGAGTAAAACCAATGTGCAGTATGAATCCTCATACACAACTTTTGGTCAATAAATAACGAAAAAATATCGATTTACAAATAAGGTTAGGTTAAAGGGCACTAGGCCAGGAATTAATTAGTATATTAGAGAGATAGGACATCAGCAAACTTACCTTTAAAGACAAGTTCACTAACACCAGAGTAGTAGTAACAAACACAAAATAAACACAATCTCACAAATTTTCAACACCACTGGCATTTTCTTCAGGTAAGTAGAGAGAGACTCTACTTATAATACAAATAAGTATTATAAGTAGAGAGAGGATTTACAAATAAAAAATATTGTTCTTATGGATTAAAACCAACATGTCCGACAGCTTCTGCAGACTCTTAAACAGTGCATAAAAAAATGAGGTTGCTGCTATTCCTTTATAGATCTTACAAAAAGTACAATATATAATATGGAGCTGGCTGAACAAAACATGATTTCGTTCCCACGGCTACGAAAACTAAATTTTAAGTACACATATGACATACCATATTTTACAGGAAGAAATAGCAATTACAAAAGTGCCAAATTGTAGTATTTAATGTACAACAATGAATTTACATTAGTGGTTATATGAAAATGTTGTTTTCGTTCATCAACAATTTTAGTATGACATAACATTGCCGATATACTAAGATTTTTTTTATTTGTTGGTCAGAGAAGTTTGCCCAGTGTAAACTAGTTTTGTAACTAACCAAAGTATTTAATAAATCAATAACGAAACCCTTAGCCTCTAAGACTTATAGTTTTCTTGCAATAGAGCTTAACATTTTAATCTTATAGGCATTTTGGTGCGTCATATCTAGTCATTTACATTGTGTGTATTCGTTTTTTGATGCTTTCGTGTGATGGTTGTTGGAACATGGGTGACAGGAAACAATTCCGCTAGTAATTGTAACTAAACTCATATTATAGTGTTAGTTTTGAAACATGTGTTAGATTCTTGAGGATAGTTGAGGATAGAGGGTGAGGATAAACCAAAGAGCATTGGAGAGTAGGGGTTTTGATAACTGGATGTGACAGGGTTCATTACCTTTTAATTTTGTCTTATAAGTTATCCCACTATGACACAGCTGTTTTCCTGCTAATCACAAAACACTTCAAATTGGAACCTTCAAAGCTCCACCCTCTTGCACACCCTAGAATTAAGGGGCTTTATTTTACCTAAATTATACCTACATATTACTGAAAAAAATTAAACTGACATATTTTCCTCTATATATCATATTTTATTAATAATTTTGAAATATACTACTATTTATAACTTAAATATATCTTTTAAAGAACTCAATTTTTATGTATTTTAACTTAGATTTTACACATAATTCATCCTAATTTTGTATAAGAAAATTATTATAATTAACTATAGTCATATACAGTTGTATGTTGTATACAGCTAACTGTATACAGCATTTTTCATTAAGATTTTGTGCAGGTTTATTTTAGTGTAACTGAACTTAATGAAACTTTTGTCAAACTTATAAATCAAAGTTTACCAACAGGTGTTAAAAGACATGCCGAGAGTGACTGGTCGACCGGGAGAGAGCCTGCCGCCTCTGGACTTTGACAAACTGAAAGGTGAACTAAAGGAGCGACATCCACACATCTCTGACCGTGATGTCATGAGTGCTGCCCTCTACCCCACCGTTACAGAGGATTACCTCAACTTTCGTGAGCTCTATGGACCAGTAGATAAGATTGATACGAGGATATTCCTTGTAGGACCAAAGATTGGAGAGGAATTCGAGGTGAGGATTGAAAAAAAGGATACTCGTACAATGGGAGTTATTAATTATTAAGTGTCTTAACCTTCTTTATTAATATTTTTAAAAGTAATTAGTATGTTGGAGAGATAGGACATCAGCAAACTTACCTTAGACGACAAGTTCACTAACACCAGAGTAGTAGTATCATACACAAAATAAACACATAATCGCACAAATTTTCAATGCCACTGGCACTTTCTTCAGGTGAGTAGAGAGAGAGAAGTGCGTCCTCTCTCTCTCTTTACTGAAGAAAGTGCCAGTGGCATTGAAAATTTGTGCGATTATGTGTTTATTTTGTGTATGTTACTACTACTCTGGTATTAGTGAAACTGTCTTTTAAGGTAAGTTTGCTGATGTCCTATCTCTTCAATATACTAATTCCTGGCCAAGTGCCCTTTAACAAACGGCAAAATTTACTACATATAAAATCAACTTAAAAATAAAAAAGAATATATATAATATTTCACAAATTGTGAAATATTACATACCTTCAAAAAATTCAGAGAAACTATAAGGAGCCATTTGAATTAAGAAGTCTTTTAATTTGGATTTAAATTTGGTTAATTTTATTTCATTCTTTATTTCTGGAGGAAGCTGATTAAAAAATTTTGAGCCCTGATATTTAAGTTTTTTGCAGAAGAAATTGAGATTATGTGGTGCTATAGCAAGATCTTCTCGGTGTCTAGTATTGTAATTATGATTATGTCCGTTAAGTTGCAATGAATCAAAATTTTGTTTAACTAATAATATTGTTTCAAAAATGTACATACCAAACACTGTTAAAATCTTTTGGGAAGTGAAATGTTTTTTGACTGATTCTGAGTATTCAAGATGTAACATAATTCTAATACACTTTTTTTGTGTTTTTAATATTGCTTGTAAATTTTCTTGGGATGTTGTACCCTAAAACTACTTCAACATGATAAGTTTTTTATAAAAATGAATTGTTAATAATTGCTTGAAGCTGGACGCTAAAATATTTACTATCAATGACAATCTGAGATAACATTTTTTACCTGAAAATGTAGTGTGAAAGACAAATGAGATATTTTGGAAAAATTTAAGTTTTCCTGTATTTTTGCTTTTTTATTTTTATTTATATGTTGACAACTACTGTAGTTTAGAAAATGTTTAAATTTACCTTATTAAAAGATAGTATAGTTTGTAGAAATGTAGACAGTTTTGAATAATCAAAATATATTTGATGTAGGTAACGATAGAGAAGGGGAAAACTCTTGGAATCAAAACTTTAGCTTTGGCTGATGATCTTACGCCAAGTGGAGAACGAGAGGTGTTCTTTGAGATGAATGGACAGCTCAGATCTGTGTTTATCCGGGACAAGGAAGCATCTAAGGTAAATAAATGTTTTAATATGAATAGACTTTGGAATCAACTCAATTGTTGTTTTGTGGATCACTAAAAGGGAAAACAAGTAGTTCTCATTATACAGGTGTGTAACTGAAAAGGTGCCCTGGCTATATATTTTTGGATTCTATACCTAATTTAGAGCAGAAAATGATGGATAACGTTTTATCAAATTCTACTTCGTTTAGGGTCTATCTGTTTGAGGTTTTTACAAAGAAAATTAATAACTCAAGAACAGTTCAGTTGTCTGACTTGAAATGTTGCACAGTTCTTAAAACTAACACTACTAAACGGTATAAATCCATTGATTTATCACTAGCCATTCAAAAATGGTAGTCGTTTGCATTTTTTAAATATAAATATCTTGTAATCTGTTCAGTTCATCAGTTTTACATCAAAATAATAATTTTTAGTTATTTTATTACAAATCTGCTGGTAACTTTGTACTGGTAATATTGTAAGTGAATTATTAGTGGAGTTTCTGTAAAGAATGTATTAAACTGCAAGTATTTACAGCATCCAAAAACAACAAAACAATTAATTATTAACTCAAGAATGATTTGACTTACTTACTTGAAATTTTGCACAATTCTTTACATCAATACTACTAAACAGTGTAAATAAGCCATTGAGCTATCTTTAGTTATTCCAAAATGGTGGCCATTTACATATTTTAAATCAAAATATTTTGTAAACTGTTAGGTTGATCAATTTTACATGAACACAATAAATTTTATTTAATGGTATTAAAAATCTATTGGTAACTCAATTTTTATTGTTAGTTGATTATTAATTAAGTTTTGTTAAAAAATGTATGTTAGTGTTTTCTCTGGATGCTATAAATACTTGGAGTAAAATACATGTTTTACGAAAACTCCACCAACAGACTGACAATAAAATATAGGTACCAATACATTTGTAATGAAATTAGCTAAAGTTTATTTATTTTGCGTAAAATTGATGAACCTTATAGTTTACAAGATATTTTGCTTTAAAACTGTAAACCGCCATTTTGGAATGGCTAAAGATTACTCAGTGGATATTTTTATACTGTTTAATAGTGTTTATATAAATAACTGTGCAAAACTTCGTCAGTTTTTCAAACCATTTTCCAGTTATTATTTTTTTTATATATTTTTAAAAAAACACAAACAGATAGACCCTGAACGGAGTGGAATTCGATAAAACTTTATCCTTGATTTTCTGCTCTAAATTAAGTGTAGAATCAGAAAATAATAGCCAGGACACCTATTTAGGTACACCCTTTATAATTTTCAGATTTTTAGAATACCCACCTTTTTTATGAGTGCCTATATTTAAAAAGCACACTCGCACTTAGACATGAGTCGTCAAACAAACCTGAGCACACAGTTTAATGAAGAATGGATGAATGTCTTTATTGAAAGGCAGAGTTATGACTATTAAGTCCTCGCTTCTAATCAGCCTGAATGATGAATTAAAGACAAAGAAATATTTTTATATTTTTGCAATGACAGCATTTAGCATCATTAAACTTTTGCCATAGAGGCGGCTTTGTATTACATATTTTTATTATTTCTAAGCCTAACAGTATCAATAATAAATCCTTAACAGCATTTTAACTAGAGTACACAAATACTGTTAAGAGAAATGGTACAAACCCCTTTGGCAAAAATAAAGAGGACCTTCTGGTATTTGAACCCGTGCCCCTCTGCATTGGAAGCAGAAATGCTAACACCTAGGCCAGTAAGAGGCCTAACAGATTTTCAAATCCAAGTTCTTAAATTCTTGCTAATACATGCAAATTTAGATATCCATTTTAAAGCATAAATACAACAGATCACCTAACGTACCCAAGGTGAGAGCTAGCTGTACTAACAAAAAGAAAAAATTTGCAAAACCAGACAAATGTTGAGAGTCACAGGCTAATGCCTTTATAGATAGAATTGCAATGGAAATTGACGATTTCCATTGGAGCAAAAACTAAAAACTGTCATTTGTTTGGGGGTTGAGGGAAAAAGGATACGGATAATAATGCAGTCATCGTAAAACAACTTGTTGTATACTGTATAGAAACACACACATTAAAGTGTATTGGTAATTCCAATGTATGGGCTGGACAATATTGGTTATGTATTTTGTCAGTGATCTCAATAGCTACAAGTTTTTATTATAAATCTTTATTGTTTGAGATTTCAACAGTACTTATACAATTATATTCAGTTACATAATGGTAATTGTAGAATACCAATTGGAAGTTTCTGCAAATTACTGCTTTTCATCCCAAATTCACAATGACATTTAAAAGTGAAAGACAATATTGTAATATAAATGCCTAAAATGTATAAAAACTGATTTTTTATAAATCAGAGGTAAAACTAATATTCTACTTTTAAATGTGTAATTAAAAATGTACAAAACATACTAAAAATGAGGAAACAGTTAAATAAGCAGCTATGGATTAAACATCAATCATAAGATTTAATTAAACAAAACTTAATTTAATAAGCAAAGTCCCTGCCAATATCCATCATTACTACCCAGATTATTAAGGAAGCTATTAACCCTTTGAGGACCAGAGCCATTAAAAAAAAAAAAAAAGTTGTCAAAATTTTTTTTTTGCAAACAGTCAGTTTTGTATGCGAAAAAGACCGCAAGAAATCTGCGTTTTTGCAAAGGTTTGTAAAATTTTTTGTATTTTTGTCAATTTTTAAGATATTTTAATAATTCTTTTACCAAAATGATTGTCATTAGTTACTCTAGCAACTAATAAGGGTATATTGCTGTTTGATTGACATAATAATATACCTACGCCGGAAAAAAAATAAAAGAACCAAAAAATAAAATAAAATTTTGACTTTGTGTGTCAACAGAAAAAAATCAATAAATATTTTTACTGTGGGAAACTATTTTATTCAATTATAAATGTTATAAACAAACTATAAAACAATCAAACAAAATGAATAAATCACCGCACATAACCTTCTTCACTTGTTTACAAGCACTCACGCACTGCCCACTGCCACTGTGAGCGCTAGTGACGTGATGGAAACACGGAACATTAAAATATACAAAACTATGGGACACCACAGCATGCTTCGCATTCCGACCTCTTCATTTGCTCAAATAATTTATTTATTTTTTCACATTACATATTTATAATGTTAAAAAATAACATCATATGTCAAGTTGCACATCTAAGCTCTTTGAGAGAAAATATTTTTAAATCCTTTCTAATTACTCATCTTGAGCCTATAAAGAATATTTGTACCAAGTTTTATGGTCCAAAGGCTAAACGTTTTTGAGTAACTGCCATATGTCAGATAATGGTATTTTGCTTCTAATTATAGATGGATACAATTAAAATAAATAGCAGTTTAAATTGAGCTTATAAATATCAATCTCAAAGTGTGTTGTCTCTTGAGAGGGCAGATTCGGTGGAAGATGTTTTTAATATATTTATTAACAGCTTGAGATATTATATTGACCTATCTTGTCATCCCTTTATTTTGACTCGTAAGAAACATAAAAGAAATAAAATTCTTTGGATTATGCAGAGTATTATCAAATCAACAGAGAAACTCAAGTTTTATTACTATTCTATTTTCTAAAAAAAAAATACAAAATCAAGAATTTAACATTTTTTGTTAAATGTTATAAAAGTATTTATTTATAAAAGTTTATAACATTGTAAATACATTAAAAAAACACCAAACAATTTTCTAAAACAGCATGGAGTGTCATTAATTCTATAGCTAAACCACAAAATACAAATGCTTCAAATCAATCCAAATTGAAGTTGATAGTGAACAAATACAAGACCCTGAAAAAATCCCTACAAACTTAAATAATTTGTTTGCATCTAATGCTTTTCTAAATGATAACAAAATTAACTGTCATCCAATTATGACTGGGTATATTTTAACGAATATAATTATTTATTCTAATTTTTACCAGGAGTTGCACATCCACCCAAAAGCTGAGAAGGGCAACAAAGACCAGGTTGGAGCTCCGATGCCAGGAACTGTTATGGAGGTACGAGTCAAGGTAGGAGACACTGTCGAGAAAGGAACGCCTCTGGTCGTGTTGTCAGCAATGAAGATGGAGATGGTGGTTCAGGCCCCGAGGGCCGGAAAGGTCAATTCCGTATCGATAAATGTTGGAATGAAATTAGAGGGAGAGGATTTGTTGTTGACTTTGGAATAAACATTTTAATACAACATAAAAGAAAAGACATTATTTGGAGAGTAACTGAGAAAGACTGATTCAAAGTCACTTTGTAATGATAAGTTTGTTATGTTCAAGGCAAGAGAATACTCTTCCGTCATGTACCTGCAAACAAAGGACCTTTATTTTGGTATATTTGTTATTTTAAAATTTTTTACAGAACTAATTTTTTTACTAAAATTAGTATGTTCTACATTTTTACTGTCTATTTTGTTTAAAATGGTTTTCTAGTCACAAATCAGCTAATCGATACATGTTGGAAAAGTTGTTATTGATAACACAATTAACCACAAATTGTTATTAACCTTACATTTTATTAAAAAATACATTCTTAGTTATTTATCTTTTACACTGTTATAAACATGCTGTGAATTTATATACTTATTTAACAGCTTGGGTAGTTGTTAATGTTATTGGTTTGGGAAGGTTACGTTGGTTTCCTCCCAGATTCCTCGCTCATCTGTTACGGTTTGTAAATGTAGTACTTGTATACTTGCCGATAATGTTATATTTATGTGCTAAGGTTTTATTTGTATATTTTGTTTTAGACTATATTTTTTATAGGATCATTGTTGGCTCTGCTATTGTAATTTATGTAAATAATATTTATAGTTTATAAACTGTTAATAGAAAATAATAATCATTTAAAATAATAGAAGACAAATTTATTCATCCCCCTATCCGCTCATAAATTTACACATTCGTGCATTTTTGCATACATCAATACAATTTTGATGTATATCTGCAATGAATTTGTGTAGAAAATATTTCTCTAACCCTAATGATGAGAAACCTTTCTTGAGTAAAATATTTCATATTTTCAGCTGTGATATTCTTCTGAGAGTATCCCTACCTATCTGCAGTAGAAAGAGTGTCACACTTTGAGGGGGTTTGTAGTTATTGTGGTTTCTTATTTTTTTAGTTATTTTGGCTTGAAAACAAAATTATTTATGTATTGTTTAGGACAGCATTGAATGAATACAGTGCATCAAGCTTACATTTATAAAAACAACAAACTGGCGTACCAATCTCATACTTTTCATAGGTATGTTTTGTTAACATTCACACATACACTAATATAAACTTTTTCTTTTCAAATTAAACAGTTTGGTCATTCCCACCAATTGGTATATTCAACTCTACACCATAATAACACCCTCCACCTACCCATGCCACCTTGGAGGATCATCAGTATCTGGTTGGTGCCTCTCTTTGCTGGGGACTCTGAGATTATGGTGAAAAAGTAGGGAAGCACACAATGCTGTCAGTTAGTTCTTAGAGGCCTGACTCAGTCTCACAGACAGGAATGGCTGCCTTGGTCAACTGTAAAATAGTTCCGTCTTGCCAGTTGGTTACTGATAGACCTATCTGAAGCGATTCAGTGCTAGGGGAGTAGGGATTCACTGGCAAGGAGCTAGTAAAGGATTGGGGCTGCAGACATACTTCCACACACACACACACACACACACACACACACGCACACGCACACGCACACGCACACGCGCACGTGCACACGCACACACACACACTCTACTATACAAACACCAGATCACACTTGCACTTTTGAAGAAACTTAAAGCAAGACATTTAAGGTGCTAACATATATTAAGTTTTCTAACTCTCAAAGGAGAGAGGTACAGTGGACTCCCGATTATCGGCGATAATGGGTGGCAGAACGATCGCCGATAATCGATTTCCCCGCTAATCTAAAAATAGCCTAAAATGACCTTTAATCGGTTTAAAAATAACCAGTATCTAAAAACTATGTAAATTTACGCTAATACAAACGAATTGGGACCGGATCCTGTTTAGAATCTCGGGGTTTGTGAGAGTGAGTGTGTCTGTAGTAGAAATACACACAGACACACGCTCAGTGAGCAAGGGTCAGCCAGTGTATTAATGGAATGTGAGGAGAGAGCAAAAAACAGCTACTGCGTACTGTATTACAGTACAACAACACGCCTAATGGTAGGTTGCGGGCTTTTATTTAGTTTTACAATCTTCGTTTGACAAGGGTCTAACAGCTAGGCTATACTTTACTGCTAACAACAAACAGATGGCTCCCAGCCTGTATTATTTCACTTGCATAGTTGTTTTGTTCACATTCCTACGCAATAACATTTTATTCAAAACTTTTTCATATTTTCTCAATTAAAAAATTTATAAGTTTTTCAAAACTGTGTTTGGAATAGGCGGATTTTTGGATTAACGGGCCTTTATTGTAATGCTTAAACTAGGTACAGTAAGTTTAAAAGAGATTTGGGTTGAAGGTTTACATACCTTTTTATTTACAGAAGAAGAAGAAACTTCATATGTAATTCACATTTTAAACACACACAATACTAAAGAACAATAAAAATAAAATCATCCTTAGTTCACACGTTTATACTGTTGTCAAATTAAAATTATGGTTTAGTTCTTTGAACCCTTTTGGAAAAAGTCTTTAATAGATTTTTGTTTTTTGGCTTTGGATTCCTTTTTGATTATGTTCGACCTAATTTTTCTGAGCACCATTAAATCACAAAGGGTCGTATCTTCTTCCCCGTCCAAGAAATCTAAGAGTCCCTCGACGTACTGGTGGGCAGTTCCGTAGGTTATTTTTGGCGCGGCAGGAACTGGATAGTCTTCGTCGCTCTCACTCTCACTTGCGATACCCTGAGCGCGCCTGAGTATTTCTTCGTCACTGACCACCTCGAAAGCTGGTAAACAGGCGTCTACATTCAGCCACTCCTCAATGTCTTGAGCATCAACGTGTTCTCCTCCGGAAACAGTTTTTGCTAATTCAGCCAACTCGGCTGGCTAGTCAAAGCCTTCAAACTCCTCCTCTTCTTGAGGAATATCAGGAAGTATTTTTCGCCATGACTTAGTGAGGGTTGAAAGCTTTACTTTTTCCCATGCTGCATTACACTCATAAATGGCATCCAAAATCGTAAACCCAGATTTGAAAAATGTTTGCAGGTCATTTCCCTCTTCTATTAGAGTTTTTAAGACGCTTGATCGGTAGTGTCGTTTCAGGTTTGCTATCACGCCTTGATCCATCGGCTGTATTAAGGCCGTAACATTTGGGGATAAATACTTGACAGTTATTTGTCCATCTTCTAACACCAAACGGCTCTCATTAGGGTGAGAAGGTGCGTTGTCCAGGACCAGAACAGCTGTGGGGGGAAGGTTTTTTTGATTTCAAAAAAGCACAAACTTCTGGACAAAATTTGTTGTGAAACCAGTCATAAAAAATGTCGGTATTCATCCAGCCTTTCTTTTGACCATAGTAGTGGACTGGCAAATTAACAGACCGGGTTCCTTTGAAAGACCTTGGTTTTTGTGCCTTACCAATTATGACAAGCTTTGTCTTAAGAGTGCCTGCTGCATTGGTACAGCACATTACTGTGAGTCTCTCTTTGCTAGTTTTCTGACCGGGAGCACTTTTTTCATTTCCAGCAGCTAATGTTTTCGAAGGAAGACATTTCCAATATAACCCGGACTCATCTGCGTTAAATATTTGTTCTGGCAACAAATTATTTTCTAAAACATACTCGTTGAAACTCTCACTAAACTCTTTAGCTGCGTCGTCATTGCAACTCAGTTTTTCGCCTTGAATGTGAAGTTCCCTGATGCCATATCTTTTCTTAAATCTGGTCAACCTGCTGGAATCAAATCTGGAAGTAAAAAACTCCTTTGCTTTCATAGCACAAATAGGCCCATTTATAGGATTTCCTAGTGCTCGTTGGTTGTTGAACCATTCCAATAAAGCTCTGTCCAAGTCCTCGTAAGTTGCCTTTTTCATTGTTTTCCGTTGCTTCATAGCAGAAGAGGAATCAGATGAACTTGCAAATTTTAAAAACTCATTCTTTTTTTTATTATACTTCGGACGGTTGTATCGCCTAAGTTATATTCAACTGAAAGTGCCTTTATGCCCTTTCTCAAACTTCCCAATAATTTCTAGTTTCGTCTTAATAGACAACACAACTCTTCTCCGTTTTGTATCCATGTTGTAAACACACAATGCACTAAGAAAAACCAAAATGTAGTAACGTAAACACAAAAAACAAAACACTGTACACCAACTCACGTATGTCAACTCGTGAACGAAAACAAACTCACAGTGAAAGTAGAATAAAAACAGCGCACTAAACTGAGCAATGTTGTTTACGTGTGTGACAAAGCAAGCGAACTTGACCGCAAATAACCTGCTTATGTGCCAAGGTCAGCCACTTCTACAGGGTGTCCATGCGTAAACGATCGCTATAGATAGTGCGCGCATGGATGAGCCTGCCTCGTCTTATTATTGCGTAGTATTTTACATTTTTCTAAAGTGTTTTTTGATTTAATTTTTTTATTTGGCCATCCCCGTTAATCCACACCGATAATCCGCTCGCCGATAATCGGGAGTCCACTTGTTGCTCTGTTGATACATGTATCATCCGAGTCCCCTGAAAATACTATTAAAAGCAGAGGAGATGTGGGATTGGGGAATGGAAGGGTCTTCCTTCACTCACGGAACTGCTTAGCTTTATAAGAAAATTTGCTGTTAACAAGGAGTCTCTGAGCAAGAAAGGTAGAATACCAGACAGCCTGAGACACATTCCAAGAAAAGAAAATTTTCAAGTAAGGAATGGAGGAGGGTGATTCAATTAGCTGGAAAGTGAGACTGGGGGATAGCCCCCAAGGAAAAATTTATCATGGCCAGTAAGGTGCTCGACCCCGACTCTGAATAGGAACAAGGAAGCAACAGCTATCCAAAGAACTTCACAGTGCAACTTTGAAGAAGAACTTTGTAACTTGAGTTTGGAGATACTGATGCTGAGAGAAAGAAGCAGAGGCCAACAGGGAGTTCACCTGAGGATGGGACGGCTAAAGAGGAAAGAAAGGCTACAGGTTACATATGGTAAATAGTCCCTGAGAACTACACGCAGAGTAAATTTGATGGAGGGTATGAGGTCTTCAAAGCAAAGGAGGTAATCACTGTGTTAATTGACAGACTTCCTGAAAGTGGGTTTATTACCATATTCTGTCTAAGGTTTATACCATATCTGTCTAAGGTTTCTGTGTGGTAGTGGCCATTTGCCAATACAAACATTACTCAATCACAAGTACAGTTTTCAAGAGTTTTGTAATTTGAAATGGTGATTTCGTGATCAAATTTATATAAATTTATGAATGTGAAATACAAATAAATTTGCTCAGTTTTATTCATTGGCATGAAGTAAAGTTTTCAAGATGTTTGTAGTTTGAACAGGCAATTTCATGAGCAATTATGTAAATTTGCTGGTTGGCATGAAATCACCTGCTCAAATTACTGACATCTTGAAAACTACACTTGCTATTGAGTATTGCTGTAAAAAATAGTGTTATGTCTGCTAGAATTGCTCAGTTATTTTTTTATCTGATTTTGTTAAGATAAACGCTGTTGATCTAATAAAATGTCCAAAAGAAAAATATTTATGCATTATTTATAAAATAAAAAAAAAACACATTTAGATAGAAAACTAAAGGCCACATAAAGGGGGCGTTTTTGCAGACTTATGTCTCCATCAATTGTTTACAATTTCAGAAACTAAATTAATTATGTAACAATCATAGCCTGAATTGTGCCATTCGTGTGTAAAGAGTAAAGAAACACACTTAATAATGGCCACATAAAGGGGACATGTCTGCAGGCTAATGTCTCTATAAATTGTGTACAGTCATATAAACTGCCTTATTAAAGTATCTGTCATGCCCTTAACTGTGGCATACGTGTGTAAAAGTATTTAGGACATAATGTTCATATACACTTTTTTGCTCATCTTCATGTTAACAATAACATCCTAAATTCTTGAAACACTTTATCTTAACACCTAGTACATATAAAAATCTTGAGAGTTTTTATACCTACTAATGATTATCCAAAATAGAAAATGTTATCTTTCGATTCTTTAACACACTCGCTGCAGTGGCACATGGAGTTACATAGTGTGAGTTGTGAAGCTACTACCTAGCTCCGCACCATGGCCTCACACTTACATATTTCAACATATTGACAAGTAAAATCGATTTATGTGCAATTCATACAATATTTTTAGTTCATATGATAGTTATTTCAAATATTTAACCCTAGATCATGAGCATCAGGTGAACCAACGTGTGCTCCCTACTGCTAGGTCCTTTTTTCGGCGCTGCGCAAGCTTTTTTGTAAAAACCATAAAAAATACTAAATCTGCTCCAAATGTTATAATATCGTTTTTCTGCTCAAGAACTCTAATTTCACATACTACCATCAAAACTTACAAAAAGAATTAGTAAAATAATTAGCTTTGCTTCTTCCCGTAAAAAGAAAACATTTCACGTGACCATTGCCAACCTAGAGCACGAAATTCGCTTGGCACCGATCAACTTGTCAACTCTCTGTCTATCGAGCTAAATTTTTTAAAATTTATATCTCAATAAACAAATTACTAGCTAAACTTTTCTCAACAGCATAAATTATGGCGTACCTCGCTTTTGGGAAACCATGAAAACAAGGGTATACAAAAATATTTTTTGTAAAATACCCAATCCAGCTAAGAGAATGAAATGTGTTTTGTTAGATAGAGTATTTCATTCTCTACAGACTGACATTGGTTATTCCGTCTTCTGGTTATTCTTCAGTGATATGACAAACATCAGCAATTTTACTCCCTCCAGACCTCCGCCCGTTCTAATTTTATTTCCTACATTTATAAAATGGCATGACAAAATTATTAAAAATCTGATATGTATAGAACAGAACATACTGCATCAATTGGTACCAACTTTGTAGTGATTGCTTGATTATAAACATATGTTTTATTTATTTTAATGGAACAGCATAAATTATGCCATTTCTTGCTTTTAGAGGGGATTTTGTGAATCAAATAAATTATGTCCTTCCTCGCGATCTAGGGTTAATCTCTTATCTCCCAAGGTTCATTCTATTTTGGTCTATTTATTCATTATCAGAAGCCATAATAAACAAATATGAATCTCCCGTTATATCTTCGGACTGTAAACTCACTGTCTTCTGACACTATAACTCATATTCTGCTCAAAAGGAACCCCTCGGGAGGATAGCCTTTTATTTATGTTATAAACACTATAAATAAAATAAGATGTACTCTAGAAACATATACATTATACAGGGTGTCTTAAAAGTCCCCCCCCCCCCCTATTAACTTTCTTATGAATACAGATAAAGTGATTTACTTCTGGGAATGTTTATATGACCAACTGAGGAGTTTTTTTATGTATGCAAATTTTTTACACCCCCTCTCAAAAGGGGGTAGTTTGGGGGTAAGTCAAAATTTTTAAATAGAAACCCCTATCAAATGACACATAATTTTAAAGGTAATATTAAAAGAAAAAGAATGGCCGAAACTAGAGGTAGTTTGGGGGTAAGTCAAAATTTTTAAATAGAAACCCCTATCAAATGACACATAATTTTAAAGGTAATATTAAAAGAAAAAGAATGGCCGAAACTAGAGGTCTCTAGCATTAGTCTATCAAATTTGGTGGCAGTTTAAAGTTGGAATTATTTCATAAAACCCCCTAAGTAATTTTAGAACGGGAAAAATAGTCAAAATACTGAACTCTCACCTCAATTTCACTCAGATGAGATGCTCGAAATGGCTGCTATGAACTTCTTGACAGTAAAAAAGCCTGGATTGAAAACCACGTCTCACATTTTGTGAGATTTCAGGCGTGATAAGGTGGCAGGCCTCTTCGATTCTTGTCCTTAATTCATCGAGGTTTGCGGGCTTTGTGTTGTAAACTTTACTTTTGAGGAAACCCCAAAAGAAAAAAATCCAGAGGTGAAAGGTCAGGTGAACGTGCCGGCCACTCTACCAAAGTGCCACGTCGACCTATCCATCTATCGGGAAACGTTTGGTCTGGGAATGTCCGGACAAGCATATTGTAATGTGGAGGAGCACCATCTTGCTGAAATACAGGCTCATAAGTACCTTGTACTACCTCATTTATTGCTGGGACAATGCCGTTCCGTAACATGTCCAAGTATTTAACGCCAGTTAAATTACCATCAATAAAGAATGGCCCAATAACAGAGTTTCCCAAAATTCCAGCCCATACATTTAATTTTTGTGGCTGTTGCGTATGGGCTTCAACCATCCAGTGGGGGTTACTGTTTGCCCAATAACGGCAGTTGTGCCGATTGACTGTCCCATGCAAAGAGAATGATGCTTCATCACTAAAACATATCTGTGATATTAAATTATTATTCTCTTCAATCTTCTGCAACATTTGCTCACAAAACTGAAGTCTTCGGTCAGGGTCGTCTTCAGTTAATTCTTGATTTAACTGTACTTTGTATGGGTGGTAGTTACTTTTAAGAACTTATCTGTGATAACTTTTTATGCCCCAACTGAAGATGCAGAGGAAGAAGAAAAGAACTACTTCTATGACATGCTGGAAAATGAGGTGAACAAGCTACCAAACTATGATCTCAAGATGGCACTGGGGGATGCGAATGCTAAGATAGGTAAGGAGGTTGTGTGGCAAGATGTAGCAGGAAAAGAGAGCCTCCATACAACATCAAACAAGAATGGAGAGAGACTTTGTAGTTTTGCAGAAGCAAATAATCTCAGGATTATGAGTACCTTCTTACAGAGAAAAAATATACATAAGGAAACATGGATATCCCCAGACGGAAGGACAAGAAACCAAATCGATCATGTCCTAGTAGACAACCGAAATAAAAGCAGTATCACTAATATTAGAAGTGTCAGAGAAGCTGATTGTGGGTCTGATCACCATCTTGTGCTGGAGAAAATAATGCAAAGAATATCATTAGAAGCGAAAACAAAGAGCGTTAAGATGGATGTACTAGCAGTCGAAAAGCTTAGAGATAAAGAAGTAAACAAAAACTTTCAAATATCTCTAACAAATCGATTTCAAGCACTAAATGATATGAACGACCGAAATGAAGAAACACAAGACTTGGACAAATATTGGGAAGACTTTAAGAAATCTACAATGGACTCAGCAACAGAAGTTTGTGGAAAAAGAAAGAAACCAAAAAAGAACCCATGGTTTGACGAAGAATGTGAGCAAATGATCGAGGACAGAAATAATAAGAAAAAGGAATGGACAAGAAACAACTCTATAACGAACCGAGCCGATTATTATGAGGCAAATAAAAGAGCTACAAGGTGTTTGAGAAGAAAGAAGAGAGAATATATAAAATCACTACTAGAGAAAGCCGAAAATGACCAAAGAGCAAATAATTCAAAAGGATTTTATAAAGGAATAAAGCATTTTAGAAAAGGATACACCCCAAACACTTTTGGAATAAAGAATAAGGAGGACCAGATAATAACACAGAAGAGTAAAGTAATTGAAAGGTGGAAAGAGTACTTCCAAGACCTTCTAAACTGCGAACAGGATACTCTCATTGAGGAGGAAGAAGAAACTTACCAGAATGTAGAACCATGGGTAGAAGAGCCCACAATAGCAGAAGTGTAAAAGGCGATTAAAGAACTAAAAAACAACAAAGCACCAGGAGACGATGGTTTACCATCTGAATTACTGAAAAAGGGAGGACAAATAATATGTGAAAAGCTCCATGGACTAATTAAAAAAAATATGGAGGGAAGAAAGACTACCTAACGACTGGAAGGAAGCGACAATACTACCCATTTACAAGAAAGGCGACAAAGAGCAGTGTGAAAACTACAGAGGCATATCACTGCTAAGTACTGCTTATAAAGCTCTGTCAAAAATAATTCAGCGCCGATTAGAAGAATTCACCGACACAATAATAGGGGACCACCAAGCGGGCTTTATAAAGGGACGTTCAACCTCGGATCAAATCTTCATCTTGAAATCAGTCATTGGCAAGTACTGGGAATTTGATCGCGAATTCCATGGACTGTTTATCGATTTCTCGAAAGCATATGATAGCCTCAATAGGAAGAAAATATGGAAAAAGATGGAAAAGTTTGGTATACCAAAAAAACTTATTAATCTAGCTAAGATGACAGTCGAAGGGTCTAAGTGTAAAGTCAGAATTGAGGGTGAATTGTCTGATGCTTTTGAAGTAATAACAGGAGTTCGACAAGGTGACGGGCTTTCAACTTTGCTGTTTAACATAGCTCTAGAAGATGCCCTTCAAAAAATTAGACATAAAAACTTAGGTGTAACAGTAGGATGTAAAATTAATATATTAGCATTTGCCGACGATGTAACTATTTTAACTGAAACAAAAGAAGACCTTGAAGAACTAACCAAAATTTTCATTCAAGAGACAGGATGCATGGGTCTAAGAATAAATGATAAAAAAACAAAGTACATGCACTTTGAAAGAGGTGGCCACCCGCTTACAGAAATAAATATAGAAGGACATAGCTTTGAAGAGGTGGAGCAGTTTAAATATCTGGGAGTTCTAATATCCAATAAGAATAGTGAGGAATTAGAAATTGTAAACAGAATAAACCTAGCCAACAGATGCATGTATGCTTGCAATAAGATCTTGTCGTCAAAGTTACTGTCATACCGAACAAAAATACGAATATATCAAACGATAATAAGGCCAGTACTTTTATATGGTGCAGAAACCTGGATATTAAATAAAAAAGAAGAGAACAAACTCATCGTGTTTGAAAATCGCGTACTAAGAAAAATATTTGGTCCAACATTGGAAAATGGAGAATGGAGGCGCAAGCATAACCAAGAGATAAGACAGCAGTACAATGACTGTGACATAATAGCAACCGCAAGATCAAGAAGATTGAGATGGGCAGGCCATGTATGGCGTAGAGAACAAGGAATGCTACTGAAGGAAGCTGGATTGGGAAGACCAGTGGGAAGAAGACCTCTAGGTAGACCAAAAAGAAGATGGTGGGATGGGGTTAAGACAGACACCGCAGCACTTGGAACCACAATGGAGGAGGCAGAAAACAGAGAAAGATGGAGAGAGCTTGTTGGTGAGGCCAAATCCCTTCTTGGGCATCGATGGCCATGGGAGTAAGAGTAAGTAAGTTGTACGGGTGGAACTTGTGACGCTTTACCACTTTGTGAACAGTATCTTTTGAAATTCCAACATCAAGGGCAGTGGACCGCAGAGATTCATGTGGGTTTGCAGCATAATTTGCTAAAACTTGAATTTGGATCTCTTCTGTCGCAATGGCAGGGCACCCTGATAGTGGTGCATCTTTTACACTAAAGTTTGTTGAGAATTTGTTTACTAAACGTCTAATGTATGCCCTGTTTACTGGTCTATCCGGATAGGCAGCATTAAATAAACGAACTGCTTCATGAACATTTCTCCTAGCTTCCCCATAGAACAATATCATCTCTACTTTATCTTCATTTGACCGAGCCATTTTTATTAAATACGAATAAAAAGAAATTTAACACAGTAACTGAACTGAAAGTGTTACACGTACTAACTAGTAACCTAATAAGAGATAAGGAAGGAGCCACTGGTATTCCCAGGTTGCCCTACTGGACTTTGGTCAAACAAACCAAAACCAAATAAATTTATTTATTTATTTATTTATTTATTTATTTATTACATGCTACATAACAGCTCATGCCAATTACAATGCAGCATTACAATATAAATCAAGTTACAGTATGCTACTCAATAAATCTTAACAATGAACAACAACAGCAGCGAAATGTATATAAAGTCAATTTTCAATGAGATCAGATTCCTATTTGGCTTATAGGCTATTTAAAAAGCAACAAACACATGCAAAAATAGTTAACATAAAGAACACATAATTTTTATATATCATCTAAATAAATTACTATTCTAAATAAATTACTCAAACCATAATTGCTAAGCCAGGTTTGTAAATCATAATAAATATATATATTTAAAATATGCAGATGTGACATACATAGTTCATAAAGAAGGTAAGTTAGTCAACTGTCCACATCAACAAGCAGTATTTTTTTAAAGCTTTTCAATGTATTATGAAAAATATCTACGTTCGATGAGTAAATATTGTACGTTCTTAACATGGTGTTAATCGGTGAGTAATACCCGAGGTTTGTGTTGGCAAAATGAGGGCTGAACAAGAGGCAGCTACGAGAGTTACGTCGGAGCACTGCAAAATTAATTTCTGATAACAGTTGTGGGTTATCAATAACCCCGTTAACCAATTTATACAGGTACAACAAGTTTTGTATTCTTCGCCTTTTAGTGAGACTTGGTAACTCAAAAAGGTTTAACAATTCTGAATAGGATATTACGTAATTGTAATTACCAAACTCTTTATAATATAGAAAACGTAAAAACTTCCTCTGTATACTTTCAATTGTATCTATAAGATACACAAAATGCGGAGACCAAACTACTGCGCCATATTCAAGCTTGGATCTTACTAGTGAATAATAAAGCATTTTGAGCGATTTGGTGTTTCTTAAAAAATTACCCGACCTGCGTATGAGCCCCAGTAGCCCAAATGCTGATTTGCACACTGCTAATACATGCTCAGAAAAAGTCAATTTAGTATCAAATAAAATTCCAAGATCTTTAAAAACTGATGTCCTCTGTAACACTATACCATTCATCGTATAATCATATAAGATTGTGTTCTCCTCCGATTTGCGCGTATATGACATAACGGCACATTTATTTATATTGAATTTAAGATTAATTTCGCTCCACGCCACAAGTGCATCAAGGTCTTCTTGCAATCTCAAGCAATCTTCAATACAAGTAATGCGTTTGAAAAGTTTTATGTCATCTGCATATAACAGTATATAACAATATTTTATACATTGTATAATTTTATTAATGAATAGTGTGAATAATAAGGGCCCCAGGTTTGAGCCTTGAGGGACGCCCGAATAAGCAAAATACTCGGTAGAGGAGAAACCCTCGTAGCTGACAAATTGTTTTCTTTGAAATAAATATGAACAAAACAACTTTACGTATTCATCCGACAATCCAAAATAATGTAATATTTTTAACAATGCTATAATTTTTGTCTTGTCAAATGCCTTGGCAAAGTCCGTGTAAACAACGTCCACTTGTACATTGCTATCAAGAGCCGCAGAGCAATATTGCAAAAAAATTAATAAGTTTGAATTAATTGACCGACCAGGAAAAAACCCATGCTGTTGTGGACTGATATATGGTTTTACATGAGAAAACAATCTTTTATGTAAAATAGTTTCAAACACCTTCGCAGGTGGCGATAGAAGTGCAATAGGTCTATAGTTTTTTATATCTTGCTTATCACCTTTTTTCGGAATAGGAATAACTTTGGCAAGTTTCCATTGTTCTGGAAAACAACATTTTTTTATTGACATGTTAAATAAATAATGTAAAGGTGTAATAAATAACTCGGAGCATGCCTTAAATATATATGGTGGAATTCCGTCAGGACCCAGCGAACGTTTGGGTCGTAATTTTTGAAATGCATTTATTATTTCAGTTACGGTAATATCATGCAAACTTAAAGTTGTAACATTGTCCATGACGGGAGACCGGACGGCCTCCTGGCACAGCTGGTCGTGATTGTTATCCCGATCGTAAACAGAACCAAAATACTCAGCCATAGCCTCTGCTATCTCAGCGCCCCCTTCCACTTCCTTATCATCAAGGTGCATTATTGCTGGTATCTTATCAGTACCTTTTAACTTTTTAATAGCGCCCCAGAATATTTTTGGATTGTTGCGAATACTAATTTCTACACCCTGAACGTAAGCATCAAAATCAACTTTTATTTTACGTTTTACCTCAGCTCTTACTTCTTTATATCTGGTTAACACACAAGGCATTTGACATTTCTTAAAACGTCGCCTAATTTTTTCCTTATATTTAATCTTTTTTCGCAATTCCAAAGTAAACCAGGGAGGATATTTACACTTAAATGCTTGTTTGTGTGGAACATGACAGTTCAAAGCATTATATAATTTATCGTAAAAAAACTCTATAGCCTTATTCAGATCATCTATTAAAAATAAATTACTCCAATCTATAGTCTTGAATTCATTATAAAGAGCGTAAAAATCAGCCTTTACAAAATTATAAATAATCTCATTACTGTTCTTCATCAAGCTAATATTTTCTTTAAAACGAACACCAAAATTTTTTATAACTAAGGCAGGATGATGACTATCCTCTTGAACAACAGGTTCATTCTCCTTGACAACACACAAATCGTCTATATCAGATAGTACTAAATCTAATGTCCTTCCCATCTCATTTAAAACATTGTTTTTTAGTGTCAAACCATATAATCTGTTAAAAAACATAAGTTGCTTACATATTTCATTTCCTTTAGAGAGGTCATGTTCAATGCCATTAACATGCAGATTGAAATCACCCACTATTATTAGGTGCTCTTTTTTAAATTGAAACAAATCTAATTTTTCAAAATACTGTTTGTATAAATTTAATTGAGAATTTGGCGCAAAATAAGCTACTGACAAGACTATAGTATTGTTATTGGACAAATGAATTCTTAACCAAATATTATCCTCCTCAGTTTCAAGGTTGTGTAACCGTTTTACATTTACACAGGTGTTCTTTACAGCTATCAGAACTCCCCCTCCTCTCCTTTTACCTGTCCTCAACTCATCCCTATCTTTTCTGTAAACAAGATAATTATCTGAAAATAGTTCGGAGTTGTTTATTGAGCTATTCAGCCAAGTTTCTGTTAGCACTACAATATCATACTCATTTTCTAAAAGGCCTAATGTGAATTTAACAGTTTTTGACCGCAGTCCTCTTACATTTTGGTAGTACATACTAATTTCGCTCATAGTTTAATAAATTAAGGTTTTAAATTAAGATAATTATAACAGGCTATACATTTTTAAACATGCAAACATAACAAAAATTAGAAAAAAAGAAAAAACATGCCATCTGATCCGTTACTGTCTGGCCTAAGTACATGCATATAAATAAGGCTATAATATATATTTATTAACAAAAATCTAACAATCCATAAACTATTAAACGTGTAAATATAACAACAAATTAACAGAAAACAACATATACCAAATAATCCGTTACGGTCTTTTAAACATGCAAACATAACAAAAATTAGAAAAAAAAGAAAAAAAACATGCCATCTGATCCGTTACTGTCTGGCCTAAGTACATGCATATAAATAAGGCTATAATATATATTTATTAACAAAAACCTAACAATCCATAAAATATTAAACGTGTAAATATAACAACAAATTAACAGAAAACAACATATACCAAATAATCTGTTACGGTCTGGCATTTAATTAGATGCATATAAATAGGCTATAATAAATTTATTAAATAAATACCTTAAGTTATGATAACGTTTACTTAAGTTGGTCCAAGTCAGATTTGTCGTTGATGAGAACTGCTCTTGCTCCCTCCTCCTTTCGAACGAAGATCTTGCCTGCGTTGGATATCCATGCAAACTTGTAGTTCTTGTCTCTCTGGGCGGCGCGGGTCTGGAACCACAGCTCCTTGGTGCCTCTGGCGAGGGACAGACCGACGTACACCTTGCTCTCACTGTTGAATCCCAGCCCCAGGTTTGCAGATGAGAATCCATTCTTCACTTTCGCTTTTCTTTGCAGCTCCTCCATGTCGATGCGTCGGCAGAACTTGACAATTATGCTTCTATGTGGATTATTTTGGGTCTTTGACAAACGATGAACGGCGTCTACCATGCTGTCCTTCAGTCCGAAACCGAGCACTCTAGCCACACTTACAACCACGTTCATTATATTTTCATTCTTAAATGCTATGTTATTTGTGGTTTTTGGTGTTTGTTGATTCTTGTAATAACTTGTTTTACGATTAGGTGTCATCAGTTTTCAAAACTAACTGGTGGGTGAATGTTTTGTCTGCCTTACAACAATTTTAAATGTAACATAAGCGGCGGGGGTTTTATGAAATAATTCCAAATTTAAACTGCCACCAAATTTGATAGACTAATGTTAGAGACCTCTAATTTCCGCCATTCTTCTTCTTTTAATATTACCTTTAAAATGATGTGTCATTTGATAGGGGTTTCTATTTAAAAATTTTTACTTACCCCCAAACTACTCCCTCTTGAGAAGGGGTGTAAAAAATTTGCATACATAAAAAACTCCTTAGTTGGTCATTTATATATACTTGTCAATACCATTGTACGAGTATGTGTGGATGGGTGGGTCAATACCACTGTACGTGTATGGGTGGGTGGGTGGATCAATACCACTGTATGTGTATGGGTAGGTGGGTGGATCAATACCACTGCATGTTTACTCTTTAGAGTTTATCCGGTCGTAATCAATTGAGTACAGCAGATGGCTATCTATTAGAAGTAAAGGTACAATTCTACTTTCACCAGGTTAACCAGAGACCCCAAGAATGTTCAAGCAAACTTTCAGATGAATGGGATCAGTAGTTTTTGTGTGATTATAATTCCCAGAAATAAATCACTTTATCTGTATTCATAAGAAAGTTAATAGGGGGGGGGGGGGACTTTTAATACACCCTATACACCATATACTATACTGAGAAAAAAAATAGCAATAAGCCAAGCCAAAAACTACCAACCATGCTATTATATATTACACAAATAGCATGTAATAATCCATCGATCTATAGTTTACTGTGCAACGCTGGCCTTCCATTGGCCCAAAATGGTTGTCTCTCAAATTACGAAGATACTTGTCATCAGACTTTGCGTGACAAATGGCATGACGTAGATATAGACAAATGGCAAGAGGTCGAGGTTGGAGAGTGGGGCTGTCATATGGAATCCAATTCATTCAACATATCGAGAAGCGGTTGAAAGAATTCAAAAGCGATTTTTAAGATTTCTTTTTTACAAATGTTTTAATTTTTACACGTACACGGTTCCATATGATGAGCTGTTGGTGTTGTTTGGGTTCCGGAGTCTTGACGCGAGGAGAACACTAATGGGCCTGGTGTTCCTGTATAGACTGGTGCGTGGCGGGGTGGACGATACCGCTAGCTTGGCGGGCCTCTCTTTCCGTGTACCTACATTTCATAGTCGCAGTAAACTTCTGTTCTCTGTTCCCTACTGCCGCACGACGGCACATGCTTCTTCCCCCCTTCACCGCCTCATGACATCTTACAATAATTTGCTCCTTTCCGATAATAGTAATGTAGATCTATTTTTTGACTCTTTTAAAATATTTAAAGCTAATTGCCTGTCTTGTTTAAGTCAACGCTCTACATAATTTTGTTTTATTACTCTTTTACGAATTCTATATTGTTAACTGTTCAAAATATATTTATTACTGTTATTATTTATTGTCGTTATGGTTGTCAATTGTTTAAAATATTTATTACTGTTATTATTTATTGTCGTTATGGTTGTTAATTGTTTAAAATATTTATTACTGTTATTATTTATTGTTGTTATTGTTCTTAATTGTTTAAAATATTCATTACTGCTATTGTTGCTAAATGCTAGTCTATACTAATATTACTGTTATTATTTATTGTTGTTATTGTTCTTAATTGTTTAAAATATTCATTACTGCTATTGTTGCTGAATGCTAGTCTATACTAATATTAGTTATTATTTTTATTTAATTGCATGTCATTATATTTTTTGCCTCCTCATCAAGCATGTATTGTTCCGTTCCATATAAATTTCAGTTATATTTGAATCTATAGTATTTCAGTTTGGTATTCTTATTTTTTGTTATTTTTATAATGTGAAGTGATTTAGTGAATAAGTTATAAAACCCACAAACATAAATATATGTATTAATATGAACTGCTTCAGTGTAATTGGTTTTGACTGTATTGAAGCATGTAAATAAATAAATAAATAAATAAATAAATAAATAAATATACGTCACCCACATTGAATGTGTACAGTTATCATATAGTAATCTGGTATCTGATAAATAACAAGAAAATGATTTATGTATAAAATATTTATTATTCATTCAAATGTTACACTAAGTCACTGTAAAATAAACCATGAAAATGTTTATAAAACATTAATGTCATTTTATATTAAAACAAGACAATACACTTTACATATCAAAGATAATGTTTTTAAATAACCACAAGCATTAGGTAACAGGCATTTTCCCACATGGCACTCATTTATAATTAATATTACATAGGTAGCCTACTTTTGTATATTTAATGTATAATAAAGACAAACAATAGGTACCACAGCTCATTTTTCTCACAGTTCTGACTTAACTTAATTAAACTATTAGTTTTAAGGTAAAACCTGATTTGCATATTTGACCATAAAATCGATGTTAATCACAATTTATTACAGAGTTTGATTGGGACATATTATGAAATTTGGACTGAAAATAGACCTAACAATATATACTCATAAATATTGTAAATTTTCAATAAATAGGAGTAGTTTTAAAGAGTTGAAAATATAACATTTATTCAATAAGAATAATTGACGAACGCAGCTGTATAGAATATTGTTTAATTTCAAGAACCGTTTGACTAAGAATATTAATTTTAAGATTAACAGAACATTGATTTGTACATGAAGAAAACAGGTTTGTAATGTGATTAAGTTTTCCACAATTGTTGCAATTATACATATTGGTATTTATTTGAAAAATAATTTAATCCAACAATTTTGACGAGAAAATTACTTTATAAACAAAAAATAACCTTTAAATTCATATAATTTGCAGTTAATGCCTTAGGTATAAAACAATGTAATTGGCTTTTCCTTGGATCTATTAAAATCACGTGATATGGCATTTTATAATCTTTTGATATTTAAATTACACAATGTGTAATCAGGAGAATTGCCCATAAATGATTCAAATGCTAGATTAAACACAGAACTCAAACTATTATTATGCTTGTATAAAAGATAGATGTATAACCCATAAATATTTATTCGAGCTTATTACAAAATCAGGTGTTCACCATTATTCATGTAAAATGCAACCTTGACAAATTTTACAGAAACACAAAATATTTATAAGTTACCCAGTTAGAATAAAATTAAAACAATACCACAAAATAAGTTTATTCCATAAATATTTGCAATGTAATGAAATAAATTTCCTAAAAAATTTAATAAATATAATAGTAAGAAAATAAAATATAAAGAAAATTAAAACATCATAGAAAAATTATCTACTTCAAGAATGTTGGTACAATATTGAAGAATTTAAATCTGCTTAACTAATATATTGTAATATTTCTATACAATGTACAATGTTACAGCAATAAAATCTTTCTTCCACAAAAAAACTATAAATAAAGAAACATCATTCTAATAGTTAAATTAATTACTTTAATTGAAGTTTTTTTCAAAAGTATGGTACAGTATACAGTACTGACTGGTGGGAATTTAACCTGATATGATACTATCCTACCTATGTTTGTGATCTTTGTGAAATGGGCCAGTTTCAGCTACTTCCAACCACAAGAAAGATATTTTTCATTTACAGTAGAACCTCATTCATTATACTAATAGGAGCTGAAGGTTGTCCATTATATAGTATATTTTACAACAAATACTTTTTTATGGAAGTGAATGAACACAACAAATAGAAGTTCATACAGGTCATTAAAATTGATAAAGAATATAATTTGATTCTCTTTTTTAATTCTGATTGCAGTTTCAGATCAAACATTTTTTTGACTTGTTTTCAATGTAATATTAAATAGAACTCTATACAGTAAACAAACCAACATGATTGCATTTTAAAATGTTGCTTTCACTTAGTGTCAGTGTGTGTCACGAAATGTGCAAACCTTTAAAAGCAGTTTGCTATAATGAGGTTTACTTTATTATATGAAATAGTCAAATAAAGATTTGCATTGAAACAAAAAACCTAGAGTTAGTTTTAATTTAAACTTTAAGTGAATAATTAAAACAATCAGTAGGTTCTGCAACTCCTTTTTCATAAGATAATTAAATCAAATTAATAAGTGATATGCTTTGACACAAAAAAGTCTTATTAGACATTACAGTCTATTGAATACTTTTGTTATATTGTAACTTAATACATAACAAAATATTTAATAATATATAATTCTTAGGCATATTGCTGATTGATTTTCATGTAAAATCAAATGATCTGTTGATAAAATATTAATTAAAATATTTGGAAGACTTTTATCCAAATATATAAATCCTTACTTGAGTTATCACATTTTCATTTATAAAAAAGGTATGTGCTGAAAGTCACTATGAAAGTTGATGGTCCTTTACATACATTTCTTTTAAGTCTTTTCTAAGTATTTTCCCAGATGCTGACTTAGGAATGCTATCGACAAATAAAACGTTGGAAACCTGTTTGTATTCAGAAACTTTTTCAGAGAGGAAATTTTTTACATCATCAACTGTGAGTTTCTTGCCTTTCATTGGAACTACGTAGGCCACTGGAGTTTCCCCTCCTCGGGGACATGCTACCCCTATCACACCAGCATCATTTATACAAGGATTAGTTCTCAATACCTCTTCTAGTTCTGCAGGAGCAACCTGGAATAAGAAACAAATGAACATAGAAACATTCAGAGGTACAGTACAAATTTATAACAGTAGACTCGGCAGTGCACTACTAACCTAAACTAATGAATGCAATCCGATGAGTCATTCCTGCATAGAGTGACCTAATTTGAGCAAATGTTAGTAAGGGTTGTTTGATGTAAGAGTACCTTTACAATGATACTCTTCCTCGCCCCTCGCCTACTGCCGCTTTCGAAGCTTGAGTCCACCATTATAAAAATAAGATGGTCATTTTGCCTTGAATATAAATTTTCTGGAACTATGTAGGATGATACGTTACTCTTTTGCATCTAAAATACAATAATTTTATGCAAGTGAAATAAATATTTGCTAGGTTTCTATTAGATACATGTTTTGTGTACTAGCCAATTGTCCAACCTTTCAGGGTGTTGCTTCCACCATTTATTGTATTAAAGAGGAGAGTTTGCTTATCCGTTGGATGACTACACTTAAAGAATGGGATTTTAGAGTCAAACTGCTCTATGTCTATTTAGGAAATTTAGTACCGGTAAATGTTTTACTCTTAAAGATGATTTAGTAACTATCATTACTACTTGATATGGTTCTATTTAAGGTAGTTAGTTCTATTTAAGATAGTTCTGTATAAGATTCGTTCTTCTTGAGACCAAAAGCCCATGTAACTTGTATTGAACAACTGACCATGAGAACAAAGTCTCAGATGCAGATGGTAATGGAGGAGGTTTGGAGACAGAATCCCCCACTTGATATTGTTCTTTGTAGCCACTGTCTGTACAACCATCCACCAGACTGCAGCAGAGGGTTGTAAATTTTGTGCATGTGTTGTTTCTAGTTCAAATATAGCTTACATATTGTATTGTGATATGACTATTGATACATAGTAATAGTGACTGATGTGCATTTATTGTTATGTAAACAGGTTACGATAATAGGTTATATCTATGGTTTCACGTAGAATCCATGGTTCCACTCAGTATTGTTTTTGATAATCGTAATTATGGTTTACTTCTGCATCACTAATTGTAAAAAAAGGTAGATTCGCATTATGAATTAATAATTTCAGTTGCACAATAAATGAGTAAAGATTGTAATATTTTTATTTACATTATAAATGAGTATTACACAATGTTTTATGAAAATAGTTGTAATATATTCAATTTCTAATAATATAATGAGTGCTAAGACAAATATGACATGGTTTTTTAACCTCAGCTGCAGAGTGCAATAACGGCATTGTACCTCACGTGTCTCATCCTCATTACACTGATCTATTTGTATGCCTTCTAAGTTGAATGGTGAGGATAAATTTTCATGCTTAACAGGTTTGAGAAGCCATATTTTTGAGTTCTTGTTTCTTTCTTTGATACTTTAGGTAGCTGATTTTTCTACCCTAATTTCTATTACAATAATAATTTTTTTTATTCTTATTTTTTTTCTTTTGATTGAATAGTTCTATTGCATCTTTATCCAAGACATGCAGTAAATATGAGGAAATATTTATTGTAGTCAGAAAATTATTGTTTGCAGTTCTTGTGACATTAGTTCAAATCTCAAGTACCTTGCTTTTATTGAGGCCAAGTATTAGTGTATCAGAACTGAGAATGTGCATCGAAGTAGAGTATTCAAAAGTCTGGTCCTTGACAGCCTGTAGTTTGACCTGAGACACGTTCTTGCTGACAAGCAGCATGAATTACGAAGGAAAATCTACATCTACTAATCTGATATTACTTCAAAACTACATTACCTCAGACTTTTTAAACAGGCGTCAGGTGGATTGCATCTTGTTGGATTTTTCAAAGGCATTTGACTGAGTCAATCACGATATTTTGATGGCCAAACTCAAGGGATATGGAAAATCCGGTTCTCTGCTTGGTTGGCTTCGTAACTATCTAAGTGATCGAAGATTGGTAGTAAGGTTTGCTGGTGCATGCTCTAGATTATTCCCTTTGCTCTCAGGTGATCTTATGTTTGCCGATGACATCAAGATTTTTCTTGAGGTTTCCTTACTAGAGGACTGTCGACATCTATAGGAGTGTTTCAAGTCAATTATGACATGGTGTCAGCAGAATGCTATGAGCCTTAATGTTGACAAGTGCGCTGTCCTCAGTTACTCAAGAATCGACCATCCCATCATCTTTAGCTACTGCCTCTTCGACACTACACTAAACAGAGTCAGTAAATTCAAGCATCTAGGAGTGATAATGTCCTTTAATCTTAGCCCCTGGGAGTACATCATCCACATATGTAACAAACTTACACTTGGGTTTCTTGTGTAGATCATCAAAGGACTTCCAGCATCCACAAACAATGGTTATACTCTTTAAGACCCTCATAAGGCCAATCCTGGAGTACTCATCTGTGGTATGGTGTCCTTATCACCTTAACAATATCGACACTTTAGAACGTCTTCAAATAAGACTGGCGGAATAGCGACTTGGCTATCAATACTTTGAAGTGCCGGTCGATTCTCTGCGGACTGCCCTTGGACTTCCTCATTTGGTAGCTAGAAGAAGGATGGCTGATCTCATATTACTGCACAAACTGGTGAATGGACTTGTTGACTGCCTGGAACTTCTTACTTTCATTGAATTTTGAATTTTGGAAGTCACTAGATCCCACAATGTATTTTTCAAACGATCCATGCCTTTCTCTCTACAGCCTCTTCAGCTGCCTTCCTCAACTGACGAGGGAGGGAAATGAGGTGTCCAGTGAAGTAGAATTTTTCTATTTTGGCTATTGACTTTATTGAATTGGGTTCTGTTTTTATATATTTTACTGTATACATTATTGTTGTTACTTATAATTGTTATAAATTATTGTACCATATTGTCACTGTTAAATTGTTTCTGTTTTATATATATTTTATTGTATTCATTATTGTTGTTACTTATACAATTGTTATGAATTACTGTATTGTTAATATTATATTATTGTTGTTATATATTATCATATCTATTGCATTTACATCACTATTATTCCGTATTGTCACTGTTATATTGTGGATGACTTTTACTACGGTATACCATATTGTTGATTGATTATTATTATATATTGTTTTTACAATTTATTGGAGTTGTTAATTAGTAACACTTGTATGAGTGTGTGTATGTATGGGTGCGTGCTTTGTTTTTTATGTATAGGTGTGTTTTGAGTGTGTACATGAACCGTTTTTGTAATTGTTTGGTATTATAATTATAGTCATATATTATTGAGTATTTAGCTTTACCAATGTATTTCAGTTGTTTACATATAATTATTGAACTTTTGTAAGTATTTTGATCATTGTGTATGATATTATTGTACAGAATGGGTTTACCGCTGATGAATAAATAAATATTAGCTCACTATGACTTACCTGGAATCCTTTCACTTTGATAAGTTCCTTCAGCCGATCTTTAATATAGAAATGACCATCCTCTTCATAGGAGGCCACATCCCCTGTTCGTAGCCACCCTTCAGAGTCAATCGTATCTGCAGTGGCTTTAGGGTTATTGTGGTACCCCATCATGACCTACGACATGTTTAAAAAATGTTTAATTTTTCCCCAGCAGTAGCTTATTTCCATCAAGTCAAATTACAACATTTATTTACCATTATTTAGTTATTATTTATCATTAATTTCTTTCGTGTACTTAATCTCTTTCAGGAATATATAATTTGTAATGACTTTTTGGTTGTACAAAAAATTGTATTTATCCTAAAATATTGTGTGAAACTGATTGCATTTAATAGAGTAGAATATTGGTTATCTGAGGCCCGATTACCGA
The DNA here is from genome assembly GCA_035578905.1 of Stictocephala bisonia. Classification (NCBI taxonomy): domain Eukaryota; kingdom Metazoa; phylum Arthropoda; class Insecta; order Hemiptera; family Membracidae; genus Stictocephala; species Stictocephala bisonia. The sequence continues at coordinate 33,275 of JAQJVL010000578.1, read as the reverse complement.
GCCTCTGGTTTAAACGAGCTAGTCATCAGAAGATGGGAAATAAACATAAAGCTATTAATAAAAGGACAAATCATATAATCGTTTTACAAGCAATCAGTGTCTCTATTATTTGTTGTTGCTAGGTTAAGGCGCAGGGCCGTCACGTGAAGTAATTGTGATGCTGTACCCTACTAAAAATTCTAGGAATAATTTCCCTACCCAAATGCATTCACTAATGACACATCATCACCTGACACCATCGGCTCAGTCGACTTTGTACCACTGTAAATGTAGTTGTTTTAGTGAGGTGACTTTCGTGATTATACAATGCAGTATTAGATGTCTTGCCATAATTTATTGTTGTTACTGTTACTATTCAATATTTTATTCCAATGTTTTGATATGAATGGTAAATGGTAGACATTGTTTATTGTATAACAAAATTGAAATGATAAACCTATCAGTGTTTTCGTCGCCAATGTCTATAACAAATGTGATACTGATACAATAATTTTGTTCTGTTAAAATGTTGAATGGTTCCCTGCACTATTAAGAGGGTAATGCAGAATGCATTAGAGGGCAGGAAAAATCCAATAATTTTGTTCAGTAAATGGACTGAACGGTACCTTGGACATAAAACCAAGTGAAAGTGGTGAATACTCCAGTAGACAGAGGAAAAAATATGAAAGATCGGATGAAACAAAGATACTGGAGATCAGTTAATATGGAAGAAGGAATGCTCTGCTTCCGTTGTCAATAAATAAAATATTAGAGGAAATTGCCCATCCACAGTGCTGCCTGTGGACATTATATTAGATCTTTACCGTTAAGTTCTATTATTGCAGTTTTTTTATCGATTGTTGTACAGTTTTAAAATGGAATATTTATTTCTAATTTCTTGTCATTCTATGTTAATATAAATTTTAAAAGACATAATAATCTGATGTTCCTACTTTTGTACAGGACTGTAACTAAATTAACACATTGAGTGCGAGTCACACGCCCGCGGGTGATAGCAGTGCTTGCGCGAGCAGCGGATAGGTCGCAGGCGGTGGACGGATCAATACCGGCTTGTACGCTTCAGTGTCGTCTAGCCCTTTGGCTTAGAAGGGTCGGATTTGCGCCGCATTATAGCCTGTTTCTCACATCACATTTCCTTGTTCTTCGTTCGTGGATCGCGCCATTTTGAGCCAGTAGGCGGGGGTTAGCGTGCCTGCGCGCGCAGCGGAACTGTTGCCGGCGGTTGACGAAGCAATGCTTGTTTGTGGAATTCAGTGTGGTCTAGCCACTTGCCGTATAACGGTCGGATTTGCGCTGCATTGTTGCCTGTGTCTCGCGTCACGTTTCGGTGTTCGCCGTTCGTGGATCGCGCCATTTTGAGCCAGTTGGCTTGCATCGGAGTTTTACCATTTTATTTTTGTGTATAATAGTGAAACATTAGTATCGTGTTGTGTTATATTGTATTGTGATTTGTGTTATATTGTAATGAGGTGTTATGTATAGCGCGTTTTATTCTTTTCTGCAATGTTTCAACCAACTCCTGGGCCATCTTCGGCTCCTGACTTTGTCCTGCCGACAGTGATGGTGAAGTTGATGACCCAATCCAACATCAGATAATGGGAAATGCTTCAGATGACTCTGATTCTTATGAATCTGATGATTCTGATATCGGAAATGATACTCCTGTATGGCGTATTTCAACTTCAGGAATGCGACCTGCCGCGACTAATTGCGGCAGCGTCTCCCGGCGCGCATGGGTTTCGTTGCGATGTGCGGCTCCACCGCCGGCGGACGATCACTTCGGAAGCCCCGATCTACCAGAATTGAGGCCATAAACTGGATTTGGTGTATCAACCCTGTTTCCTGACTATATAAGGTATTGTTTTATTACAAAATATTATTTTAGTTTCTGACATGTTTTTAACATATTTTTTCAGCAGCGAATGTGTTAACAATACTTTTCTTATAATAAACTAGTCTTGTACTTTTTATGGCTTTTACATAATTTGTACCAGAACTGGCTTATTATCTGAGTTTTGACATATCCGAGGTGGCCTCTGTCCCAATGACCTCAGATAACCGAGACTCTACTGTAAATGAGAGTTTACAGATTTGTAGAAAAATATTGTAATTTGATTAATATGCATGACAAAACATTTTATTTTAAAATTACATTTGTAGTTTTTTTTTTATTAAGAAGAGTAGGAAAAATCATTATTTTTATTCCTTATTTTTGTATCCACACAATTTGTACAAAACACTAAAATTAAAAGCTTATCACTTTGAAAGCAACTAATAAACTATCAGAAACTCTTCCTATTATGGTTAAAAATTTTGAGTGGATACTCAAATTTCATTAAGTTGTCATCGCAATTTCAGAATTTTTCTTTTATCACTCTTTGACTACTTCTTAAATTGCCACTATATTTTCAGCCAACGTCAAATATTGTATGTTTTTGAGGCTTACAAGGCAAAAATATCTTGGCTCATACTTATAAAAATTATAAAAGTAATTCCAACACAAACCACTTGTCAAAATATTGTAATACTACCACATATTGGTAGACTAGAAAGTGATGTGTGGTGACTGACTAGTGAAGTGACTGGTGTTTGATCCAGTTTAAAAAATAAAGGTAGGTTGGGAAAGAGGTGTGGACAGCAGGACCTTGCAGCAATTGAAAGTTGCAAAGAAATTCACATCTGCAAAACAACTACAGCAGATATATAGCCGCAGAGCGGGGGTTTAGGGACTGGGACTGGTTACAATGGCACTTTAAGCAAGCCAGGGGCAACATCTTTTGGTAGAAAATTACAGTCTACCACTAGAATACCGAGGTGCGATACGGCATTGGCCAAAACCGTTCAAAACAACTACCGCTCTGAGCGGGACAGTTTTGTACTGCAATTTTGAAGTATATTGGCTGTAGTTCTACTTTTTGCCACTAGTTCTAATAGGTTCTAATGTTATCTCTCAACAATTTAACTGGTTGCTTGGTTATTCACTAAACACAGAACGAGCCCATCTCGTGTTTCGCCACCAGTAGGTTAATAATTAATAATGGAAGTAGCAGAATTCAAACACAGTAACACATGAACAGAAAAGCAAATACGAGTATGTTTCATAGCGTATTAAATTCAAGTGTGAGTTAGGCAGACGGTAGGAAAACGAAGCGTCTGTTCTAATACCAACTAAACTATGTCTCCATAGGTCTGAATAAATTATTGGCGCAATGACGTCATCTGACGTGACGTCGGACTAACAAGTGTCAATTACATAGTAGTTTCAAAATACTCAAATCATGCTGTATGAAGCACAATAAAGAACTTCAGAAGAAGGTTGTGGCTAACAAACCTGAGGTCCCTTTATGCACAGTTCGCCAGGCTCGAAAGGGCCCAGAGATTCACCAGTTGCAGGGTTAATGACCTTGGCAAAAGTACTGGGTGCTGGCATTCCAATAGTATCCAAGTCCTTTACAGGTAATGGTGGTAAAATTGCTACTGGTGAAGTTTCGGTCATTCCATAAGCTAAAACATAAATTTTAAAAACTTTATTACACATATTTCATACCACTGACACTTTCTTGCTTTCGTCAGAATTTATCAAAACAAGAACTGACATCAAAAACCCATATTATAGTATCAATTTTCACATAATGATATTGTAGTAACAAAATTATTTCTTATTATTATGTGTTCCTTTTCTAAAAATAGACCTTTGAGTTCAAGGCATGTACCTGCTTTAACCCTACGTTATTCACATGCTCCCAGTACTGGCACAATGACTTAGAGACCGTAATTAATTTGATTTAGTTGCTAAAATTTGGTTTTAACAAAAATCAATCACTGTTAAAGTTAAACATCTTTAGTATAATATCAAAGAGTTTATTATAGCTAATAAATGGTTCATTACACTTTTGATTATTAATGGGTTGCAAAAACATTAAAGATATTTAATAATTGTTATTCCCATGTTTTGAATAACATTTTAGTTATTACTATTGTATATAAATACAAAAGATTGTTATTGGTATATAAGAAAAACCACCAAATAAAAATATATAGTCCTAAACTACAATATTTTGTACAACTTTTAATAATGCACCTAAAAAGGTTGTACAGAGTATCCTTTACCAATTAATTTTTTTCATGCCTTACCTATCCTACACAACAGAAGCCCACCCACACAACTACAGAGGTAATGACCCACCCACCCACCCATACACGTATAGAGGTAATGACCCACCCACCCACACATACACCTACAGTGGTAATAACTCACCCGCCCACCCATACACGTATAGAGAATGACCCACCCGCCCACCCATACATGTACAGTGGTAATGACTCACTCGCCCACCCATACAGGTATAGAGGTAATGACCCACCCGCCCACCCAAACACGTACAGAGGTAATTACCCACCCATCCACCCAAACATGTATAGAGGTAATGACCTACCCGCCCACCCATACACCTACAGTGGTAATAAGGTTGTACAGAGTATACGTACCAATGTACGTGTATGGGTGTGCAGGTGGGTCACCCAAGTATAGTTTTCCCTGCAATAATGTTGGTCGACGAAATGATAATATGTAGAAACTTTGTTGAACAGGTAAGGCTGTGGGGTCAAAGGCAGATTGTTGAGATGTAGATAGAGGTTAACGAATAATTCTGCTAAGTCTCCGTATCTGAATCCTCAGGCTTGTAATTTCCAATAGGGCACTCAAGGCAGCGTTTTGGACCGATGTGCTCTCCACCAAAGTATTTATTGCACCTGGCATAGTGAATTTTGTTTTGACAAACAAAATGCACATCTTCCAGAACGCAAATCATTATATTTATTCAACTTTCGTCATTAGCCATTACGTGTCACAGGTTTGTCTTTCTCTGTTTAGTCTTGTTCACTTAATTTATGTTTTTTATCGTGTATTTTTTAATCTTAACTATTCCCTTTTGAAATAAACAATATTTTTCCCCCTAACTACTTTTCCTTTACTGTCCTGAGTTGTTACATTGTCACTCACCGTCGGTTAGGCCTAGTATTTATGCCTGGGTGAGTAACAACATACAATCAGTTAAAACTTTTGTAAAATTGTTGTATAACTTGGATATATACCACAAACGGTAAATTTATAGTATCTATGTTTTAAGTGTCCTCACTTTTGACAAAACAATTTGTCCTTAAACTCATATATTACATATTGTCACCTGATAAAGTGTAAGTCACAAACTCTTCAATATAATAACTGAATTTGTCTAAATTCCATCTTGATAAAGCTCCTTTTTAACCTCTTAGAGTCTAATATAAATTACTTATTACAGGTATTTGTTACAGGCATGTATCATTTATTAATTTAGAGGTATTAAGATCTAATAAATGAAAAGCTAAATTATTTTACAGTTCAGTTTTTAGTATAAGGTAGACTCAAGCTCCGGAAGCGACGGTAGGAGGGGCGAGGAAGAGTATCATTGTAAAGAGTGTCTTTCAAATATACACTCAAATTAGGTCATTTGATGACTCATCAGACTGCATTCATTTGTTTAGGTTAGTAATGTACGATGGAGTCCATAGTTATATAAATTGTACTACAACTATGTTTTCGGTAAAGAAACAATTTGTGATCTGATATATTTTTTAATTAACTATTTTACTACCATGTCATTTTCTAACATGTTGACTGCACGTCTAATACTATGTAATAATATCTCTTATTACATAGTATTAGAGCTGAAGTATAAAAATGTTGACACTTACCATGTTGACATGGTTTTATATCCATATTAACATCCAGGAAGCTGTTTGAAGTTGATTTTATATATATATGAGACATTATACATGTATGACTCACATGTGGGTCAGCTCCTCTTACCACTCAATACAATGAATACACCCCATCCCATATGGTAATGACCCACCTGCCCACCCATACAAGTCCTATGGTAATGACTTGTATAGTCACTGAATAATATAATAATCCGAACTTATGTCACTTACAATAACAACAACACACCCTACAGTGATATTGACCTACCAGCCCACCCATACACGTACAGTGGTAATGACCCACCCGCCTACTCATACACGTACAGTGGTAATGACCCACCCGCCCACCCATACACGTACAGTGGTAATGACCCACCCGCCCACCCATACACATACAGTGGCAATGACCCACCCGCCCACCCATACACGTACAGTATGTCAATACTAAGGAATTTTCTCTTCATAATTACAATGATTGATCTTTTACGTGTGTATTTTTTAATTATGCTTACCACACTGCAATTAAAAAAAATAAAATTGCACATGGTCAAATTGGTGCATGTGTTGCGCTGTCAGCCGACTTCCAAACTGTACAGTTTGAAATTGGAAGTGATTTGTTTAACCCTCTTACAACAGCCACGTGATATCTTGATCTGTGGCTTACGTCACGGTCAGTGCCAGGGAGGGGAATTTCTACCAATAAACAGCATTTAGCGTATTACTAGCATTGCTGTAAACATCAAGTCATCACTCCCACAAGTAACCTTTTTTTAACACAACTCCCATCTGATTAATCACTGATTTAATGAGATAAATAAAATAAAATCATATGGAATACCATATAATTAAACACTAGTGAATTTACTCACTTACCCATACACGTACAGTAGTGATGACTCACCCACCCTCCATACATGTACAGTGGTAATGACCAACATTAACCTAACCTAACCCATACACGTACAGTGGTATTGACCCATCCGTCCACCCATGCACGTACAGTGGTATTGACCCCCCCCCGCCCATACACGTAAAGTGGTATTGACCCACCCGCTCGCCCATACACGTACAGTGGTATCATGTTTCACCATTTTCCCCCAAATATAGTTTTTTCGACATTATCACATACTTACTCTTCTTCATATAGTTTTAAATTACAGAACTCCAAGCTATCTGTCTGAGCGTTTCAGGTTCATTTCTGAAATAAGCACTAGAAACACTCGTCAGGGAGCCTTTTTACTATCAGTCCCAATTCATCGCACTGCCTTGTACAATAGATCTTTTACTGTATCCGGGTGCCAACTATGGAATATGCCCATACACTCACCCACCCATACACGTACAGTGATATTGACCCACCCGCCCACCCGTACACGTATGGGTGCGTACATCTCAACTAACTACATGTGGGCGGGGTATTGACTCACCCACCCACCCATACACGTACAGTGATATTGACCTACATTAACCTAACCTAACCTAATTACCATTGTACGTGTATGGGTGGGCTGGTGGGTCAATACTACTGTACGTGTATGGGTGGGCGGGTTCATCAAGTTGTATGTCATGGGTATATGTCATGGTCATATGTCATGGAGTATTTTTTGAAATCACTGTCAATGTACGTGTATGGGTGAGTGGGTGGGTCACTGCACCTGCCTGTCCATGCGCCAGTTATCCTTTCATTCAGAAATTGCTTATGATAATCCGTACAGAGCGACAATGGCAAGAATATTGCTTGGATACGAAGATACGTTGATTAATAGAATCTCATTAAATCTATTACCACTGTACGTGTATAGGAGGGTGGGTGGGCAGTTATTACTGTATGAGTGTGGGAGGGTGGGTGGGCAATGACCACTGTACGTGTATGGGAGGGCGGGTGGGAAATTACCACTGTACGTGTATGGGATTGTGGGTGGCCAGTTACCACTGTATGAGTATGGGAACTAACTGGGAGTAGAATTAACTGTGATGCTGCAAGATACGGGTCAGTACCACTTTATGTGAATGTGTAAGCAGGTGGGTCAGTACCATATTCAAGACGTAGAAAATATTCTACACAACCACGTTACAGTTTAAAATATTTTAAAAGAAAAAAGTATTTACAGCTTGGATGAATTTTTTGATGATATTAGATTCAGATTTGTGCTATGACAGAATCGATGATGACATCTTTACCCCTGTTCGTGTATGGGTGGGTGGTTCATTATTACTGTTCGTTTATGGGTGGGCGGGTGGGTCTTTACCCCTGTACGTACGTGTATGGGTGGGTGGGTGGGTCATTACCACTGTTCATGTATGGGGGGGCGGGTAGGTCATCACCACTGTTTGTGTAGGGGTGGGCGGTTGGGTCTTTAACCCTGTACGTGTATGGGTGGGTGGGTGGGTCTTTATCTCTGTACGTGTATTACCACTGTTCGTGAATGGGTGGGCGGGTGGGTCTTTACCCCTGTTCGTGTATGGGTGGGTCAGACGCCATCGCGCCTCACTATGTGACCCACAGGCGGGTTATCCGCACTGAACGTGTTAATCAGTTACAAATTTAGAAATTTCTATTTGGTGGATAAAAAATGAAGGACATGGTAACATAAAAGGTGAAATTTTATTTCTATCCTTATTCAATAGTATAGAAATTAATTAGTATTTGAAGTAAATAGTTACATGTTTTCTTTACCTTGTAGTCTGATGCATTTATCTTCTGGTGGCAACTTGACTGCAAGCCGTTCCATGTCAGTCGCTCCCAGTGGAGCAGCTCCTGATGTCACCAACCTGACGTGAGCTAGATGTTTGGGCAACACCCTGTTACTGTGGCCAAGAAATAAAATTAAGGGTGGCACCAACATCAATATGGTCATCTAAAACACAGGCATCAATTTAATTTGGTTTAGCCAAAATAAATTTAAAAAAAAACTCATCAATCATTCATGTTTTAGTAATAATATTACATATAGTTGATAATAATAAAACAATATTACCAATAAACTATGCTATTCTTAAGGCATTCCTAGAATAAAATACTATGAGCACCACACCGCTGCTGGGCACTGGGCTCTGGCGAAATCCCAAATGCTAGTTAAGATTTACTGATATAATGGCGGTGAAAAACTGTTATTAAGTTGTTTTGTCTCTCTCTTCGTGTATAAGTGGACAAAAATTGTTCTGCCCAATAGGTGTTGACTGCCACATTACAACAGCAGGCTGAGTGGACACTTCATTAGAGTTGTCTTCATTTTCTGGAGTACCTACACAATATTCATTACCAACAGAAGCGAGGGGATCTAACTAAACTCGACATCTTGAACTTTACTCTTCTACTACGTTACGTCAACTTACGTACGTCAACTTGAAGCATGTCATTATTTATAGATATTTTTCAATGTCTAGTTAGAATGACTAAATATTGAGACAAAGTTTACATAATTTACATTTCCATTCCTTAAACATGTTGCATAAAATTATATATTATGGTATTAATATATTGGAGAGATAGGACATCAGCAAACTTACCTCAGAAGACAAGTTCACTAACACTAGAGTAGTAACATACACAAAAGAATATATATATATATATGAAGTTTTCTGATGGGGAATGGGGTTGAAGGGAAGTGTTCTACCTTATGTTCAGATTAGGTGGGTCACAGAATTTCGTTATCCACCGGTGCGCTAATTCCATTCTTTGGAGTTAGTACTCCCTTCCTTCCCATGCCAATAGGTCCTAACACTCTCTCTCTCTCTCTCTCTCTCTCTCTCTCTCTCTCTCTCTCTCTCTCTCTCTCTCTCTCTCTCTCTCTCTCTCTCTCTCTCTCTCTCTCTCTCTCTCTCTCTCTCTCTCTCTCTCTCTCTCTCTCTCTCTCTCTCTCTCTCTCCCTCCCTCCCTCCCTCCCTCCCTCCCTCCCTCCCTCCCTCCCTCCCTCCCTCCCTCCCTCCCTCCCTCCCTCCCTCCCTCCCTCCCTCCCTCCCTCCCTCCCTCCCTCCCTCCCTCCCTCCCTCCCTCCCTCCCTCCCTCCCTAACTCACTCCCTCCCTCCCCTCCTATTATGATATTAGTAATTAAGTAAAACAATACTATAGTTTTATTGAGGATCATTAGGATGTCCAAAATAGGCTATATGGCTTGCTTGCCATACCACAATGTTCATCACTTAATAAACCATTACGTAACATTGAAGTAATCCATAATGAGTAGAACATACTTCCTGGCTACCAACAGGAACAAATGTCGTATATTTATCTATTCTTAAGATGTTGGTCATCAAGATTTGGGCAAATATGGATTTAGGATGTTTGTGATGACTGATGAGTATGATGAGTGAATTTAGTCATTGTTAAAAACTAAGGCTGACTATTTCTAAGAAAGTGTCATTAATTATTAGTCCAATGACAAATGAACAGCCGGTGATTATCAGCTGATCCTTTTCAAAATTTCTTATAACTCTGTAGTGATAGAACTAAGAACATTTAGCTTAAAAAGCCGGGCTTTTATGTGTGATTTTACTAAGATTACCTACGACCTTGAACAGTGCCCGGTGCTTTTGCCAAAACTATAAAACTTATGCCCAAGTTCAATGACTAAACAAGTTAAAAACAAGAAATTTAAAAGTTTTATCAACATTTTAAAGATTGTTATTACTCTAATAATCAATTAGAATAAAATACTTGTGTATCTAAATATTCTAGAATCTAGACACTCTTACTGATAATAAAGTTATTTTTAACATACAACATAAAAATGACTTTCTTCAGTACTAAAAAAATTGTATTACCTTTTCGTTCTCAAATATGTTAATCAAGGAATCTTGATCAAATTTTGGTAATGTAATAATTTGGCCTCCTTGAGCAAGAGATGTGAACAAAATCACGACTAGCCCATAGATGTGATAAAATGGTAGGAGGCCCAGCAAAATATCTTGATTTTCCTCTGGAAAAAGGTCATTCAGAGGATAAAATCAATAATAACATATCTACATTCAAAATAAATAAATAATTGAAACAGAAAGTAGCATATATAAACTCAATTGGGTTTCTCAGAAATGTCAAGACAATTTTCCTGATCGGGATAATTTATTCTGAAATCGTAGCCAGGGATGTGCTAAATGAGCTTCAGCAGCTTAGCAGTAGCAGCTTATTAAAGTAAGCAGCTCAGCTACTAAACAGTTTAGTGAGATTACTTGCTTTTCAGCAGCAGTTATCCTCGTTCAATAGTTAGAGAAAACAAGTTGGTCAACAGCAGTAAACAATAAGCGTTTCTATATTAGTTGCTATCTGCAGCTCTCTTGCACTGTTGCGATGCTGCAAATGTGAACTAGGGATGTGCTAAATAAGCTGAAGCAGCTGGTTCATTGAAGTAAGTAGCTCAGCTACTAAACAGTTGAGTGAGAAAACCTGCTTTTCGGCAGCAGTTATCCATGCCCAACAGTTACAGAAAGCAGGTTGACCAACAACAGTGAACAGCAAGCGCTTTTCTATATTAGTTGCTGTCTGCAGCTCTCTTGTACTGTTATTATGTACGATATATTTTGAATTACATGTTCAATTAATGGAAAGGTATATACAAAGTTTATTAACTCTCCACGCGCCACGCGTCTCGATCGAGATGCATTATTGTGTTGCTCAAGCGCCATCGTCTCGATTGAGACGCATTTCGCACACGCTTACATTTATTTATTAGCGCGGTTATTACGCATTTGTTTCACACATATTGCACACCGTTTTGAACATAAACGTCTATTACTTGTATATAACGCATCAGGTCAAACTCATCAGGTAGGAAAAGGAGACATGAAAATGATTCTGACAATGAGGCAGTATAAAAATGACCCCCAAAAATTTGTGTACCGGTATATAGTTCCTTTTTTTGACATTTTTCAATTTTACCTTTGGTTTATCTACTATTGTGTATATATATTTTTATTCCTGTTAAGATTCTGCAACTTTTGTACATTAGTGGAAATTGTGCTACATTATTGGTGGTTGACTTATATGTGTCCAAACTTAGAAGATTTGTTTGAAAAATTAACTTTTCAACTTTTCCGAAGATACTACATGCACCAACTTCATTGGTAAGTGCTAATTTATATTCCTTCTAATTATTTGTATCTTTGTGAACAAAATGATATGCAGCACTCTATATTTAGGGGATGGGAATACATTTTTATGATTTTTTAAAAAAACCCTTACGAAACCATCAAAATCGCGTAGCGTTTTAAGGTAATATACATGGCGTATATAGGATTAAACTATATTCAAGAAATTTTATAACCTTGTTTTTGTAAATTTACTGTAACTGTTTGATATGTATTTGTAGTTAGTTAATCTATTCGATCTTATAATTTAATTAAAAGCAATTTTAAGGCTGGCTAACTAATTTTCAGTCAACAACTGTATCTGTATACAGTTGTTTCTGTAAACAACTTGCCAAAATGTGTGCTGTAGCTGAGCTAAACTGCTTTTAATAAGCAGCTTGGTGATGCTAACTGCTTTCAGCTAAGCTGCTTCTTTCAAACAGCAGTTTGGCACATTTATAACCTAGAATATAATACTGATGTAAATATACACACATAATATGTATACATGTCTCCAAAATACTTGTAAATATCACTGTTTGCAACATTATGGCCAACAAAGGGGGTGTTCCCAAACAAATAGTATAATTTATTCAGGCTATCCAATCTATCCAGATGCATTCATATAAATTATCCATTCATATAACCAATCTGCAACTCATCAAAATTTCTTTCATAGCTTTGTACTATCACTGGCAATAGACAAGCCCCTTATATTTTTGGTAACTTTTTACACTAAAACAATTTGTTTAACCCTTTTAACGCCAGCCTAATTTTGCATGGTGTTGCTAAAAACGCCAAGCCAATTTTGACTAAAATGCAGTCTTGCTTAAAAATTCATAGTAAATTTATTAATAGTCAAAAATTAATGAAATTAGTCTTGTTTTGTTGGTATTGAGTTGTACTATAACATAAAAATAAAAGTTTTAATTGTTGGCCATTTTTTAGTTTTGTTAACAAACAAAATATCAATTTATTTTTTTATTTTTTATAAATTTTTGTAGTTTGTAGTATCATAACATACCATAAATATCAAACCACCACATATGTTAGTATTTTATCATATAAAACATTTAATTGTTAACACATACACAAAATTTGAAGAATTTACCTTGATATTGTACAGATGTTATGTTGCATTTTCCAGATATTTACATTTTGAGAAAAATCACATGTTACCACGGTAACACAATTTTTCATTTGAAGTTCATAAAAAGTATTAAATTGCACTAAAAACTTATACAACAGTCTAATATTACTAAACTAATAAAATAAGCCCACTTTTTTATATTTACAGAGTCTACATACAATTTGTAAACAAACCACAAACACACTGAATGGATGAACTGAGTCAACTAACATAAGTAAACAAAAACAACTTTGGTTCCATAGAGTATAATGCATAGAAAAAAATCCAAAGAGGTTAAAACATATTTCTTTATGTTCCTTATATACTATAGAAAGAGTGTGCTAAATTTCATTGACTTTGATTAATATTAAAGACATGAAAAAAAAAAACTGAACGATCAATATAGCGATCGTCGGCGGTTTTAGGGCGTCTACGAACGATCGTTATATCGATCGTTGGCGATCCTCGCACAAATGCCGACGATCGATATAGCGATCGTTGGCGTTAAAAGGGTTAAACTGGCATTTTTTAGTGCTCATCTTTTAAATTAGAGGATTGAGGTTGAGGCCTACCTTTTTGCACCAACTCAATTCTCTTATAGTAAAAGCGCAGTGAAACATGTTTATTTATCAAAATGGACACCAAATCACATAGTTCACTTATAGTTCATTTCTATAATCTCTATAAATAATTAATAAACGTCCAAACACCAACTACTAAACTGTAAAGCCTGTTGCCTACTACTTGCTTTAGAAAACAGCTGGCGATTATGTTTGAAAATTGATCCAAGAATGTCAATGAGGAATAACTTTGACAAATTACTAATAATTAATAAAGTCATGTAATCATTGTGTTCCTTTCCTTCCCTAAACTAAAACAAAAATCACTTTTCTTACTATAACTTCAAACCCCTTAGAACTGGCTATTAATAAGAGGCCCTTTCTAAGGAACAAGGAACAATCAACCTTACTTAGTAACAATGACTACACTCATTCACCACCCATCTTGAGGATAGCGTTTTATTGATAAAGTAAATTGCAATTTGATTCAAGAACGTTAGTGCAGTTTTAACAAAACTAGATTCAACAAAGACGATGGTTATAAATCGATTATGTAATAGAAATATGTATTTTGTTAAAAATATTAACTTACACCAGATATTTATTTCCTCAGTAAATAAAGAACCCCCTAACTAGGTGATATGCATATGTTGCATCGTTCAACAGAAACGATCATTGCAGTTTTATTTTATTTTATAATTTATTTCATACTAATATTGCTTCAGGTGATAACATGTACGATGATTCACTGAATTAGACAAATATCCTAACTTGCATCATCGTACGATAAGTTGGCATCAATTACCTAAGTAAGTTAGGCATAGTGTTAGACGATGTTGGAGACTTCAATAATCCTTAATAGGTAAAGACGTGTTTCCAGAATGATGAAGATTGCTTCTAATAGTGATAGAATAAACATGTTAAACATCCAACCTTACAAAAAAAATTTAAGTACTTAAATAGTTTGTGTTACTTAAGGTGTCTTCATGATAGTTGTATTTATAATTTACCATGGACTTTATAATTTACCCAATCAAGATCATTAACATAAAGTTATGAAGTAGTTGTATGGTATTTTGACACTTAATTTTATATCATTGGGGGTTTTAATTACAGATACATATAGGGAATTTTATTTTGTTGAAACCAATTTATTTGCACTAATTACACTAGAATTTAAAGAATAATAGTTTTTCTATAACTTTTAACAAGTAAAATAACCTAATAATTTATATTCTAAAATTTCAATACTGTATAAATTATATAATTAATCAATTATTTCTAATTTTTTAACATTCAGTGGTCACGTTGGGTAATTTGGTTTCATTTCATTTCACCTCAGATTTGTTGGTGATTTGAAGAAATGTCTGCCAGACTTGAGGTTAATTATTACCTGTTAGCTCAATGGGGGAATGCAAACTTGAACATGATACAACACAATCCGAAGCCTTAGCCACTCAGCCGCCACACCGGCATCTATTTTTTACTCTACTTACCTTCTGTATTCTACTAACTAACTGGGATCACTTTTTTCTAAGAAAGAACCTTTTATTACTTAATAGCCAAATAGCAAAGGTAGATAAAGGACACAAAATTTAATTATAGAATCTGAACTGCATAATATAGGTTTAATTTACTTTAACCTCCCTCTCGTTCAAAGCCAAAACTAATAACTACCAACCACTCTAAATAACGATGGTGGCTACTAGTATGCTCAACGTCAACATGAGAACACCAAGCAAATGGCTCATCAAATAGCAGACACTCGGGTAACTTGCCTTCAGTAGCTGGAATACAGCACTATACCAATAACCCTCTGGCATTGATGATGACTCCTAAGTGCAAAGCTTTTATCCTTGCATATTTTATAGGGGAGTCATCAGCCATACCATGCCAACATTTTAAGTGGAATTGTTGGAAAAGTTAAAATAGATAACTAGAAAAATCCAGGTGTCATGTAAAAAAGAACAATTTCATTTCAAAATTTAGATATATTACATTGCCTCTGTTACTGCTTCCCTGGATTTTTAGGATCTGGCACATGTATAAAGAAACATTTTTCAAGATTGTCAAGTTCTTATCTACCATATCAATTTTTTTCACACAAATTATCTGAAGAATAGTAATTAATAATAATAAATATAAAATGACAGCATTATTAACATAACATTTGTATGTTGTATGTTGTAAAACTCACCAGGTGATTTGATGTCCAATCCATTAACGGTAGAAAATTGTAATATATTTGCGATAACATTTCTCTGAGACAAACACACCCCTTTTGGAAGACCTGTGGTACCACTTGAATATGGGAGAAAAGCGAGGTCAGTGGGTAAAACAGTTTTTGAACCAATGGGAGTAGAATCAACATTATCTGTCATCATCTCAGAGAATCGAACTACACCACTGGGCAGCGATTCAGGAGATGGGATGTCCACAGCAATGATTCTTCGGATGGGTTTGGACTTTGTTTTTTCTTCAAGTTTAGTTACTGCTGAAAATACTGTTTTAAGGCTACCTAATGCAGCCACGACACAGACACTTCCTGAATCCAGTAGCTGATGACATATTTCATCTGAAAAATATTACAGATTGCATGAACATTTATTATTTCTATCTAATAAAATTTAATATAAACACTTTCATGTAGTTAAAGAATTAAGTATACATTTAGATCAGTTTGTGCCATTTGAATAATTGATACAATTGTATATACGAGAGTCATTTTTAAAGTAAAAACCGTTTTCAAATAGTGTAAGAGAAACTTTATTTATGGATATAAATTATATCACAAACTAAAATATGAAAATTTTTTCACTTTTCTATGTAGTCACCATTAAAATTGACACATTTTTGAAGTCATGGTACCAGCTTTTGGATCCCATCATCAAAAAACTCTCACGCCTCCAGTTCGTAATTGTTTCTTTCAACATGTCATCATTTTCCAAGCGCTTTCCACCAAGAAATTCCTTAAGGATTGGAAAAAGATGAAAATCCGTTGGTGCAAAGTCAGGACTGTATGGTGGATGATCTATTATTTCCCAACGAAGCTTGTCCAGTTGCGTCTGTGTCCTTGCCACAACATGATGTCGAGCGTTGTCGTGAAGCAGAATGACGCCGCTAGAGAGCAGGCCCCACCACCGGCTAAGCTTCAATTTTGTAATATCTTTCAGCATTTATTCTCATTCCTCGTGGCAGAGTCTATCAGAAGAATACCTATTCGGTCCCAAAAAACCGTGGCCATGATTTTTCTTATTGAAGGTTCTTGCTTGAATTCTCTTGGTTTCATCAAGGAGTTTGAATGATGACATTCACTGAATTGACGTTTCGTCTCAGGAGTATAGTATGCAACTCTCATCTCATGACCGGCCACAATGTGACTTAAGAACTCATCGCCATCTCTGTGATAGCGCTCCAAATAGGACAAAGAATGTGCCAAAATATTTGGCACCCATCTCCCACAGATTTTTTTTGCAATACAGTTTGTCAGTAACAATGTTGTAAACTACTGATCTTGAAACTTGGGAAAATTTCTGACTAAGTTCGTCAATAGTGAAGCGCCGATTTTGGCGAATTTCGTCATCAACTTTTTTTGCCAACTCTTCATTGATGACAGTAGGCCATCTAGGTCTTTCTTCCTCATGAAAACTTGTCTTTCCTTCATTAAAAAGCCTACACCATTTTCACAAATTTCCATCATTCATAACACCCTCACCGTAAACTTCAAGAAGCTGTCTGTGAATTTCAGCAGGACAAACATTTTTTTGCATTTAAAAACTGAATAACTGAGCGTACTTAACACGTTCGCGTCCTCGCTGTGCCTCGCGATGTGCTGAGGACGCGTTCACGCCTCCTTGGGCGCTCAGCTGTTTCCCGCCCAGCTGATTAATGAACAACAAATAACCTCATATGCTCATGTTCTTTGGGAGTTAACCTATACGTGAGTACGTTTCGTTTGCAATTTGGATGTATGTGGTGTTGTGTGTGATTAATTAAAATGAGTGGTGACAATCCTAATAATTGCCGTAATCCTGACGATTTAACCGTGAGTGAGATTGAAAGGAACGCGATTTACGAAACAGATTCTGATGTATTTAGTAGTGGTGACAGTTACAAGCCGAGTGATACAGAATCAAGTGATGAAGAATATAACTTCTCAGATGGTGAGGTTGATAGTTCATTGGTTGTATACTGCACTTCAAACACACTTAGTAGTAATACATCGCCTGCATCCAGCACACCGGCGACGCCAGGTAGGCCTACTAGCAGTACTGCACTATATAATATCACTACACCGGTGCCATTGCCTGTGTCCAGCACACCGCCGACACCAAGTACTAGTACTGCACTAAATAATGTGACACCGGCGCCACGCCCTGTTCACGGGAGACGAGTACCCCGACCTGTGTTGCCTTGGAACGATATTCCACAGCTAAAAACCTTTCTGTTCAATGAACAAGTGGGGCTGAGAGTTCCAATTCCTGGTAACGAACCAATAGATTGGTTCTCTTTAATTATTGATGACCAGTTTCTAGAAGGTATAATTAGGGAGACAAATAGGTATGCAGAAGAAATTTTCCTATCTGAAAATACTAGAGAAAAATCCCGGATTTGTCAGTGGAAGGACCTAAATTTGACAGAATTCAAAACATTCTTGGGTATTTTGTTTCATACTGGGTTTTTCCGAATGCCCAAACTCCAAGACTATTGGAGTACAGATAAACTGTTCCGCACATGTTTTAGGGATTATATGAGCCGTGATAGATTTTTATTGATCCTCAGAGCTTTGCACATATCAGAAGATGACCAAAATGACAACGATAGGTTACATAAAATTAAACCTGCAGTTCAGTATCTCAATAACAAAATGAGCAATATTTACACACCTAGCAAGGAATAGTCATTAGACGAATCAATGGTTTTATATCGTGGCAGGCTTGTTTTCAAGCAATATATTAAAAATAAGCGCCACAAGTATGGTATAAAACTGTACATGCTCACAGAACCAAATGGCCAAGTTATAAGGTTTACAGTGTATGCCGGAGCCATGGATGTTTTATCAGGAGAAGGACATGCTGAAAAGGTTGTCTTATTTTTGATGGATGAATATCTTGGTAGAGGTTACTCGATATATGCTGATAATTTCTATAATAGCATTTCCTTGACAAAAAACTAATCGAGAAGAAAACCTACATCACGGGCACCCTACGTGCGGACAGAAAAGATGTTTCTCCTGAGGTTGTAAAAACCAAACTGAAAAAAGGTGAAACCATCGCTAAGTATTGTGATGGCATAATGGTAGGGAAGTGGAAAGATGTAAGGGATGTCACCTACATAAGCAACCAGATGAAAACGTCATGGAAGTCGCAGTGAATAGACGAGGAAAGGAGAAAGAAAAGCCATTACCAGTTATTGAATACAATAACTACATGAGTGGAATAGACCGAAAGGATCAGCTCATGAGTTATTATCCGTGCGAACGGAAAACCGTTCGCTGGTATAAGAAGATCATGATCCATATTCTCCAAATGGGAATAATAAATGCCCACATTCTCTACAATAAATATGTTATTGGAAAAAACTAACATTGTTTGAGATTAGACTGGCAATAATCAAAAGCCTTCTTGCATTTGGAGAAAATAACGTTGCAGATAGAGAGGTTGGCGCTGAAGAAAGGGGAAGGCAACACGTACCAACTAAACTACCTATAGGTGGCAATGGGAAACTGGCACGGAAAAAATGTAAAGTGTGTACACGTAATAGAATGCGTAAAGACACTTCTTATCAGTGCAAAGCATGTCCGGGTCAACCAGCGTTGTGCCTTCAAACATGCTTTGAAAACTACCACGCTTAGACAGTAGCGGGTTAGACATGTAAATAGTGTAAATAATATATTTTTTAAAGTGTTAATTGTGGACTTTAGTAACATTCAGGAATGTAAATAAATGGTAAGTGTCCATCAAACAATTATTTGCATGTTTATTTTATAATATAGTAATATTTGTTGCTATAGGAACAAAGACGCGTAAATGCGTCCTCAGCACATCACATTTATATTTGATGCTATGTGCTGAAAACGCGTTTTTGCGTCCTTTTTATTTTTTTGTTGTTTACATTGAAAAGTGTTATATTCTTCTTGACTGATGTTATAAACAATATTTTGAAGAGTAAAACATATGTAAGCAAAATTTTTTAGTTCAGCACAGGGCTTAGTGCAACAAAATCTAGTCAGCAGTGAACGTGTTAACAGTCGGCATAATAATTGATTGACATGGCGACAAACAAAGCAGTATAACCACATAACCAGTATTGGCAGAGACGTGAAACGTAATGGCGGCGTTTACGGAAACAGGCCAGTTAGAGCTGACCTTGAATGGACGTCGAACGTGACCAGAGGCACAGCCATGATGTGCAATCAGTTTTTACTTTAAAAATGACCCTCGTATTTCATGATTAAAAAAAATCCATTTCCTCACATTTTAATCATTTACGTATACAGGGTGTCCTAGAACTCTCTGGAACACTTCATCAAAAATGGTTCCTTCAATACAAACATATTATTTCACAGTATAAACATGGGTCTTTGGTTATTAGTTTTCTATCTGTCTGTATGTATTTTTTACAAATTATTTACTAACTCAAGAACCATTTAACACGGGAACTTCAAATTTATAATAATAATAATAAAAAACTCAGATATGACCAGCTCTATATGTTCTGGCACGCCAATGTACTGGTTCACCATGTCCACCTTTGCTTAGATGTAACATTTAGGTAGACTCTGACGCCACTACAAAAACGATCTGGAGCTATATGTTGAAACCATTTATCATGTCTAATGTGAAGTGGCACAGCTGCCAATAATCCAGGTAGAATGGTTCTGAGAAAGACAAAATACATCCCTATGTTAACATCATCCCTATGTTAAGTGTGTTAAGTAAAATGTAGGGTCCTGTTAGATTTCCAAGATCTCAGTTTTCCTCAATCTATTGTGAACAGCAGAACATGTCTTGAATTTCAGATGTTATCTGGAAACAACAATTATTCCCAGTACCATCTTCGAGCTTGTTTTGGATTGCCATTAGCCATACTATAAAAGTAATGCGTATCACAGTATTCCTCACTTGTAAAATTATTCTTGGTTTTTAAGTAATTTTATTACCTACATGATAAAAAACAATGCATTTAACATAAATTGGTGACACCCAACAACTAATGTTTATTTTTCCTTCTATCAGCAATGCGTCACTAATAAACAGCTGATTCATAGTTCAAATTAAATACTTCATAAAAAGCTGACTCACTGTTAACATAAAGTGGACAGAAAACAGCTGATTAATAATGGACAGCGCCTCATAACCATTTACCCTAAATTTGAGGTTTCTATCTTAAAAAGTTCTTGAGTTATAAAATAATTTGTAAAAAACACATGCAGACAGACACACAGTAAACTAGTCACTGTTGACCCATGATTATATTGTGAAATATGTATGGCCTGACCTAAGGTACAATTTTTGATCAAATTGATCAGTTATCAACAATCACTAACAATTGATGAGTTCTTGGACACCCTTTATTTTAATTCTTGAGTGGAAATAGTTGTCAATATAAAGTTTATCCTGTATACTCTATAACAGGGGTGGCCACTAACCTTAACTCGGGGAGCCAAAAATTTATGAAGCTTGTTTCAAAGCGAGCCACATTGTTTGGAGATGAATTTATGGTTAATAAATTAAAGACACTTTTTAATTTTAAAAGAAGAAACATTTATTTTACTCTACTTATAACATTAGTGTTCAAGTGCTTTTACGAGTGTTCATTTTAGCTGTTAGTTGTTTGAAGTTTGGTTGATAATTGGTAAGCGCAGTTTGCACGAGTTCAGTCAAGTGTTCATCAGTTAGTTCAGAACGATATTTAGATTTAATGAACTTAAGTGTTGAGTACAGTGATTCACACACACACACATACGTAGTACCAAATATTGAGATTAGTCTCTTAGCACACACTTTTGTTAGAGCGTATTTTTCTTCTGGAACTTTCTTCCAAAAATCTATAGCTGAAATGCCACTTCGTTTTAGTCCTTTCAGCCCTTCATCCTCTTGCAATTCTAGTATCTCCAACTCTACAGCTGCTGTATCATTTGTAATTGGTGATATTGAGCACCGAAAACTTCATTGTCATCCACTGCTCAATAATTACTTAAAACTACTAAATGACTAACTAAAAACACTATCACTAACAACAGGCACCACTCACACAAAAATGGCGGTATCTGAAAACGATAAACACCAAAATGCACACAAAGAACGGCACAACAAGCGGTGAGTGGCACAAGGTTCCCGGGCAACGGCTAGCCTCACACTGAACCAATATCGTTGAAGCGGGAGGGGTACTTTAGAAGTCTTTAGAAGTAGTGCACAGCGCCACCACTACGTATAAAGAAGTAGTCCGCAGTCAACGTGTTAATATCACAACCACGAGTAGTAACCTTCAATGTAACCAGGTCTAACAGTTCTTCCTCAACCTCCAAGTCTTTTGTCACGTACCTTACAAATATGGCTAATTGGGGTTTATCTTTGACATCTGTAGATTCGTTCAAAGCCAGACTAATTGCTGAGCACTCACTTAAATTTTGTTCTTAATTGCCAACAATATCGCCACTAATAACAGAAATTCGCCTTTCTATTGTATGTCTAGCAGCAGGCATTTGGCCTATCAATTTCTGCAATTTTTTATTTTCAGGGTCTAAAATAGAAACAAATTGTGCCATATTCTTCTTAATAAACTCTCCCTCTGTGTAAGGCTTCTTTGCTTTTGCAATATTAAAACCCAAAACTAAGCCAGCCTCAGCTGTCAAATCTGCTTCTTTTGTAAACATTGACATAACCCTACTCTGACAACCAAGTTTTTCCTTTAAAGATTTTACTTTAGTTTTCCTTAACTGAGAACCAATAGGGAAATCCTTACAGAAACCACCGTGGTTAGTATCATGATGGCGTTTTAAATTACTGGCTTTGAACTGTGACAAAGTTGTTTGACAAAAAAGACACATTGGCTTACAGTTTCTTTCAACAAAAACGAATTCTTCCTCCCAGACTGTATTAACACTTTGAAGCCTGGGCCCTTAATACTCCGTTTGGCATGGAATCCTGGGGGTTTTATGTTCACATTAAAAAAATTGTAAATGCCTTATAAATTTCATAAAAAGGTTATATTATATATCTTTGTAAAGGGGAGAAAATTCTCTTTTCAATGATGGGCAAAACTTTAGGTGTTGTACATTTTTTTATTTTTTACAGAAGCTACAACATGTATTTACATATGTACACAACAATATTTACAAAGAAACTGAACTGAAAACATGATAATAAAATATAAATACTGTACTTGAATTATAAACACAGAATATTCACTTCTATAACGAACGTGTTGTTTACGACTCAAAGCACCGTGGGTCACTGACCGGCTGACATAAACAATACTGCTCGGTGCGCGCTCATTCCAAGTCTCACGTCAGCTGTTACGATAATTATTTATCCAAGACCAGATGTAGATAAAAAAATTAATAGACCGATAAAATATAATAACAGATAACTAAAAGACATATTCAGATGACCTAAACCCGATTATATGCCGATAATAAAGATATAATGAATTAAATATGGGCGCCCGAGCTATTCTTGGGCGTCGGCGAGTACGCCAGTTTGCGTCGCCCGATCTATCTTCGGGCTTAGGCTTCAAAGTGTTAAAAACTCGATTCTCCTCTTCATATTTACGCTTCTTAGACATCATTGTAAGTATTTTAACACTAGCACTTACACAACTGAACTCAAAACAACAATGCAGCACACACAAAAATAATGTTACTAGCTACAGCGTATCTAAGCGGTAGTGCGACTGGCTACTGACACTGACTGGCGTGATGCCACCAGCCGCCACGTCAGAATGTACTCGTACACCGTTGCCATATCGACACGCAGTTTGGCGTGTGAGCAGTGTTGCCAAGTCTACAAAAAAGTGGTGCGTGAGCAATGATACCTTGTAAAAGCAAATGTTGAGTTTTGTAAGGCTTAAAAGACTTTCAATTTAATTATTATACTTTTTTAAATCAGTAATATTTTTACTCTGAACTCGGGTTCGAGAGCCACACCAGATTAACTCAAGAGCCGCATGTGGCTCGCGAGCCTCGTTGTGGCCACCCCTGCTCTATAATAAACTGGAATATTTTAATCCAATGTCAACTTATACTGTTGTATACAGTAATCAGCAAGTTATAAGGCATATTCCAAGTTATTTAGTCACTTAAATCACAGTTTAATAACATACAGCCATAACACTCCGATAAAAATTGGTGACAAGCACGACACTAGCGTTCCTAGCAAAGGGCCAATAGTGTGTATTTTTGCACTGTTTACATCCACAGCTGTTATTAGTAATGTCAAATAACTTATGTCTATAATCTGTCATGGCACTTTTTCTATTCATTGTTATAGAGCCGAAATAACTCAAGATTGGTTGCGGAAAAAAATAGGTAATTATTTTACCATCTATTGTTACTTTTTCTATTATTATTATTATTATTCAACTTCTTTGCAAGATTCAATGCAAAATAATGCTAATGTGGAGTAATTGTGCGTTCCAGTTACTTAGAGCGCTAGTTTCACAGCAGAGCAGTGGAAGTGTCATGACTGTACATTATAAGACTGCTTAAATTATGTCTTCAACATTTTGTTGTAGGCAAGAATGCTTTGAAATAACACATATATTATCTACTACATGTTATTATGATTTTAAAGTATCAAAATCACTGAGCCTGATTCTTAAATATACAACTGATGCACTTAAGACACCAAATAATGTTACTAACTAATATAAAACATAATTACCAGCTGTGTAGGCATGATTGACGAAGGACATTGAAAGTTCAGCCTCTAATGCTCCAAGTGTGATTATTGCGTATTCCGGACAATTTGGCAAGACTAGGGCTATGATTTCACCTTTCTTGAAACCAGCTTTACGCATAGAGTTGGCAAATCGGTAGCTTGACCTCTGGATGTCGGCGAACGTATACGCACGACCTGTCAGTCCACATTTCTGTCAAACATAGTTTATTTATTACACATTATACCAAGGATTCAAGGACACTATCCTATAATGCATGTTAGTACGGTGTATCAATAATTCAGGTCACGGTAATTAAAATACTCTATATAATGTTGAAAAACTATAAATTAAAAAAAATTGAAAATTGTATATTAAACTGCCAAAAGTCTGTAACTATTATTAAAAATAAAATACAGCAGAGACCCACAAACCCTAAGCTTATCAATTTGAACAACCCATACAAATAAGGTGGGGGAACAATTTGGCACTGGTCAAAGCTTGCAAAGTCATACATGGTAATTTTTTTAATTATTATCATTACTTTTTTATCTGAAGCTTTCTTTGTAAAACTCAAAGATGTTTGAAACCCAAAATTATTTATTCTTTTATAAAAATTTCACAAACCAGAACGCTGTTTGGGTTTTAGGACTTCTATAATATCTTTTCTGTTTTTAATCTATAATTTCAATTCAACCCTCAATAGCAATATTGACTCGGCGAGCACTCCCAGCACATATGCTTGTTACCAACCTGACCTGAACCAAAATGTTAGGAGTACTTTAAAAAAAAAAACTTACAATCTTTCTTGCATGAAATTAAATGATAACTAGAATGAAAAATGAACTGTTATTTTAAATTGTGAAAAAGAAAATTCAATTATATAATTGAAGATGACTATCTTCTGAAAGATTAGATACTGATCTTGAGTAAATTATGTTGAGAGACACTCTTCAAATATAACAAAGCAAATACCAAATTCCAATCACACAAAACCCTGTTACCTACACATGGATATTAATTTATGAACAAAATGTAAGTAGCATATATGAAAATTGGTAGAGCCAGATATAAATGTACAAAGCTGAATTTTGGACTGATATGAACTATGATTTGAAAATTAAATATTCGTCTTAGTTATTTTCACTATTTAACAGGCAGTACAGTTAATGATTTATGGTATTTACAGGTCATCAGTTGTCAGTATGATACTTACACTCCAACCTACTAATTTCATTACTCTCAAAAGTATTTCAAAGTATTAACAAGCTGGTCACAGCTGATTATTAGGTACTCAATTTCTTATTGCCTGTTACAGTTTTCCAATACTAACACATTTATTTTAGGTTTTATAATGGTAATTAATTGGATTTAAAAAAATTTATTCATTATAGGTTCTGTAGCAATGAATGCAAAAATATTGTAATCAATATGTCATAATGCCAATAAGTGAGAAATCATAACTTAATTATTATAAATGCTTGTAATAAGATTAGGGCTGCAAGGAATATTGCAAAATGTGGATTTGGAAATATAAAAGAGAAAAATGACTTTATTGAAAAGTTCAACTAAAAAAAAAAAAAATGGAAACAAGAGGTTATAATTAGAAAGGGCTAAGGAAGTATGTTTCTGACCGGCAAAAAGTTTCAAATAGCATTCCTCAAAGATTACAACTGATTTTGTTTATTATTTATACCAACAATCTCAATCTCAGTGTTAACACTGATTTAAGTTCTTATCCCTATGATGCTACAGCCATTTTTATGACACAAAATGATAAATTAACTGTACAGTTTGATTCTACATTCATTGCAAAAGCTTTCTAATTAATTAGATTCATGCTAATGGTGAAAATTAAAAATCAATAGGCCTCAAATTGTAATATTTCAAACACCGGGCCTTATAACCTTTGTTTTATAAAACATTTTAATATTTAAAATAACACTTTATTAAGTGTCAACTTTCTGGGCCTAATGTTGGACATGAATTTAAAGTGAAAAAATTATATTCTTCCTCTTGCTATAAGACAACATTGAGATTGTTTTTGAATTGCTAAACCCTAGAATAATGTTAATTATTTATATTTTTATTATCTTTGATGCAGAATTTCGATTGATTGAGGTTCCTCATCTTAAATTTTGAGTTATGAAGGGATCGAAACATCGACTTGTACAGGTTTGGATAGTTCCAATTTTGATTTATAGAGGTATTATTTAGGACAGGTATGATTTAGGGGCACCAACAATAGAAAATCTGCTTTATCAAGGGTTTAATATCAAAATATTCAAGATATGGATCTGAAATAAACATTTTGGACTATTTTGGAAAGTTCAACGGGATATTGAAATTTCAACTTATCAAGGATTTCAAGTTATTAAGGATTAAGTTATTAAAGTTTCCCTGTACTAACTAAATGTAATGGGGGTTACTTACAATAGCTGTACTTTCTGGGAATCTGTCAACAGTTTCCCAGATCTTTTCAGTGATCAGTTTGTTAGGAATGTCAATGTCCTTAAAAGGTGATTTAACAATGTGAGAAGAATATCTGCATTGTGAAGTGCTGAGAGGAGTTCTTCGATGTTGTTGAGAAAGTGGATTGGCATTGGTTTTATGGTGTTGCTGCTGTGTATGAATGTGGCAGGCTGTTGTTCTAAGAGGTGAAAAAAGGGGCTGTGATCTCCAGCAGCGCTTCAATCTTCCCAAACTACTTCGAGTCATTTTGGCGAGTACCTAGAACAATAGATAAATTGTTGAGCTTATTGTATGAAGTTGTAACAGAACCTGGACATTTACAATTATGTTTTCAGAATTCAGTTTAAATATTTATTCAGGAGTAACTATTCTGGAAGTACTCTATGAGTCTATATTCTTGGTATTTTACAATTTGGTTAAAGTGCAAGGTGGTCTTCTGTTGAAATAGCATTAAAGTGGTTGGAGCGGTTTGTCGGAACCACGGTCACCAGCCCCACCACATTGTGTTGCTCACAATGTTAAACGTTAGGTATTCATTTAATTCGATGACATAGGTGGACATGCTCAATGGTAAGCAAGGAAGTTTGAAAGTGCAGCCTGAGTTGAATATTTGACAATGTTATCATCAGCAAGCCAGCGATCAAGAGCCTGGTATTTAATGATTTAATAGAAGCAGGTTTCCAAAGCAGACCCAACAAATAGCAGTCAATGAAGTTAAGAGCATTTCAGTTCTGAGCCGGCCGATGGTCCTTTTGCAAACACCGCCTGCAGTGATTTTGTACCGAAACAGCCGATCCACCTTAAGAGATTACAACCTACAATGCCCAGCTACTTGGGGACAGTGTTGAGGAGATTGTACGCAATAGGATTTATGCTCAGTCCTCTTAATACACATGTGGTTCTTAATCCTTAAGGGAAGCATTTAACCCTTTGAGTGCCAGAAGTTTTGCCGAGTATGCATGCAAGAAAGCCAAATCTTGGCGCTATATAGTAGTCTGATATTAACAGTTTGGCAGCTGTTTGGAAAATCCTACATAACTTCATTATTTCTTGGTAGAAATTAATATTTTTGTTTTGTTTTATTTATAAAAATATTCTCTAAATAAAAATAATACTTATAGTACCTTGCCAATAAAAATTATATTTATAAATTTAAAAAAATTTTATTTACAAAAAAAGTCTATACAGTTCTTCAAGTTTGATGAAAATTTAGTCAGGTAAAAAATTTCTCACACTATTAGCTGTTTTTCAAAACAGGACATATTTTTTTACATAGACACACAAATTAAAACTTCCTTCTTTAAAAATAAATATTTTCTTTCACTTTTTTTCAAATTATTACATTTTTCTATTAGTTTATTTTCCATATAATAACTTATCAAAGATCAAAAGTAAAATATTCTGCTACAATTAATCTTTCTAGACATATTTTAAATAACACTGTTCTTGGTCTCACAAAAATAAAACAATATTTACAAGTACTTATCTACTATTTTATATATTTAGGTAAAAAAAAAAAATAACTATGGAATGTTAGACAGTTATTAAGAAGCTCCCTTTTATGTGTTTTGCTAATAAATCAGCTTTTTTTTTTCCTCTTACTTGAGTTACAAATGTAAATGTAACAACATTAAAATACCAAACCAAACTAGAACGAAGTTTAAAAGTCAAGGATAAAAAAGATTAATACAAGTCAATGCAACAGCTGATTGACAAAAGCTCATGACGTTGCCATGACCATATGAATTATGAATTATTTAATAATGCACTGTATATATTATGACCATGCTCTATGACAATTTATTCATAACAACATTGATCTGTAATGGATACTTTTATAACTATTTTAACAAAGAATAGCCTCATAATTA
The DNA here is from genome assembly GCA_035578905.1 of Stictocephala bisonia. Lineage (NCBI taxonomy): Eukaryota > Metazoa > Arthropoda > Insecta > Hemiptera > Membracidae > Stictocephala > Stictocephala bisonia. The sequence continues at coordinate 4,556 of JAQJVL010000578.1, read as the reverse complement.
ATAATAGATTACACTTTTTTCCGCGTCCTCCTAGTTGGACATTGGGGTCCTAGTGGGACACGGCTAAATCACAATTTAACCGCATGATATAATTCTGAAAACGTCTTAGTATTGACACTAATAAATAAGATTAACATCATAAAGATCTGTTGCTCTGAAAAATTTAGTGAGTTTAACATGGAAAGTAGGTTATCAAGCCATTTCCTGTACATTGCTCCATCAAGCCAAGATATCAATGCCTTTCGCTCTGCCAGTGGCCTTGACCAGAGGGTTCTGACGTTATCGTAAGACAACGAAGTCAAGCAACATTGAGCGTGGCTGTTCCTTGGATGGGTGACAGTCTGAGCGATCCCATGCTCAGACCAGGTCATTGGTGGTGGTTCGGAAGTCACCTTTAAGCTGTTGGTCCCCAGGTTGTGTTACATAGGGCTTCTTAGTCCTAACTTTGCCTGGTAAAATAAGACGATCTTTTTTTATCAATTCTCTTTTCATGACTAGTAAAATAAAAAGATGATAAATATATCATACACATGTTTATATATAAGATATGTTTTTACAATAGCTATAAAAGTGTGCATGACTATAATTCTTACAGCTTCTATTTAGATTTACAATTTATATCATCTTTTAAATTTTTTAATTATTTGTTGCAGTAAAAAAGTACCAATATACTGTTTTGTGACAGTACAAAAACTGTCAAAAGTACTTATCAGATATATATGAAACTTAATACCATGTAGATACGTTGTACCATGTAGAAACTGACAACCAATTTACAAAGTTTCAGAATTTTACAAAAGTTTAAAAAAGTTCCCATCAATTTAGTGAAGTATCTTTTCTTGCCACTGTCACAAACATGAGACAAGTCTTGTTATCAGGCCAGTGATATCAATAATACAAATATGTAATAATTTATATTGTTTATATGCTGAGCGATTTCATACTAATTTATTATTGATAAATAAGTCATGAGCACTGGGGACTATGAAAGCCCCGCCTGCCCTAGTCACTCGACATTTGATAGCAAGACTTGTCTGATGCTTGTGGCAATACCGAGTGCTGAGAAAAGTTACCAAATGTTTTAGCACACTAAATTGATAAGAACTTTTTTTAGTACAAGTAAAAAATGCTGCAACTCAGTAAATTGGTTGTCAGTCAATGTATACACATTGTGGAAAAGTTTCACAAATATCTGATAAGTAGTTTTTATTAGAAGCTTTTTTAAATGTCACAAAAAAATCCTGTACTTTTTACTCCAACAAATATTGAAACAATTCAAAAGATGATAACAATTGTAAACCTACATAAGTTAGCGTAGAAATATGTAAGGAACACTTTTATGTTATTTCATTTTTTTTCCGCCGAGTGGGTATTGTGCAGTGTTTGTTCAAACTCAGGTATCCATGATTTTGAATTGGACAGTATTAATAGTCTTTTATTTGTTTTACAATTCTATTTTACGCCTATATTTAATATGCATGGCATGTAACTAATTTGCAAATTGAATGCTCACTAATTCAGTTTAAAAACATGCGAATCACGTATGTACAGTATAAACCTTGAGTTGTGGAGCTAGAGTTAAACAGTTATAATTTGACATGAAAATTGATAAAAACTGTTTATTTGATCGACTCATATTTTCACAAATTTATGTCATATAATTTACAAATAATGGACTCAGAAGTCACAAACATTTGATGTACACTAACATCATAAAAATATAGTACTGATACATCTTGTAAATTAAAACAATACATTTTTATCTATTATTCTGAATTCTACATTAACATTACTTTCAAAAAATTTCTTAATTTTATAAATTTTCAATGATCCAATGAAATAATTACTCTAAAAACTTGTTCATTCCAATCAATAACAGGACAAAGGGGCTTATTAAAAAAAGATACAAAAAAGACGCTATAGAATCAAGGTCTAGCATAGCTATACACATGGGGAGGGAGGGAGGGAGGGAGGGAGGGAGTGAGGGAGTGAGGGAGTGAGGGAGTGAGGGAGGGAGGGAGGGAGGGAGGGAGGGAGGGAGGGAGGGAGGGAGGGAGGGAGGGAGGGAGGGAGGGAGGGGGAGAGAGAGAGAGAGAGAGAGAGAGAGAGAGAGAGAGAGAGAGAGAGAGAGAGAGAGAGAGAGAGAGAGAGAGAGAGAGAGAGAGAGAGAGAGAGAGAGAGAGAGAGAGAGAGAGAGAGAGAGAGAGAGAGAGAGAGAGAGAGAGAGAGAGAGAGAGAGAGAGAGAGAATTTGACAATTATAACTATGCTAGACAATCTAGGTCTAGCATAGTTATACAATCTAGGTCTAGCATAGCAATACAATCTAGGTCTAGCATAGCTATACAATCTAGGTGTAGCACAGCGAATCTATGCGAAATTACAGAAATTCTATTTCTTCTCCTACCATTACCCTTATGGAAATCCTGCCCAAATAAACAAATATAGAGGTTCAATCTATTAAGTATGTGAAAACGGTAAAAATTTACTTAGATGGGAATTTTAAGTTATGTAGTAAAGGACCTGGATGGACTCGTGGACCTTATCCTGCAATATTAGCATTGCTTTTAGAAATAAAAGAACTAAATTGACATAGGTTGAATGTCCCAATGCAAGAAAATAATAATAACTGATATGAACAACCAAAGTCAATACCACTATTTAAACACTATTCCCACCCATCCATACAAGTACAGTGATAGTAGCCCTCCCACCCACCCATACACATATACTGTATCATCTAAAGTCAATACTTGGTTAAAATCCAATACCAAATAAAAGTTGAAGGTTTAACTTCAAGTTATATTTTAAGAAAGAAGTACAAATCAGTGTTTTGTACGAGAAGAAAATCAGGCTTTATCCATAAGTTAATAATATAATTTTGAAGATATGAAATGACATTGTAATTTAGGCCAAAGCATATCCTGTGGTAACGAGTTGTAGACTCAATGAAGGAAAAATTATAATACAAGAACAATTAATTATGAACTTAAAGAGGAAGTAACCAGTTAACTATTAATAATTCATGGAACACATGTCAGCTTCATAAAGATGTGAAGGTAATATTGTTTTCATACCAATGTAATTATATGAAGCACGGTTTTTGTATACAAGTTACTTTGTACAGGAACCAGTCCCTCAAAACGCTGAAGGTCAGAAAAGACGTTTATGATCTTGATCAATCTGCCAAAGCAGTTCTACAGACAACAATTAAAACCTGATTGTCCATTTTTTTTTTAATAAAATATTTAAGAGTGATCTTTAGCAACAAAAGCATCTAAAAAATATTAACAGTTGCTGACAGTTATGAGTGGCAATCACAAATGTATATCAGGAATCTGTACCCTGATTTATTAAACATTTGAAATCTGATTGAAAAGGTTCAATTGCATTATAATATCACAAATTAACCAACTTGGACCATTAAGAACACCAAATGGTTCTGAAAACCATAGAGCTTTAGATACTAAAATAGATGGGAATTTCCAGTTTTTTAGATAACTCCTCTATTGATTAGAAAAAAAAAAACAAAAATGTTGTAACTAAGTTTATTTTAGTTCTTAAAATTTTAATACAAGAAAATCTATATTATTATTTATATCAGTTGAAATTAAATTATATTGTTATATAGTACAATATTTAATTTATTTACGATACATTTCTTTTAGTAAAAAAAAATTTAAATTTTTATTGCAAGAATTGCAAGCAATAATTTAGTATATTAGGAGAAATACGTCATCAGTATAGCCCTCTGTTTCCCAACTCAGCTGAAGAAAGTGCCAGTGACACATAACACTTGTGCAAATGTTATTCTATTGTATTTATTTACTATTAATGTGATGTTAGTGGAAATTGTCTTCTTAGGTAAGTTTGCTGATATCCTATCTCTCTTGACATACTGATTCCTGGCCTAGAGCCCTTTAACCTAACCAAGCAATAATTTAGTAGCTTTTGTATCAATCAAGATGACTAGCGTATGATTCCGGAATTGAAAAAAAAGTTAATGGCTAAGTTTAGTGGCTCCTCTATGGAGTCATTTCCTAAATTAACTAGTATAATAAATTAAAGAAATTGATCGCACCAAAATGGTTAACAATATATCTTAATTAGGATATATATTTTTAGAAATACAAAAAATACAGTATTGCATGCAATATATAAAACATTAGGTACAGATGGAAAATGATACTTGAAAAAGGTCAAAAGAAGTGAACATCACACAACATTAACTATCATTACATATATGGAAAACAAGATATCAATAATGATTATTTTCAAAGGCTAAACAAATCTTAGAACCTTTTTCACATGGCAGAAATAATTCCTTGTAACCAGTGTTTAAAAAAGGAAAAATAATGTAAAGACATCAAACAGTCTAATTTTCATGGAAGAAGAACCCTCAGATAACAGAATCTCAAGACATGATCTAGTAAAACTTTACTCCAAAAAACTTTCAAGAAATGTGTATTCGTCCAATGCATATACCATTTTGAAACTTAATATTTTTTTTATTTTGAGCAACCATGGATGTTATAATGGTTATACTTCTCAATTCAA